>NW_017264054.1:0-41037 GCF_001653265.1 Purpureocillium lilacinum
GTCCTGGGACCCAGATCGAAAGGATCATCATTATGAGGCGGGCTGGACGAGGCCGATGCCATCGCCGCCGCCGCCGCCGGCTGCGCAGAGCGCGGGATGGGCGGATTACGGTGTACTTGTTAAGGGATAAGGTGTGTATTGGGCTACTTTCTTAACAGTTGCATGCCAAGAAAGTAAAAATGCAGGGAAGGATGGATATGCCGATTGCCGATATGCCGATTACTTGATCCAGGGTAGGTACTGGACGGAACCAGAATGGCACGACATCGAGTAGGCCAGGATTACGTCCTTTGCCCCGATAGGGGCTTTAGCTTAATAGGTTCCCGGACGTTAAATAATAACATCGAGTAGGCCGAAATGCGCTAGCTACTTAGTGGCTCCCCCGCCACGCGACGCGAAAGGGCCACTTGCGTCCTACGTAGAAAATGGCCAGAAGTATGGGTGCCCCACTTGCTCGTCCACTTCCGGTCCGTCTACAACTTGCCTGGCCACGGGGAGCTGTATTTGGCCCTGCGGGCGTTTTGGCACGCGCAGTTGGGCTGGCAGGAAACGGAAACAGTTGGGCTAGGGAGCATTCTGGATGGGCGGCCGTTTTCGAATGGCATGGAAGGCTGTGAGCACGGTCTGTCCTGCGCACACTGCGAGGCCGAAAGTGATACAGTGTATGCTCAGAAACAGACTGGGCTCCATCATCGGCCACAATCCGTTTCTAGGACGTCACAACGCCAGCGTCACCTCTTCGATGCGGCCTCGCACAAGGCTCACCTATATCGCCAATTCTCTTCGCTCTGTACTATACATCGCCCCTATCTACCGTCTGGGAACTCCGATGGTCGTTTCGGCTACGCAGATGGCACGGCAATGTTGCGCACCGGGCGAACGCTTGAAGAAACGACTGCTCTCACGTCCCGAGATATGAAAGAACTTCTCGCTTGTGGTGCCGCCAACGGAGTCACTTTCGACCCGGATAAAACCGAGGTGATGCATTTCTCCCGAGAAAAGAGCCGCTTCCAGCCCTCCGTATTCCAAAAAGCCTCCGAATATTGCAATTGAATCATCATGGCCGTAAACAGACGAGTGCGATCGATTTACTGGTGTCTCCTATAATCGTTGTGGACCTGTACGTCAGCTATTTCGTCCGGAACGGACCGCCCGTGAGCCACGGTAGAGAGCCACTTCACTCCACAGAAGCCTAATAGTCTGTAGCCAGAAGTGAGAAGTTGCACGGCGACCGCACACCTTGCACCAGAGCTTGTTGTGCACTGCGCCTTAATCATCTCAGCCGGACGATGCCCCGCACCATTCGTAGTGGGATTCCGGATCTAAGCCTACAAGCCGCGCGCGGAGACCGGTAAGTCCATATGAAGGGCCAACCAAATCTGATTTATTAATTTTGCTCGTCGAGATACTGGCTTAGCTGCCTCGCTTGTTGCCTTGTCCCGCTCATGATCAAGATTTTCGGCACATTACAACCGGCTGGGATCGAGAATTCACAAAAAAGCCCGCTATGCCGCACTCCATATGTTCAAACAAACGGCACGAAAGATTTGCATTTACATCAATACTGTGCTGTGCAGTAGAACTGCGATCCCTCTGCAAAGAAGATGACAGTGGAAAATTCATGATAGACCAGGAATGGCCACTGTACATAAGCCTTGGCTTTGCAGAGAAATCATCGCCGACGCCATCGGTTGCGCACGCGACATAAATCACAGTGAGATCGAAGGGACGTTTATCTTTATCGTGGATGAGCCCGAGATTGAATCTGCGGTTACAAGAATTAACAGGCGGGGTTTCAAAGCCCGCGTTTGGTCCTGGGAAGAATGCCTTGAGAGCGGTACAGCACGACAAATTACATGCAAGCATTCGTGACTGATATTTTCGCTTCAATTATAAGTCCATGAAGGCTGAAAGAAAACGCCAATCGATCTTGTACCAGTCGTCCAGCCAACAGTCAATCGAGGCCTGTATGCAATACAGACCTAGATCGCTCTCCTGACTACAAGAACTGTGTTCGATTTTCTCATGCGTCGCAGCAATGCAAGCCACCAGGCGTGCTGGCGGGGTGGCATACGGCGAATTAACAGGCGCTTGTCAAGCGCTGAGGCTCAACGCTCCCCTTCCACCCTTGCGTGCAACGGACCCCCACGCAACATTTTCCCTTCCGCGCAACGCTTCCCCTTCCGCGCAACGCTTCCCCTTCCACGCCACGCCCACGCAACCTCAAGCCCCTCGCGCGACCAGCGACGCCGTCCAGAACTTGCGAGTCTCTTCCTGACCAAGGATACGATATCGGAACTTGCTATCATGGAACGCGTGCTCTGCATTTGTGGGCACCACTACACAGCAAGTGGCCACAGAAGTCATCGGAAGACGGCACACGTTCGCTACTGCGAAACTATCTTCGTTGGCGAGGCGTGGCTGAAACACCACAACACAACAGGCCATAACAGTGAAAAAGTGAGCACGTGGACAAAGAGACCGGCTCGTTATCGTGAGAAGGTGGAGTGTGAGCTCGGGTGCGTTGGCTCTCCAACGTGACAGGATGAAAAGACATCACAAATCAGAGCACTATAGATGCACCGAGTGCAGATCGAATATTCGTCTCCACAGGCAAGGAAGAGCACGAGCACAGCACTAAGCATGTTTCCTACATGCTGGTTGAAGATTTGCTTCGAGAATGCCGGAACTCGAAGAATTCTCAGCCCGGCCATACATGATAGCCTGGCACTCCTAAGCAGAACACCATCTCCAACTAAAGAAGTGACGCAACGGGCGGGTTCGGCCGCGCAGAGGCAGAGTATTGAGTTTGTCACTATGGCGGCTTCTTGCTGTTTCCTATTCCTGCCTAATATCCTTTTACTACGTATCTCAAGGGTTAAAAAGTAATGGGACAACCGATGTCCAGTACCTACCTCAATATTCAGGCTTTGCCAGTCAGATGCGGCGGAACACGGACGTGAAGATTGCGGCAACGCCGGGTCTGCTGCAGTACGGGGACCTGCATCATACGCCGTCGGTAAGCAGCGACGAGCGGTCTGCTAAGAAATTGCGATCCGCATCTCTTTAGCACGGGCTCTTCTGCCATCCCCTTATCCCGTAATTGGTACCACCTAGGCGCCGTGGTACATCTGTCATTTAGGCCGACACCTTGTTATGTACAGTGCAGTCTTCTAGAAGCTCGGTGGCGAAACAGAGGCTTCACACACTGTGGGCACCAACTTATCTCATGGCCTGCTCCCACGCGCTCAAAGGTCTGGCCGCCAGGTAATTGCCCTCCAGGATTTTTCCCTCATGCGTAGCTAGCTAGCCATAGGAGAAAGTGGACATTCAGATACCGGCCGCTGCCGAAGCGTTAGGTCCTGCATATTGACCGCCGCGAACGTCCGCCTTCTGATACTGATTCTCTGAAGCACCCACTCAACGCAAAATCATCGGCAAGCAGCCACAATATATTCTCAAGACAGGATTCAAAAGGCGGCCGCCGATCCTTTCAATGTCCTTGGTGGCCCATTGCCTCTCCAACACTCTGACACTGCACATTACACCATGATTCGTTTTGCGCTCGTTCATCTCATAATCGGCATTGCTGTTGCTCACAGAATCATTGAGAAAAACGGAAATTCCTACGATCCGCGAGACATAAGCGTGAAACAAATCTTCAAACGCACCGAGCCCGCCAGAACGTCCGGCACATGCGGTCCGCTTCCCGCCAAGTCTCCAACCTGTAGCCAGACCACCGCGACAAGCACAGCTCCATGTGTCACTATCTCAATCCCCGAATCACGTTCAACACGGCCCGCTGGTCTTCCCACACCTCTACCGCCAAATTCGCAACTCGCGTGCCATACATCGGATGAGAAGGCACCGCAGCCTGGCGAAGGGTTGAGCTTCGCTGCACTGAACTTTTGTCGTGATAACCTTTACACTTACCTCGCAAACAACAGCTTTTCGCAGTGTTTCTGGGACAGTCAAGCAAACACTACATACATATTTTCCATGGCCAGGAATTATGCATTTTCGTCTTGCGGCGACAGCACATTACTCACGGTCCCAGCAATACCCGGGGGAAATACAGCAGACAAAGAGATGCAAGAGTTGCTCATAAATCAATGTCGATATTTCTTCCTGAGGACTTGGGCCGAATGTCCGCATAGAGATAGCACAGGCTGCGAACGCCATGGAATAGGCGGGAACTGGACTGTTGGTTGCGTGGATTATGGTCTCCGGCTGCAGAATATTGACGTCGAGGTAAAGTAGTCAAATATTCACGCTAATTCAGCACCTCTTCGTTGTCCCAACCACTTCAATCAAGAGAAAGGCGTTGTTCTCATCTTCCTCAACATTGTAGACTTTATTGCCAATTATCCCTATAGCTGGATTCCAGAGTCGACGATGATACATAGCGTGCCAGGTAGGCACCCTCATGGTCCTCCGGACCAGCCGCCCGGAAGTATAGCAGATGAGAGGTACTCGAAGGGCAATGTTACTTGCGATATCATGCGGTGGCTGCTAGGTTGTGAGTGGGAATACAAGGTCGGTTTTGAGTAAAAGAACTTTCTGGATGAGTCGATCGTGCAGGAGACATGCAAGGCAGTATCTGCGCATCAAAATCGGGCCCATCATCTGTCCGCCACCACCTAACAACAAGATGAATTGACAAGTCCTCTTTGGCGGTTCGCATGTCGAGACGATGAGGTCCACTTAAAGCCACGTAATTGGCGCATCAGGAAGCGGTCGACGCGGTGGCGAGAGATAACCGCCAGTGAAGAAAGCGACAGTGCTTCCGCGCAACATGATCTAGGGGAACAGTCGCCTCGGATACAGCGATGTACAAGTCAAGCTCTGGATGACGCACGCCCCAGCTGTTGTATGCATTTGGACCACGCGCACCAGGCCGGTGCAATTCTGTACGAACTACACATAAGTGATCTGGATGTCCAGAACGACACGACCCTGTCCACACCGGAATCTACCAGACCAGATCCAGAAAGTGGCGACAAATAGCATAAAAGCTCTGGATCAACTATCTGTGGCCAGCATCACCAGAGCAGGGGAGATGCCACGCAACCCGAAGCTAAGTAGTTAAGACCCTGACCACATTTCGATTACGGTGAACCGTAGGAGCGTCATAGGCGTCGACATCAATCTTGAAATCTGTTTGTAGGAAGATTGACTTCTGTACCCCAGTCAGATGGATGCACGTCGCAAAGCACAAGAGCCAGGAGAATGTGGAAGTGACGTCTGTACGAGATGGTACAAGTAGCTTACAAGGGCGGCTAGCATGTGTCGCGGACACCTGATCCTCGTATAGCTTCCTCAAGCATAGTCATACTGGTCAACGCCGTGAAAGTGCTACAGTATCGATAGGGGGAGAACTGCCGTACATGTGAAACTGGAATGCAGCTGCCGTCGTCCCTGCTCAATATCAGCATGCGGTGAGTATTCTTCAAGCATGCCCGAGACAATGCCTAGTTTTCCGATATTTCTCTCATGAAACAGCCCATATCTAGCATTTTCTTCCTCTCCTTTCGTTTGATCGTGCTCTTTCCCTCAGATGTCAATTCGTACGGGCACGATGCCATCCACTTAGACCACTTTTTTATGGCCGCAACAGCCTCTGCAGCTGGAGTTTCAAACCATTCAAGGTGCTGCTTCAAGCAATTTTTGCAATATATCCTAATCCTCCGATGGCCTAGCTCCGCATGGCATAATGCCTCGACATGACGAGCATGTGGAATGAGCACAACGGTGCTAGAAGGTTTAGGAAACAGGACCTTGGGGACTCTATTACACCCGAGCTTCCATTCCTTCAGGCGTTTCTCGACGGTTGAGGTTGTATATCCAATTTTCACGTAGCCTGGATTGTGTGGGACTTCGTACGCATAAATATGACCCATCT
This sequence comes from Purpureocillium lilacinum, assembly GCF_001653265.1. NCBI lineage: Eukaryota > Fungi > Ascomycota > Sordariomycetes > Hypocreales > Ophiocordycipitaceae > Purpureocillium > Purpureocillium lilacinum. The sequence continues at coordinate 5,903 of NW_017264054.1, forward strand.
TGTGGTCATCCGGGTCCAGATCTCTTAGGATCTCCTTTTCGATACTGCTGTAAGAGGTCTCAGGGCACCCGTCACTTTTCTCGATAATTTGAAAAGCGGAATCGTCATATGCCGTTCGCGAGTAGTTGCTCAGATGTTTTAGTAACTCCGAGGCCGGCAGCACTCCACTTTGCGGCATCCAGGAACGGCTGGTTTTAGTGGGAGGCCTCTCAGAGCTTTGGATGTTGGAAGGCGGTGAAGACGCTCTAGTATCCGTGGGCATGTCGGTTTCAACGACCTTGGCAGTCTGCTGTCCCCTAATTTCTGCAATCTTCAGTTTCCAGGTGTCCACTTTCGTGAAGTCTTGCCCGTCATCATGCTCAGAACAGTGCATATGCGTCTCGAGAATTCTGAGAAAGATGTCAAGCTGGATGTCGTTCAGATAGACATCGGGTTTAACAATCTCAGCAATCGTTGCTGAACAGTGCTGAACACTTTGCCCGCCAATCTGCCGACATCGCTTTCGCGTTTTAGACGCAACTGCTAGGCACTGAGTAGACTCCAGACGCAGCGCTTTTCTAATCTGTCTCGAAGCGATCAGGTCGGCACCATTTTCTCCAAGAGGGAATTCAGGTAACCAAGCGTCAATTCGAAGCATTTTCGGGATGCCACAGTCGTGGAAACGGCAATGCACAAGCGTAGCCAGCCTGTCTAGATAAGAGTCGAGTGCCAGAGATGACTGCGTGAGGGTTATCAAGGGCTCGACATGGGAAACGATTTGGTCTTTCGTTGCTGGCGACGGTTGCTTGCAAGGGCGCCCAGCTTTTGTAAGACCGGCACAACACTCATCGTCGAGACCAAGGCGAGACTTCAATGCTAAAACGTCGTCTTTGTTCTCGTTCGGCTTAGCAGTCGTGGCAAAAGGTTGTTTTGGTGGGATCGTTTCTGCCAGACGAGTCTCATTTTTGGACGCTTTCGGGATTTCAAGTATGGGTGATCTCCTTTGACGCGGCGAACCTGGAGGACTCGGATACGGGACGACTGGCGATTTTGACTTCTCTGGTTGGGGCAGATCGCTCAGACTGGTAGCTGCCTTGTCCTTCTCCTCGTCCCTTGGACACATGTTGAGATTGGGGCTTGATTTAGCTGGTTTCAATAGCTGCGATTGCAATAAAGATGTTGGCAAAGAGAAAATAGATCTCACGGGAGATATGGGAGTTAAAAGGCGTCGGCAAGACGAAGCTCAAACCGGTAGCGGCGCTGGCAGCGGAGCGACCTCGACATGTGCAGACGATTCCCAATCTGCGATTCGTCACACTTATTGAAGTGCGGTGCTTGCAGCCTCGCCACCTGCAGGCGCTGGGACGCGGTCAGCCAGTTGGCGGTGGAATGAAAATGTGGCGTTCGTGGACGGTGCAACTCCGCCGTCACCGCTGGTCGCTTCCTCCACGGCGCTTCAAGCGTTGAGAGACGGGTCATCGTCGTCAGCCGATGTTTCGTAGCAAGACGAAGACAGGCAGCTGACCATGGCAAAGATGTCGGGCAGAGGAGTGCGGCAAGACAAGACGTGCAGAAAGCGCTGCACCGCGAGTACGAAGCTGATCGGCGAGTTCAAAGGAGGCGGACCCCAGTGCGGCTGAACACCCAGCCAAATCCCAATGGCCAAGGCCCGTCCCGCGCACATCCTTTGCTGCCATTCTAATGTGGCTCGACGACGCCGAAACCTGGTCGCAGATCACACACAAGTCAATACGAGACAACGCGATGGCCGCTGGATGTGCAGTAAGGGTTCCGCATGACATGAATGTCCGGGGACTCCATGACTGACCTGGCTTTAGTACGATTGAGCGCGCTGCGCCATCCCAAACAACAGAACGGAAAAAGAAACATGCCTCAATTAACACCTTTTATTACATGGTGAAATAGTATTTTCTCTTAGCCGCGACGTTCGTCATGTCGTCATGCTTTCGGATACCCCGCACGCCAGCAACTTCATGTCGAAAATGGCTACGGCCAACTGCTTACGTCGGCCTTAATGGAGCAGGGATCTTATTCGACGTTTGGGAACTCTCATGGCCGGCTTCACCAGCAGTCGAACGCCCCGGACCGCAGCGTCGTATCATGGCGTACGCACATGACTCTTCCAAGTTTCAGTCAGCGTGCAGCATGCATGTCTACCCAAGCCTTTGAAGCTGGCCACGCTTCGGCACCGTGTGCTGTACGTTACGGGAAGCTATTGATTGTATTGAAGGGTTAGAGCATGGCGCATGCTGGTGGGGCTTGTGTCGCCCTGTCGTCAGCCTCGCGAAATGCCTGACTCAGTCTGCCGCAGTGCAGCAAGTGTTGCGCGCGGCTCAACGCAATATTCAAATTGCCTCACCATTGGTTATCAGCCGGTGTTTTGGCAAGGTCAGCAGCTCTCTGACTGTGTTAAAAAGCTAACTCAGACTCCAAAATGAACGTATGGAACCCAAAGTAATGACATATCCGCTCCTTTCTTGCGCACTCGACCTGGGTCTCTCCCCTCAAGTGTCATCATTGACATGTCAGTATCATCCTCGGGCATCTCGCAAGTCGTCACCTCCACAACTTCCGTTCTGTCGTGCACAATCGCGATCCCGGCCGGACCGCCTTCCCTTCCCATCAATCCCGCCCCCAAACCGCCATCACGTAGAGCTCTAATGGCCCGATGAAGTCCTCGACAGACGGCCACGTCTGTCATTCCCTCGCCCCTCATCGTCTCGTAGAGCATTCGCGCCACATCCACGCAGTGCTGGTCCGATACCTCCCAGAGCGTCCCGACAACGTGCCGAAAACCAGCGAGCTGGAAGGCACTCACAAGATGGATGCCCTCGTCAACGAGTCGGTCAACCTTATTCGCCCCCGTGGAACACGCGGAGAGAAAACCAAGGAACGGTGGAGTTTCTTGTACTCTGTGCTCACGGATGTGTCCCACCGTCAGTGGGTTTGTTTTCCAGTCTTGGAGGAGTAAGCAGCTGTGAGACGGCTCGTCTGGATCCGACAGCCCATGGCCCGCAAAGTGGAAGATCTTGCATGCTTGCAGGTGTTTGAGCACATCGTCCTTACACGGCGTCGGCCTCATTGGGCGCAATCCGAGCGAAGGGCAGAGGTTCTGTACAATCTCTATCTCGTCCGTAACAAAAGAAAGCATCCGGTTTGCAGTTAGATCTGGTGTTTCGCGCATGCCAACCAACAAAGCTTCCCCAGAAAGTGTTCCAATAGATCTTTGCACTTCGTACCGGCGTCCATGTACCAGTGCCTTGACCGACGAGGCGTACGAAGACATGACCCTGTCGATTACGGCCTCGTGACCGCCTCTTGTGTGGTACCCTGCTGCATGGAGAGGCAGCTGGTTGAGGACTCCCGTGGGAACCCACCACACACGAGGCCAATTGTCGTCGACAGGTGGACCATCAAATCCAAGTGCGTCAAGGACCGGACGAGCGACAACATCCCAGAGCCATTCAAGCAGTGGTGCTGCATCGTAAGTTGCTGCATGGGAGACTGATCGCAGCTTCTGGACTCGTTCCTGGACTCCTTTCAAGGTCAGCTCAGGCAATCCTAGCACCTGAATCTTATTCGTCTCAATCAGGAACGCATCGCAGCGGTACGGGCTTAGGTTGATAACAATAACGGAACCCAAGCTTGCCGCGGCCATCAGCTCATCTGCGGTCGGCGGAAGGAGAAAGTTCTTGAATCTAGGCTGAGCACGAATTCTCGAAATAAGCTCGCCGAGTTCCTTGTCTGCCTCACGGCGCCGTTTGGCTCGCAACTCCCAGGAAGTTAATTCGTCACTAGGGCTGAAAAGGCTGGCCCTGTCTGCTGGCGAGTCTAGCTCGTCGCGAAGTGATGTAAACTTGTCTGCCCAACCGGCGTGCTGCTTCCGAAGGTCAGAAATATCTCCGCGCATGTCCATCAGCAGGCTGGCAATGATGCCACGACCGAGTTCGAGAAGCCGTAGAGCTTCAACCGCATCTTTCCGAGCATTGAGAACGGCGCTGGCTGCCTCGGATGCCAAGCCGGCGAATTCGGCAAGCATGTGCTGCTTGTCAGTGTGCCTCAGCCATCGTGGGCTTATGGTGGGAAGGAGGTTGACGGCTCCTTGGAGAAACCGACTTGAACCTTCCCAATCCAATTGACTAGCGAGTATTTTGGCGGCCTGCTGAGCTGCGCGTATACGATCACGCGGTGGGGCTGCATAGCACTGCCAACCCTGCGTGCATGTTGAGAGTTGGTGATCAATATCGTACAGGAAGCCGGTCCGATTGAATTGCATGCCGAGGAAGTCCCCTAGATTGCACAATCGGCTCGCTCGATCAGGGTGGTCCAGAGGCGTGGTTTCCACTGCTCGGCCAGCGACGTAGACGGCACGATTCAGGTCGTCCATGGAGTCGGTCTCTTCAAATCGCCTGCCGATCAATTGTGCGAGGTTGTGCAACATGATACCAATAATTGGGTGGTCTTCAGGCGTGGCGTCGACGGCGTGGCCGGCGACATCGACGGCAACATTGAGGTCCTCCATCGAGCGGGTCCGATTGAATCGCCAACAAAGCCAGATTCCGAGACTGCTCAAGCGGGCAGCTCGAGCAAAGTGACCTAGGGGTGTGGCGTCAACGGCTTGGCCAGCGACATCGACGGCAACATTGAGGTCTTCTATCGAGCCGGTCCGTTCGAATCGTCTGCCGAGCCTATTTGCAAGGTTGCTCAATCGGCCAGCTCGATCAGGGTAGACTTGTGGTGTCGTATTTACCGCTTGGCCGGCAATGTCGACGGCATGATTGAGGTCATCCATGGAGCCAGTCCGGTCATATCGCGTGGCAAGGCAGCTTGCAAGGTTGTTCAACATACGAGCTCGATCGAGGTGGTTGTTGGATGTACCGTCTACTGCTTGGCACGCGACGTCGACGGCACGGTTGAGGTCGTCCATCGAGCCGGTGCGTTGAAATCGCGTGCGGAGCTTGTTTGAAAGGTTGCTCAGCCGGCCAGCTCGATCAGGATGGTCTCGAGGTGTCACATCTACTGCCTGGCCCGTGACATGGACAGCACGATTGAGGTCATCCATGAAGTCAGTCCGCTCGAAGCGCATGCCGAGCCAGTTTCCGAGATTGCTCAGCCAACCAGCTCGATCAGGGTGTTCTTGAGGCGTGGCGTTTACTGTTTGCTCGGCGAGGTCGACTGCACGATTTAGGTCGTCCATGGAGCCGATGGGCTCGAATCGCGTGCCGAGCCAGGCTCCGAGATTGTTTAACATAGCAACTCGATTGGGGTGACTTTCGGGTGTTGCATCTACTGCCTGGCCGGCGACATCGATGGCACGGTTGAGATCGTCCATGGACCCGAGGCGTTTGAACCGTGTGCCTAGACAGTTCGCAAGGTTGCTCAAGTAACCAGCCCGGTCAGGGTGGTCTTGAGGTGCAGCATCTACTGCTTGGCCAGCAACGTCAATGCCACGATTAAGGTCATCCATGGAGCCGATCCGTTCGAATCGTGCGTGAAGGCGGTTTGCAAGGTTGTTAAGGATAGCAGCTCGATCACGTAAGTGTTCGGACGCGGCATCTACTGCTTTGTCGGCGAGATAGACAGCTCGATTGAGGTCGTCCATTGAGCCGGTCCGGTCGCATCTTAAGCCGAGCATTAGAGCCAGGTTGCTTAACACACGAGCCCACTGAATTTGGCTATCTCGTGCCATCTCTCCTGCCAACTCCATGGTTTTGATGGCCTTGTCTATATCTTTCAAATCACCGAATCGCTCGAATGTTTTTGACAAGTGTACCGCTCGGTTGCGTAGAAGCATGATCCGTAACCGTATGTCGTCGTCGTATATGCCATCTCCTGCACCGGGGCTGAGTTGGGTCATCACTGTCACCATGTTATCGAGCATGTGGGAGCGCCGATGGAGATCCGGATGGTTTCGGTCGACGACGGCAATCCATCTTTGTGCTTGCTGAATCGCTTGTTCCAGAAACTCTTTGGCTCGAGTCTTCGTGAAGAACAGGAAGGAGGCGTAAATATAGAGTTCGACTTGCTCATCGCTTTCGGGGTCCGCTTGGGATTCTGCAAAGGAACGTAGCTCGTCATCGCTCAGATCTTGGAGGAGCAGTCTTATTCCCTCATTGACACGGAAGGGTTCCATGGCATCGGCATTGTAGTCAGGCATCTTTTGGATGATGTCGTTATACTGGGTGGTAGTTTGCTTGGAACCCTGTATAATCAAGGACCCAGGGAGCGGAATGTTGAGAGACACAGTTGCATGCACCAAGGGCCTCAGCTGGGCATTATGACCACAAGTGTTCCACCACAACTTTCGGTGCGACAACGCTGGTAAAAGCAGCAACACACTTCGGCAAATCATGGCGCATCCGACCAGGATCTGAGACATGAGAGTAAGGCGGGTTTCTGCTGACATTTCCGTAGCTGGGAGGCATCACTTTCACCTGCATATCCCTTGGTCAAGTCAATCCAACCCCTGTCCACCCCCTATCCACCCCCTGTTCACCCGAGGATGCACGCACCGGTGGCGGCCTACAACCGCACTGGACCCACAATCCTGAGGATATCGGAAGCATTCAGGGAGCATGAAGGTGCCAAGGTGAAATTCAATTTGGGCGTCTCGGGATTTCGCTACCTGCCGGTGCAAGAGTTTCGCGTGGTCATAGGACATCGGCTGCACACATGCGTGCCTGGGACGTGGGCAAGTCGTGCGCACGTTCCAATTCGCATTGAGGCGTATGAGACCCCAGCCCGCACACCACCTAACTGGGCTTGAGTGCATATCGTTGGGGAAGAAGTGCTATACTGTACAGATCAAAAACTATGAGGACATACGATGAGCCGCGCTGCGTGTCGAAACACGGGGGTTGCAGGAGCAACGTTCGTGGCCATGGCCAAACCAAGCTAGTCCATGTCTTGGCCATTGAATATTGGACAGCTGCAAATAGCGCCTCTGCAATTCTTGCCCAGCCGATCCAACCACTTTCAGCCTTGGACTCAGCCCAGCTCAGCTCATGCGGCAGACTCAGCCGCAGCGAATGCCCACGAACCTGCCTGGCAGGCGACAGGTGCGCAAGAATGCCCCGAGTACCTTCTCTGGGCGAGCGATTCGAACGGACTGGCTCCATGGACGACCTCAATCGTGCTGTCGACATCGCCAGCCAGGCGGTAGAGGCCACTCCCCAAGACGACGCTGATCGGGCTCGCCAGTTGGAAGACCTCGGAATTATGCTCGCCAAGCGATTCGACAGAACCGAATCCATAGACTATCTCAACCTTGCAATCAAAATCACCGGACATGCGGTAGAGGCCACGCCACACGACCACCCCGATCGAGCTGGCTCGTTGAGCGACCTCGGAACAATGCTCGGCAGTAGATTCCAACGAACCGATTCCATGGCAGACCTCAATCGCGCCGTCGATGTTGCCGGTCAAGCAGCAGACATTACTCCTCGAGACCACCCCAAACGAGTTGGCCATCTGAGGAGTCTTAGTTACTGGCTCGGGAAGCGATCCAAACGGACCGGCTCCATGGACGACCTCAATCGTGCCGTCGATATTGCCAATCAAGCAGTAGACGCCGCACCCCAAGGCCACCCAGACCGAGCTGCTGCGTTGAACGGCCTTGGAACCCAGCTCGTCAGGCGATTCGAAATGACCGGCTCCATGGACGACCTCAATCGCGCCGTAGACGTTGCCGGAGAAGCCGTCGACGCCACACCCCAAAACCACCGGAATCGAGCTGCCTGGTTAAACAATCTCGGAGTGCATCTCAAGGAGCGACACGATCGAACGGGCTCCATGGATGATCTCATTCGTGCCGTCGATATTGCCAATCAAGCAGTAGACGCCGCACCCCAAGGCCACCCAGACCGAGCTGCTGCGTTGAACGGCCTTGGAACCCAGCTCGTCAGGCGATTCAAAATGACCGGCTCCATGGACGACCTCAATCGTGCCGTAGACGTTGCCGGAGAAGCCGTCGACGCCACACCCCAAAACCACCGGAATCGAGCTGTCTTGTTAGGCAACCTCGGAAACTGGCTCGGCATGCGATTCGAATGGACCGGCTCCATGGACGACCTCAATCGTGCCGTTGATATTACCGGTCAAGCAGTAGACGCCACAACCGACGGCCACGCATACCGAGCTGATATGTTGAACGGCTTCAGTCACTGGCTCGGCAGCCGATTCGAACGGACCGGCTCCATGGACGACCTCAATCTTGCCGTCGACATCGCCAGCCAGGCGATGGATACTACTTTCCAAGGCCAATATGGTCGAGGTAATGTGCTGAACACCCTCGGACTTTGGCTTGGCAAGCGATTCGAACGGACTGGGTCCATGGACGACCTCAATCGCGCCATCAGCATCACCAGCCGAGCAGTGGATGCTACTCCCCAAGACGACCCAAATCGAGCTGTCTTCTTGGCCACCCTTGGACACCGGCTTGGTAGGCGATTCGAACGGACCGGCTCCATGGACGACCTCAATGGCGCCGTCGACCTCGCCGGCCGAGCAGTGGATGCTACTCCCCAAAACCACCCAAATCGAGCTGGCTGCTTTGACAACCTTGCAAATCGGCTCGGCATGCGATTCGAACGGACTCGCTCCTTGGAGGACCTTGATCGTCAGCTTTCGTCATGCAAAAAGGGTTGGCACTGCCGCATGGCCGCCCCGCCTATCCGTATACGCCTGGCTAGGCAGGCCGCCCAATTACTGGCAACGCGGTTAGATTGGGAAGGTTCACATCAGCTGCTGCAGGCAGCCATCAACCTCCTTCCCAAGATAAGCCCACGATGGTTGACAAGCACCGATAAGCAGCACATGCTTGCCGACTTCGCCGGCTTGGCTTCAGAGGCAGCGAGCGTCGCTCTAAACGCACGGAAAGACGCGTATGATGCCTTGCAGGTTCTCGAACTCGGTCGCGGCGTCATTGCTAACCTGCTGATGGAGATGCGCGGAGATGTTTCCCATCTTCAGAAGCAGCATCCTGATTTGGCAAACGAGTTTATATCTTGCCGAGACGATCTAGACTCGCTAGGAGACAGCCAATCTCTTCTTCCTGCTACCGACGAGGCATCCTCTTGGGAATCGCGGGCGAAACGGCGTCGTGAAGCGGACATGAAATTTGACGAGCTCATTTCCATAATTCGCGCTCTGCCCGGATTCCAGAACTTCCTCCTTCCGGCGACCGCAGATGAGCTCATGGCCGCGGCAAGCCTGGGTCCCGTCGTCGTCATCAACCTAAGCCCATACCGCTGTGATGCGTTCCTTATTGAGACCGAGCATATTCAGGTCCTTGAGTTACCTGGCCTGACAATCGAAGGCGTCCAGGAACGAGCCCAGAAGCTGCGATCAGTTCCCCAAGCAGCACCTCATTATGCAATTCCACTACTCGAATGGCTCTGGGATGTTGTCGCTCGCCCAGTCCTAGACGCACTTGGTTTTCATGGTCCAATTCCCGATGACAACTGGCCTCGTGTGTGGTGGATTCCCACGGGAGTACTCAGCCAGTTACCTCTTCATGCAGCAGGATACCACACAAAAGGCGGCCACGACACCGTACTCGACAGGGTCATGTCATCGTATGCCTCGTCGGTCAAGGCATTGATACATGGACGTCGGTTCGATGTGCAAAGGTCTGTCGGAACATTCCCTGGGGATGCTCTCTTGGTTGGCATGCGGGAGACACCAGAGCTATCCGAGAACCGTGTCCTTTCTTTTGTTACCCAGGAAGTAGCTATCGTGCAGCAACTCTGTCTCTCGCTGGGCTTACGACCGATTAGACCGACGCTGCGCAAGGACGATGTGCTCAATCATCTTCAATCGTGCCGATTTTTCCACTTTGCCGGCCATGGGCTGTCGCACCCAGGCGATCCCTCGCAAAGTTGTTTGCTCCTCGAGGACTGGCAAACAAAACCACTGACGGTAGGAGACATACGTGACCACAAGTTACAAGACACTCCACCGTTCCTTGGCTTCCTATCGGCTTGTTCCACCGGAGCCAACGGTGTCGACAAACTCGTTGACGAGGGCATTCATCTCGCGAGTGCCTTCCAGCTCTCTGGCTTTCGGCACGTTGTCGGGACGCTCTGGGAAGTATCGGACCAGCACTGCGTGGATGTTGCGAGGGTGCTTTACGAGACAATGAGGGATGAAGGGATGACAGACGCGGCGGTCTGTCGAGGACTTCATCGTGCTGTTCGGGCTCTACGCAATGGAGATATGGACGCGGGGTCAACGTCAAGGGGGAATAGTCCGGCCGGGAGCGCCGACGTGTACAACAGAACAGACGTTGTGGCGGCCACTAGCGAGATGGCGGAGGATGGCGCCCAGACTTCAATACGTGCCGAGAGAGACCCAGGTCGAGTAAGGCGCAAAAAAAGGCAGGACATGTCACTATTTTGGGCTCCATACGTCCATTTTGGCGTGTAATTGAACAGGAATTTTTGCGGTCGGCAAGGTGTCGAACTTACCTATACGTTCACCTTGTCATGCCACTATGGGGTTCGTGAGAGACACGCCTTTAACGCTGCGAGATGTGCTGCTGTTAGAGATCGTCAGGGGCTGGCCGAAACGACGTCGGCATTATTATGGCCGTCAAGTACTAATCCTTCCAACATTGCGGAGCTGTGGGCCTAGGGTTGGTTGCGGGAATGGCAGGCGGTTGTCGACTTGTTGCAGCCGGCGACCGCTGTTACCAACCCATTCGCACGGCTTCAGGCGGCTAGAGTTGGCTTCCCTGGGCTTTACATAGAGTTGTCAGAGATCACCAAAAACTCGGGTTTGTGGCCATTCAATATGACTTGACAAAGCGACGTCGGCGACGCGGCTTGACTGCGGGAATGATTGTCCGCTTCATCTCGGTCTGGGCCGCCCACCAATGGCCAATTCCTGCACGTGTTCGTATTGGTCTTCCATGGGCTTTACGTGACGCTGTTAGAGGTCACCGGGAACTGAACCCGCAGCATGGGATGGAGTTGCGTGTAGCCATGAAGCATGAACTCCACCAAGGACGTTCGGGAGGTTGGTGTTGCCTGGAGCGGTGAGTTCCAGGGCGCGTTCATGCCTACCGCCAAGGGGCGTGGTTGAACCTCGACCGCTTTGGGCCGCATATATCTACCCGACATTTGCCGCCCGAACTTTGCCATCACAAGCTCAAATTGAATGGGACGATTCGGGCCGAAACGGTGGCCTGTGCCTTTCAGTTCCTCAACACCGCCATTCCCAATTGCAACCGTGCCTTCAAATGAGAGCCCTCGGTCACCACGAGGACAAGCATCAGTGGCCTTATTCGATTGATATCCTTGGGTGATTTAACGCGGCATTCAGGGGCCTCGTCGAGAGTTTCCCTTTGTGTCAGCCCTTCTTATTCGCCCATTCATACATTGTCGAGTCATGGATCAGACACAGAAAAGGACCTATCTCGTCAAACCGCACTGCTACAGTAGTGTACTGTACTCTCCCAATGGTGTTGTTTTGTAATTGTGAGTTCTTTGAACCGGAACGGCTGGCAGAAATGCGCCAAGTCGGCCGCCTCCCGACGGATGCGTGCTGGTGCTCGGACCTGTCATTTTTGACAGAGTTGGACAGCCTCAAGCCAGACACCTCGGAAGAGGATGCCGCAGGGCTTTGGTTCACCGTGATGTTTCCACGTGTGATGTTGGGTCAAGCGGATGCTCTTGCCAGGGACATGTCCCTGCTCTTCCTCCGGGAAGTTGGCACTACGGGTGTCGGAAGAACACCGCGTCTACACACAGAACGGAGTTCCTGTCATCCATTCCTGTTTGACAGTCCTCGTGGGCTGTGCCGTAGCAACAGTCCTTGGCAGGCAGATCATCGTTGAAGACCTCATAAAATGGGTTGTGATCAGTAAGTCGTGCGTTTCGACGTCGTACCAGATGATTTCCGCAAAAGCTGGTCGTCTTCTATGGCCGTGCCGAGCCTGGAACAAGATTTCGTGCTGTGGCAATCGAGTCAGCGGCCATAGATCTGCAAAAGCCAGGCTGTCAACTTTGAATCAACCAATACATAAGTTCAAGGGACCGGGATTCTGACCGTCCATATGGCGGAGGGATATTTTGTATGATGGCGTAACCGGGTTTCCTCCTATTTCGTGTCCAGCTAAGCTTGCCGGTGTGTCCTATGTCCGTAAAGGAGGTGAGTAAAGGTACTATGATCGATCATTGGCACAGCCGCCGGCCAAGCAAAAGGCCTGGACGACCGCCAGGGCATTTTACGAATCGGATTAGGGTCGCATAGTCGTAAAGCCCGCTACCGGCGTAATATTTTAAGTATGCGTCTTTATCCGCGGCCACGTCACGTACTGTCAAACCGACCAAGAATTACGCCAACGAATGGTACGCTACATAAGGACTGTGCCGAAATGTATCATGACGAGTATGTACCACAGTACCGCAGATGCAGATTTGGACGAATCACGGCTCCCATACCAGGCCCGGGAACCACATCAACGCCATCCGATCTCCGCCGCACTCGTCATGAAAACATCGCTGGCTTTGGGGGCTGGGTTTCAGTCTGCTCTAACGCTAGTGCAGGAAGTTATTGGGACAGATCGCGAGCTTACCATTGAGCTCGCCTGGTCATACGAACGAGGGAGCCTATGGCGAGAGAGATGGGGCTGCTCACAAGTCAGTTCAGGTGGAGTCGAATCGCCTCCTCCCTACTCATTGATGAATTGAACTGGTTTACTTTTTCTTTAGATTTTGTACCAAGCCATGCATGAGGCTAGGCGTACGGGTATCATCTCATCGCGATGACTCTCCGCCGTCAGGGTCCAACTGGGCGAATGGCCGGCTGTGGTCTGTATCCCTGGCACCACACGCTCGATGCATGTTCAGAAGGTTCGGGCTCTCTGTGCTCACTGCTTAACAATCTTGACGACCGTTCTGCTCGCGAAAGTTTTGTCACATTCAATTACTGTACTGTAATACCAGCAGAGCACTGCGGCTTGTTCTGAATCCTTGGGCAGCGTCGCTTCAGCCCCCATCCACCAAAACGGCTGAAATACCTCCACCAGAACTGGCATGCCGATTGACATAACGGAGCGATCAACAAAACCAGGAAGATCTGTAGTCAATAGAAGGACCTTCCTGCTGAGACTCCTCTGGTGGAGGCTCGGGAGATGCATATGATAGTGTACGATAGGCTGGCGCAGTCTCTCGATGTTACGAAAGCGGACAACGGCGGGGATGAGCTGGACAAGTTCATAAACGGTTCTCCCTGCAAGATCACAGTGAGTCCCCTTGCGTGGTGGACCAGGGAGGAGCAGCGGCTGGAATAGCCACGATTGCACAAGATGGCGATAAATGTACTTTCGATTGCACCATGTCAGACAAGACCGAACGTGTCTTCTCAGGTGCTCGATGCACTCCCCGGCCTTTAATGTCGTGCGACGGTGGTGATGCGTCTGAAACATACAAATTCATCTCTAAACTGTTCAGTGCACTGCCAGACCAGATTGTAGGCTGCGTCGATATCCTCGGTAACAAAGCAGCTGGATGTTGTACAGCCAGGTTCTTCCCCGCTAACAGTTGAGTTCTTCAGAGCTGACAGGTGGTCTCCAAATTTGGCGAGTACATCTAAGTCATGCGACTTGATTAGTAAAGGTACACGGCCCCGACGGGAGCCAATACAGGCACGGACCCACGTGCCTTTAAGGGGCACGGACCCCCGTGCCTCCATTATGTAAGGCGACATTCAGCGCAGTGGCTCCCCCTAATAAGTCACCTACGGGCTTAAGTCCTAGTGAACGTGTCGCAACGCGAAGACACAGCCAACAGCGTAGCCGAATGCTTCTAGGTTTTGACAAAGATACACTCGTCTGCACTACCGGCTACCGCATGCAAAGCCTCTTGCTCTCGGCAATCTTCCTCGACCCGTCGCCATATCTCTTTCATACCCCTTCTCGTGTTCGTGAGGGGATTGTCCCCCATTTCCCTCGCAACTTGGGCTTCCACACGTTCGTCTTCTGCCCGACTCCAGTCTAAATATGCCATCTGCTCCTCTTTTGTCCAGCTTCTTAGCCCAGTCGAGGTTAGACAGCGTGCAGACATCTGCTTGTAGTCCAAGCACCGTTTAAAACTCTGTTTGTCGTATCTTTGCAGAAGACCCATTGCCTTGCGGTATGCTTGGTTGGTCTTGATGCTGCCACGAGGCTGCGCCTTGTACCAGGCCTCCCGTGCCTTCACATACCTCTCATATATCACACGTGGGTCGTCGTACCGTAGATGCTCAACGGCCGGGACAGCCTTTTCTGCAGATGGCAGAGACTCTGTGGTCGCTGGAGCGTCGACGAACGCTGTACTTGTTGTCGACTGGACATACTCCGCATCCCCTCCAACCGACGCGGCCTCCCCGGTTGGCGCAGCCTCCATGATTATTGCGCTTCGCGTAGTCTCCGTTTGCACACCCTCTCCAATTGCTGTATTCGATGCATGTCGTGCATCATGTGCGGTTTGCGCAGCATTTTCATTCTCGGCAGCCTCTTCAATTACCGCAATTCGCGTAGCCTCGGTAGGATGTGCAGTCTCCGCAGTCTCTACGCATGTAGCTCTCGCTGCTACTTGCTCTATGAGCTCTGAGTGCCGTAGTGGGCAAACTCGGGACGTCATTGTATGTCCTTTCGTGTGACATCTGCTGCAGGTAGGGGCAGTCTTTACTTTTGGCCGTGCCTTCTCCGTTACCTCAAACAAACTAGGCTCGCGCCGAGTAGACGACTGTGCTGACGCTGATCTACCGGTAAGCGTGTCAAATTGCCGACGAGGTTCTGTGATGAGTTCTGGCTTCTCGCTGCCGCGATAAAGCAGCCAATGGGAGTGGAAGTGATGGAGTTGAAGAGGGAGACAGTCCTCTACCAAAGGACGAAGTGTGTGAGCGCATGGGAGACCCTGAGTCCGAGTGAATGCGCCCGTGCAAGCAGGGATATTACTTTCAAGTCGTCTCCTTTGCTGGTCGACCTTGCGCAGCGCCTCGTGAGAGACCCATCCACGTATGGTGCTGAAGAGTGGTCCAGATAAGTCAAGTGGCGTCCGTATTTGCTGACAGGCTTGGTTAGCTCGAAGTTCGGCGAGCTGGTTCAGCAGTGCCTGCTTGATCCGATTCCATGCCGTGAAAAGGTCTTGTTGTGAGTTCTTGAGATGCCCCTTCAAGAGTGCGTGGATGCCTTCAACCCGAGATGTGACGTTGTTGCCAAAATGAGCATGCTGGTCAACCCAGGCCTTCACGAGCTTCTCCTTGTACAAGTTAAGCCACGTCTGCTTGATGTAGCTAACCTCGTCAACGTACTCTGGCACATAGCGTCTTTCAAGCTCGTCAAGCTGTCGGTTATATGCTTCTTCGTCTATGGAATTGACGATTGCAAACCAGTACCCGAAGAATTCCGTCCATTTCTCAATGCTTTGCTCGTCACCCTCGCGGCGCACGAACGCAGGTCTGCAGTAGGCCAGTACTGCCTTATTTGCGTGCCAGAGACATAGAAGGGAGATGGATCCGGGAAAGCAATGAGCCACAGCGTTCATGCAAGCAAGACAGCGATCCGTAAGGACCACAGATGGATGTGAGGCGCCACACATGTCATACATGGAGCGTAGCCGATCCAATGCCCAAATGAAGTCTTCTTCGGCCTCGCCGCTAAGGAAGGCAAAGGCGATACAAAACGAGCGTTGGCAAGCGTCCACCCCAATCATGTCGAGGAGTGGCATCTTATACTTGTTCGTCTTGTAGGTGCAGTCCAGGATGAGCAGCTCCGGATATGCTTGGAGATAAGCCAATGATTCCGGGTGGGCGAATAAGACTGCAGTTACTCGGCGGGCTTGGTCGAGCTGGATCCGGCTCCAGAGCCCCTGACTGTCTAGCTCGTTGGCGAGGGCTTGTATCGTGCTTTGTCCTTCGCAAAGCGCTCGCTTGCTCTTCGCGATGCAGTTATATATATCTTGTTGCGTCGCCACCCCGCCAGACGACGAGTTTTGGCGCAGGTAGGTGCGGATGTCTCTCGGCGCAATACTAGCTTGCGTGAGGTCGCTAATCGTCGCCTCATCGCTTGCGGAGAGGGCGCGGAGACTTGGATGTGCTGATATATGCGGGCTGGGCTCATGATTGTGGACGGCAAACTGGGTACCGGGACGATGTTTGACGTGCCACTGGGTGCCGTCGGGATCCTGCTTCGCGTTGATTGAGAACTGGCACCCGGTAATACGTGTACTGGTCTGCCGTTTCGGGTCCATTGGTTTGGCACCCTTTCCTCTGTGTGCTCCTGGCCGGCCTGCTCGATCGCACGTGTACGTGACGGTAGGTCGCCCATTAGCCTTCTTCCTTGTTGATCTGCCCGTCGTAAAAGCATAGCCGCGAGGCGCTGCCCAGGCATTGATGGCAGCAAATAGGGCGTCTCAAGATTCAAATTTGCCCTCGGGAGGAAGACAATCAGCAGGGAATTCCCTGGTTCTTATTTTTGGGTCCATATTGCGTTGAATGCGCTGGACAACGCGTGTTGGCCACGGTCAATATCGTAGGAATGGCATGGTGTTTGCGTCTCAGTGGGCGGGCCGAATGTTGTTCCGGATTAGAGGCACGGGGGTCCGTGCCTGTATTGGCTCCCCGGCCCCGACATCAGGGATAGCTAATACCAGTCAGTCGCAAATGCTGCTTCACAAGCGTATCGACAGCTAAGCGTTTCTGATCCCTTATAACCTGCCCGGCGACCTGATGAAACTGCTCAACTTCAGGTAGGCCGTAATCCGTATTCCCTAAATCTTCCAATTGGGAAAAATCCAGGGTATCGATGTCTGGAAACGAGAGTCAGTACTGTAAATGAGCATTTGGGTTAATCTCTCGGCACCTGCCCATAATGAGTTCACGCAGCGCAGTAATTATTGTTTGTTCGTCACTTCTCCTTGGGCGAATGGAGATTAGACTGGCAGCAATGACTAGTCTCCACTGCGATTCGAAATTAGCTGCGACCGAAAGAGATGCCTCTATTTCTGCAGGAGAACACAATTCCGGTGTACCACCGTCGTAGAAAGCTTCGCGGAGCTCAAGCACGGCCGTTGCCCATTTCGCTTGATCTCTGTTGGCCTTGCAACCAAAACCAGGGTAAATTGTATACAGGTTCGGACCGAGAATTTTGTTGAAACTCAAAATAGTGCACGCTGATTCGATCTTCAGTGCACCCTGCGATAGGTACTCCCCAAAGTAATTATAGGCGCTGAACTGTCCATGTCGACGACCATCCTTATCCGGCGTCCTTCGGAATTCGATGAGATTCGGCAGACCAAACTGGCGCCATGGACCCGTTGACGGCTGATTCCTAATCCAAATCGGGATATGTTCATCGGGCCCGAATTCTCCAGAGTATTCTTGCATCAAATCAAGATCATTGATGAAGGCCCCGTGTGGGAGTTTGGAGGTGTCGACGACGCAGAGGTGAATCTCTTGTACCGGTGACTTCAAGCGTTCCGACGTGTTTCTATAAACACCATATGCAAGTGCGAAGGGCAGAGAGCTTGTCCATGAGACTATGTTGTTCTTCCCCGATGTGGTGTGCCACCACCGAAGATGCTCGTTCAGCTCTTGAGCCACGGCGCGAGTATCCGACCGCATGAAGATGTCGCTCGCATGATTCCTTTCGGCGTTGATTGCGTCCAAAGATCTTACCCACCTAGCGTCTGTAGCACTTGATGTCTTTTTGTCGTACACGCGGAACAGATATCTTGGCGTTTGCGAGAGTTTGGCCCTGATTTTCTCTGCAGCGTCTCCTGTGGGATTGAAGCGCAGGCAAGCAGAACAAAGGTCGAGGTCCTTGAGTTTCTCGGTTAATGGATCCATGGGAGGCTACTGTAAAGTTCATGAGCCTTTTCTACGTCAAGGAAGGATCAGGGGCGCTGTTTAAGTCAATTCGAAAGGAAAGCTGCCCTGGACGAGAGTGGGGCTCGTTGGGCATGATAACCGGAGCGAGCCTTCAGTGGTCCGCCATGCTACAGCATACCATCGAAAGGCGAGGCGACCAATTCGGCTGGCATTGCTGATGCCTACAACTCATCAACCGGCAACCATATAAAGTCGCTGAAACCGTCCGAACCGAAGTTAACGAAAGTGGCCGTCCGACGGCCCACTCAGCCATAAGGTATCTGCATTCCCCATTGGTCCAGGTCAATTACTCCCCGCTGCTCACGCCAGGCTGGACCACCACTGGCAGCCCACAGCCTGCCAGGCAGCCCACAGCCTGCCAGGCAGCCCACAGCCTGCCAGGCAGCAGCAGTTCGCCTCATTGCAAGGGTCGTATGCCCAATCGGTGACTCCGCGATCCCCGTGTGTATTACTGGCGGCGCTCAGGGATGGAAGCCGCGGGTCGAGAGGTGGTGTCACAGCTGCGGTTAGATAGTCTTGTGGAGCCACATTTGTTGGCCAGGTCAGCCCTAACGATCGCTCAACATCGCCGCCCTGCCCCCCCCCCCCCCCACTGGGGGGTGATTGTGCGCCACGTCACTGAACGGCCACAGGTGGCTACCCGCCTCATCGAAGGAGCAAGCTGAGTTGGTGCGAAAGTGGGCACTTTTCGTCGAGATTGAATGGCGTCCTGAGCTCGAAAATCTCACGAGGAGCGCGCTACATCTTTGGAGGTCGGACCACGGTGAGGTGGCACAACCGCCAATTTGTGGGCGGATCCTCACAAAGAAACTGTTCCACGACTCTGCTGTATTTGGCTCGTAGCTACCACGCTGTAGAGGTGTTCACGGAAGCAGCTCGGACGTTTGTGTGTGGTCGTTCGGTTTGTTACATTTCCGCACCGTTTCTCGCCATGCAATGCCGAAGACGAGGTCATCCGGACAAGGCATTCTCATGGCATTTGAATGAGCACACGTCAGATCGTCTTCCCCAGCTATCTATACATGGAATATATCGACATCAATTGTTCGCTCTCCAATTCGTCAACACCCCGTTCCGACTCGCTCCAATCCCGACTGAGTGGCAAGTCCTGCCCCCGGAAGGAGAATAGGGTTCTGCGATTGTACTCCAAGCTTCTACGGCCATTTAACAATATTCCGACTCCCTTTGATCAAGAGTGGCTCCTTTTTGGGTTCTGCTACTGCAGTACACATGCCCAACGCCGGCAGCTACGACCTACATACTTGCAGCTATCGGAACGACAGCTGCCTCTTGGCCACATTGCTGAGCGTCTCGGCTGCCAAGATCATACTATAGACCTTTCAGAAATCAGAATATTGACATTGCAAACTTGCTGGACCAAAGCATACGACCTGGACTTCCAGTGCCCCGAGATGTTAGTGCTTATCGACTGGTCACCGAGGTCAAGCACGCCCTGTCTGGCAGGTTCTGTTCATGCTTCCACTGCCGCAAATACCCCAGCGGTTATGCCTTCTTCGAAAATGAGTCTCATCTATCTATCCCATCCGAAATAGAGTACGCCTTTCACGGGACAGTAGAGTGGAAGCGACGGCAGCTCCTCAACTTCTACCAGCACGTGTTTTCGCTGCCGTCGTTTGACGTGGGGGAACTGCTGGCAGCAAACGCGGCCAACTCTATGATAGATCATCTCGATCGTTTGGTGCCAGATCTTAGGTTTAATCTCTTTTGCGAGTACCGGACGAGTCTGACATTTCCAGCGCTAGGGGTCACTGTGCAGAGCCGAACCACAGGTGAGCGCGTGCATGAGGCGGATTACTCGATGGTCCACGACGTCCAGCAGTCTTTTGGACTATCCAACCCTCTGATCATGCACCTAGTCTGCATACGACATGAACACATGGACAATATCTCGCATCACTAGGTGACGAGTCGAGGACACTACTTGAGGCGACCCGGAGTTACTGCCGCGCGGTGACACAACAAGCAATGTCGCCCGGGCATTTGGGATGATGACGTGGCTTGCACCTTCCGGGGCTTTTTTCTGTTCCTTTTTCTTTTTCTTTTTCGTCTTTCTTTACCCTTGGTCGTGTTTCTTTTCTCTTGCTGCTACTGGCTGCGATAAGCTGCTTGGTGTACAACGATGCCTGTACGGAAGCCATTATCCCTCCCTACGAAAAAAACATGTCAAGCTCAGCAGCTCTTTCACTGTGTTAAAAAGTAGCTCAGACTCCAAAATGGACGTATGGAATCCAAAGTAATGACATATCCGTTCCTTTCTTGCGCACTCGACCTGGGTCTCTCTCCTCAAGTGTCAGCATTGACATGCCAGTATCATGCTCGGGCATCTCGCAAGTATTCGCCTCCACAACTTCCGTCCTGTCGTATACATCCGCGATCCCGGCCGAACTGCTTTCCGTTCCCATCAATCCCGCCCCAAAACCGCCATCACGTAGAGCTCTAGTGGCCCTATGTAGTCCTCGGCAGACCGCCACGTCTGTCATCCCTTCGTCCCGCAATGTCTCGTAAAGTACTCTCGCCACATCCACGCAGTGCTGGTCCGACACCTCCCAGAGCGTCCCGACAACGTGCCGAAAACCAGCGAGCTGGAAGGCACTCACAAGATGGATGCCCTCGTCAACGAGTCGGTCAACCTTATTCGCCCCCGTGGAACACGCGGAGAGAAAACCAAGGAACGGTGGAGTTTCTTGTACTCTGTGCTCACGGATGTGTCCCACCGTCAGTGGGTCTGATTTCCAGTCTTCGAGGAGCAGGCAACTTCGAGAGGGCTCGTCCGGATCCGATTGCCCGTGGCCTGCAAAGTGGAAGATCCTGCATGCTTGCAGGTGCTTGAGCACATCGTCCTTGCGCAGCGTCGGTCTCATTGGGCGCAATCCGAGCGAAGGGCAGAGGCTCTGTACAATCTCTATCTCGTCCGTAACGAAAGAAAGCACCCGGTTTGCAGTTAGATCTGGTGTTTCGCGCATGCCAACCAACAGAGCATTCCCATGGAGTGTTCCGACCGACCTTTGCACATCGAACCGTCGTCCGTGTATTAGTCCCTTGACCGACGAGGCGTACGAAGACATGACCCTGTCGATCACGGTTTCGTGACCACCTCTTGTGTGGTACCCTGCTGCGTGGAGGGGCAGCTGGCTGAGGACTCCCGTGGGAACCCACCACACACGAGGCCAGTTGTCGTCGACAGGGGGACCATCAAATCCAAGTGCGTCGAGGACTGGACGAGTGACAACATCCCAGAGCCATTCAAGCAGTGGTGCTGCATCGTAAGTTGCTGCATGGGAGACGGATCGCAGCTTCTGGGCTCGTTCCTGGACTCCTTTCAAGGTCAGGTCAGGCAATTCTAGCACCTGAATCTGATTCGTCTCAATCAGGAACGCATCGCAGCGGTACGGGCTTAGGTTGATAACAATAACGGAACCCAAGCTTGCCGCGGCCATCAGCTCATCTGCGGTCGGCGGAAGGAGAAAGTTCCGGAAACCAGGCTGAGCACGAATCCTCGAAATAAGAGTACCGAAAGACTGGTCCGCTTCAAGACGACGATGTGCTCGCAATTCCCAGGAATATACCTCATCGATAGCAGCTGGAAGACTCGAACTCGAACTGTCTGCTGGTGAGTCCAGCTCGTCTCGAAGAGATATGAACTCGTTTGCCACGTCAGGATGCTGTTGCTGAAGATCAGAAATATCCCCGCGCATATCCATAAACAAGCTGGCGATAACGCCGCGGCCGAGTTCGAGCAGCCGAAAGGCATCATACGCATCTTTCCGGGCATTGAGAAGAGTGCTGGCAGCCGTTGAAGCCAAGCCAGCGAAGCCGGCAAGCATGTGCTGCTTGTCAGTATGTCTCAGCCAGCGCGGACTTAGAGTGGGGAGGAGAGCGACGGCTTCCTCTAACAGCTGACTTGAACTTTCCCAATCTGGTACAAGGGCAAGTGATTCCCAATCTGATACATGAGCAAGTGTTTGGGCGACATATCCAGCCATTTTTATACGAGTTGACGGGGGCGCCGTATGGCAATGCCAAACTTTTTTGCATGTTGAAAAGTGACGGTTGAGGTCGTCCATTGAGTAAGTCCGTAAGAATCGCATGCCCAACAAGTTTCCGAGGTTAGTTAAGCAGAGTGCTTGGTTTGGATGGTCTTGTGGTGTGGCGTCCGCTGCTTGGCTGGCGGCGTGGATGGCATGATTAAGGTCATCCATTGAACCGGTCCGTTCGGATCGCCTGCGGAGCGCGTTTCCAAGGTTGTTCAGCGTGGGACCTCGATCAGTGTGGCCTTGTGGTGTGGCGTCGACCGCTTGCTTGGTGAGGTCGACAGCACGATTGAGGTCATCCAGAGACCTGGTATGTGTCGCTCGTCT
This sequence comes from Purpureocillium lilacinum, assembly GCF_001653265.1. Taxonomy (NCBI): domain Eukaryota; kingdom Fungi; phylum Ascomycota; class Sordariomycetes; order Hypocreales; family Ophiocordycipitaceae; genus Purpureocillium; species Purpureocillium lilacinum. The sequence goes on from NW_017264054.1 coordinate 28,156, forward strand.
GCAGAGGAGGTCCCCGAGGTTATTCAAGTAACAAGGTCGATCAGTGTGGCCTTGTGGTGTGGCATCTACTGCTCGACTCGCAACGTTGACGGCACGATCGATGTCGTCCATAGAGCCGGTCCGTTCGAATCGCCTGCCGAGGCAGGCTCCAAGGTTACTGAGGCGTGCACTTCGATCTGTATCGTCTTTGGCTGTAGATTGTAGTGCTTGGCCAGCAAGGCCAATGGCACGATCGAGGTCATCCATTGAGCCAGCCCGTTCGAATCGCCTGCTGAGACAGGCTCCAAGGTTGCTGAGGCGTGCACTTCGATCTGTATCGTCTTTGGCTGTAGATTGTAGTGCTTGGCCAGCAAGGTCAATGGCACGATTGATGTCGTCCATGGAGCCGGTCCGTTCGAATCGCCTACAGAGCCAAGCTACGTGGTTGCTTAACCAGCCAGCTCGACCAGCGTGATCTCGTGGCGTGGCAGTTACTGCTTGATCAGCGACGTCGATAGCGCGATTGAGGTCGTCCATGGAGCCATTCTGTTCGAATCGTATGTAGAGCGAGTTTCCAAGATTGCTCAAGTAGCCAGCTCTATCAGGGTGGTCTCGGGGTGTAACATCTACCGCTTGGCTGGCAACATCAACGGCACGGTTGATGTCGCCCATGGATCCCGTCTGTTTGAATCGCATCTCGAGCCTGATTCCGAGGTTGTTTAACCAGCTAGCTCTATCTGGGTGACCTTGTGGTGTAATGTCTACAGCCTGGCCGGCGAGGTTGATGGCACGATGAAGATCATCCATTGAACCGGTCTGTTCAAATCGCCTGCTGAGTTTTATTTCGAGATTGATCAAACAGCTAGCCCGATCAAAGTGGTCTTCGGGAGTAATATCCACTGTTTGGCCGGCGACGTCGATGGCACGGTTGAGGTCGTCCATGGAGCCGTTCTGTTGAAACCGCGTGTTGAGCCTGATGCCGAGGTTGGTTAACCAGATAGCCTGATCTGGGTGATCTTGGGGTGTACCGTCTACAGCTTGGTCGCAGACGTCAATGGCACGGTTAAGGTCGTCCATGGAACCGGTCCGTTCGAATCGCCTGCTCAGCCAGGATCCGAGGTTGTCTAACCAGGCAGCCCGATCAGGATGGTCTTGTGGTGTAGCGTCCACTGCTTGGCTGGCCAGGTCAACGGCGCGATTAAGGTCGTCTATCGAATCAATCCGTGTGAATCGCGTGCCAAGCAAAGTGACGAGGTTATTCAGGATGTGAGCTCGATCTGGATGGTTTTGGGACGTAGTGCTTATGACTTGGCTGGTAACATCAATGGCACGGTTGAGGTCGTCCATTGAGTCAGTTTGTTTGAATCGTGTGCTCAGCCTGACTCCCAGGTTGCTTAAACGGTTAGGTCGATCCAGATGGTCTTGCGGCGTGGCTTGTATACCTTGGCTGGCGAGATCGACGGCATGATTTAGGTCGTCCATGGAGCGGGTCTGTTTGAATCGCATCTCGAGCCTGATTGCGAGGTTGGTTAACCAGCAAGCTCTATCTGGGTGACCTTGGGGTGTAATGTCCACAGCTTGGCCGGCGACGTCAACGGCACGGTTGAGGTCGTCCACTGAACCGGCCTGTTCGAATCGCCTGCTCAGCCAGGATCCGAGGTTATCTAACCAGGCAGCCCGATCAGTGTGATTTTGGGGCATGCCTTCAAGTTCTTGGCCGGCGAGGTTGATAACATGATTGAGGTCGTCCACAGAGCCGGTACGTTCGAACCGCATCTCGAGCATTGCAAGCAAGTTTCCAGACACGCTAGCCCGGCGAATGTGTCCTTGCGGCAGCATCTCTGCTGCCTGATCCATGATGCTGATGGCTTCGTTGATACTTTCCGCGTTATCGGTTCTGGAGTATGCCTCTGCTAGGTCTACCGCTTGATTGCATAGGTGCAGTATATGGTCATCTGTGTCGTCGGCGGCGACGCGACCTGGATCGACATAGAGCTGGGCCATCGCGGCACCCATCGTCCGGGATTCGGCAGCGCCGACGGAGGTCCGGGTGGTCTGGGCCGACGAACAGGAAGCTACCCTTCCACACGCACGGGTGTCAAAAGGAGTAATCGCGTGCAAATAAACAGCTTATTCTGTTCATCTATTGTGGGATATTCCTGGGACTCTGCCAACGAACACGCGCTTCGTCGCACATTTTTTGGAGCAAAGAGTACATTGCCTATGGAAGGGTTCCGTGACAACGGCATGATAGCAGACACTTGTAGCTGTCGACGTGTGGCTAAAACGAACCTTCGAGCAGGTCAGATTGAAACCCATGTTAAGCAAGGAGCTACAGTAGGTGGCACAGGGAGAGAACAATTCCAAAGTTAGCTGCACACTGCCATGCATCTCTGGACGCTTCACATCATTGCCCAGCGGTAACGGCGTTGGCCACCCTTGCCCGTCCCCAACCGAACTCACAGGCGGGTGCGCAGGACGAGTTTCTGGCGGCAACGTGGTGTCGTTAGGGCCTCTTCTCACTCTGCATTCTCGTTGGTCCAGCCAAGCTGCCTGCCGCTCATCACAGGCCAGGGCACCACTGGTAGCCTGCAGCCTACCAGGCAGCAGCATTGCCCTCATTCCAAGGGCCTGGATGCCCAATCCGGGCGCCGCGCTCCGGGGATGCTCCTGCTTATCGTTGGTCGCGTGAGGTCTGCCCGTTGCCATGGCTGGCTCCGTCGTGGGCTGAAGGCTACTGCAGGATCTGGTCGAGAATCGAAGGGGTGTGAGGGCGGCCCGGGAGTTCAGCCTGGCTGACGGTCGAGCCCGCAGGTCTGGCCAGTCGATGTTGACCACGAGGGTCCGCTCGACGTGGCCGTGGGCTCATTTGATCACAGCGCGGCTCATTGCGAGCGCTGATTGCACCGAATCTATTTACAGTAGCGCCTCAGCCGACAGTGTGCATTCAGCCACAGCGCTTGGGTGATGTGCGGTTGAAGGATTTGCGGCTGGACGTCTCCAGCTTTCACATTGTAGGAGGCTGTGGGTGGTGGAGAGCCTGCCAACCTCGCGACATAAGCGCGCATAGCCGACGCATATCAGCATTGGACGATTCTTGCGCTGGTAGGTAAGTCGACCCTCCCCAAGTTTCGAAATTGAATTTCACCTTGAGTTTTGTTGTGTTCTCTTGCGCTTTTCTGTGCGCTGACAATCCATCATCTACACTGAAATCGCTCCTTTACTGATCGGTTTTCGAAGTCGCCAATATTTAGTTGCCATGGTAGCAAAAAGATGGGCGCTGCTCTGCGGCGGCAACTTCTACTTCGACGGCAAGGCTAGGAATCACGGGAACAAAATACTACGATTTCCAGATCTCGAAGGCTGTGTTCAAGATGTCCATGCCATGCGAGACTTCCTGGTCTGCATAGGCGTGAGCGAGATAGCGATACTGACAGCGACCCGTGGGGAAGGACGGCCGATCGAGGACGAGGAACGTTGGCCGACGCGCCAGAATATCGTGCGCGAGTTGAATCGCATCACAAACGCAGCCGCCCCAGGAGATCTCGTCTACATTCACTACTCAGGCCATGGCATCCGTCGCAATGCCGCTCCGCCCGACTCTGAAGGCGACGGGATGCTGGGCTCAGCGTTAGTGATGACGGATGTTCTCAGAGGTGGGCCTTACTTGACTGCATACCATCTCGGCACCCGCGTTCGGAAAATGGTGGAGAAGGGTCTACGAGTCACACTGGTACTGGACTGCTGCTTTTCGGGCAGGGGCATCAGAAATCCGGAGCTCAGGCCACGCACCATCCCGGACCAGTACGACGACTCATCGCTAGAAAGCGACAAGGCCGCCGACATCGACACGGATCTGATGATTGATTCTCTTGCTCAGCGAGACACAGGGCCAGTCCAGAAGAGCTGGTTATCAAATCCTACCGGATGCGCCATACTCGCAGCTTGTGGACCGCACGAAGTAGCTGGCGAGGGGCGGTTTGGCGACTCCACAAACAAGCACGGCGCATTTACGTACGGCGTCTTGAGTATACTGCGTGGTCGGAGCGGCAGTGCGCTTCCCTCGCATGCGCGCGTGCTAGACCACGTCAAAACCAAGTTTCGCGAACTGATGGTGAGACAGTCGCCAACAGTCCTCGGAGACGGGTGGTACGAGTTTCTGGGAACGGCTTCGTATGTCCCACGACCTGCTTGCCGCGTTACAGCTCTCGAAGGCAGCAAAATCAGCTTAGATATTGGCAACGTTCAAGGTGTTGCCGTTGGGGCTCTCTACGATGTTTTGCCGAGGGACTCGGGCTTCATTCAACAGGACGGCGTTCCACAACTACAAGCACGAGTCACTCAAGTATCTCCTTTCCAGGCAACGGCTGTGCTGATGTCCGGAAGCTTGAACACAGATGATGGCCGTGAATGGTGTGCTGTCCTCCGCCAATGGGCACTCCCAGCCCAAAAGTTTGTCGAGTTCATCACGACCGATATGGACCTTCAAGCAGAGGTCAAGAATAAACTCGAGAGATGCCCTCGGCTCACACTTGGTAACACTGGCAAGATCGACTTCACGGTCCGGATTGATGGAGAGCAAACTTATGAAATACTCCAAAACGATGCTCGACTACCTCGGTTACCTAGGATCTCTATACACGACAAGTCCGGCACAGATAAATTAGCCTATGTCCTCAGCCACGTAGCACGTTTCCAGGCGTTGCGACAACTGTATGACATACCGAGGACTGGGCATATCCAAACGAAAAATTTGATCTTGAACATCTCCAGCTCTTTAGCAGCCGCACAAGGTGCTGACGATAGCGTCAGTGTGGAGGAGGGCGAAGAAGTTGGAGTGTCGCAGGGATATGATGGTCCAGGAGCTGTCCATCTCTCCCTGTATTGTTTCACGGCATCATGGGGTATTCGAAAACTTGATCCCAGCCATAAAGAAGGCCGAGTGTCCAACCTCACTGGACCTGGTATTACTCCCTTGTCGGACTTGGCAATGCCGATGGAAATACCTCCGAAAAGCCGCCCGGATGACCCTTCAGCTATCACAGACATCTTCACAATGTTCGCATCGTCTGCAGACCACGTTTCCTGGGACGAGATCTGCCTTAGCTCACTTCCAGTGAATGGCGCCCTGGACAAGTATTTAGTTGACGCCACCAAGGACAAGTCGGCGTATAGGGATCCTGGAGAGGTGAGACAGAGAAACATTGACCCGAGATGGGCCATCCTCGAGCGAACCGTACACACTTTCCCGAGGGGCCTTCCGCCGGCGTGAGGGTCCTAAGTGCCGAACCCAGCTTAGCAAGGCCCTCGTCACCGTCAACGCAGTGTTCTCGGCTCCCAGTCAGAAAGGTATTTAGCAGCTCTAAGCATCACTTTCTATTCACTAACTCAATGTGTTGACGCAAGGCTATTTCAAGACATTTGTAGGATGCTTCTTTATGGCTCAATCATGGCTCGAGACCTTAAGATGAATTGTTTATCTATCCACGTCAATGCTATGCGCGGGAGTTGACCTAATGCAGTAGATTCTTTTTCACGGTCGCGTCAAGTGTGGCAGGCCGAAAATCTCAGCGCACACACCTTCACCCCTTCAGTGCCCTTTTGGCACCAGCCTGTTCATCGTAACCCATTGATAGGTATTCGTCCATGAGCCCCCAATCAACGTCCAGCATAGCATCAAGCACTGGGGTGCCACCTTCCTCACTCTCTTCTTCCAGTCCCAGTATGTCAGCGAATTGCTCAACATCCCCTGGGCCATCACCGCTCCGAATGCCAGTAGGGCCAAGGTCAACCGGATCATGCAGTCTGATCAAATCTGGCAGGGCTCGAGGACGAGCCCTCTCGTCTGACCAGTAGTATTTCACATTCAAGGCAGCGAATTGAGCAGCCCAGACCCTCTCGTTAGTGTGGTAATACTCCATTTGGCTTTGGCCGCTCCGCTGCCGCGAAGTCGTAATTCCGAGGCTGCCCGGCCCGTCGGATCCTACACCCAGGGCCAGCGCGGCCACTGGCTCAGGCAGAGGTAGAGTGAGATCGAAGGAGACAGAGAAGCCTTTCGATGCCGAGTCGGTGATATGTGCACCTGAAATGTATTGAACGCCGGTTACCATCCAGATGCGAGGATGCTGGAAAGCCCTTGACCATGCCCAGGCGGTGCGGGACATGCGACGGGATACAGAAAGCTGTGTTGCTAACCACGTCCTTGCCGCTGACGACAACAGGAGGACTTCATTCAAGAAGCGTTCGGGCCTGCCAGCCGCAGCAGAAATCCATCTCGTCAGCATGGAACTGCAATACCTTTGACAGCCGCTGCGAACGTACCTCTTAATCTGAAGTCGGCGCCCCGTCTGACCCGTGACTCTGACTTCAACCGACCCATTTCGACCGATTCGGCCTTTCAAGGCGCCGAATACACCTGCTCCAGCCAGCCATTCGCGGCCGGCGGTAGTAGAGAGCGAGCAGGGCTCATCAACCTGGGCAGGCCCTGTCCATTCGGAAAACGTTTCTGGACTTGATCAGTCAAAATGGATGAGAATGAGCGCCATCGATTGAAGTGGATAGGAAGGAGCTTACGAGTATGGGAATGGAAAGCTTTTGCGCTCACTTTCGAGGGGGTTTGCTGGATCGAGGTGAAGACTCCCTAACGTCAGGTCTTCGGGGTTCAGGCCACGGCTGTAGACCAGGTAAGTTCTTTTCTGTGCCCGGTCCATTGTGTGAATAGGTGGAAAAATAGGTCTGAAACACGGAGACACTCGGGTGTGAGCTTTGAATGCGTGCGTAGATCACCGCGGAGACCAGCCGAAAATGCCAATAATTATTGTCGCCGTCGTGGTGGCTGAACGACAATAGTTTGCAAAAGAAGGTACGGTGGCAATTAGGGTTGGGTAGACGCACCCGAAAGCCACGGGTCGCAGTTTCGACCCGTACGTCCGAGCCGATTTGCAGTCGCGGTGGCAATGTTCGGGTAGATGAGACGCATGGAGCCCAAAGCGGTCGAATTCAAAGCAAAGGTGACGTCCACAGAAACCCCTCATATCTGACTGCATGACAGGTGCATATTGGCAAACCGAGGCCTCAGGTAGCTCATTGCAGCGAGACTCGAGTGGATACAGGAAGCTCACAACACCATGTCGCCATTCTGGTTCAAGGAGCGAAGGTCCTGCAGGTACCTTTGGGCCGAAAAACGGCCCTTCTATTTTTCTATCCTTGCGTAGGCGACGTGGTCGGTGATGACCAAAATGCGCGACAAATTCTGCGCTGTGTCCACCTGCTGATTCGGCGACGACTGACCATCAAACGTTCCATGGCAGCCGTAAGTGCGCTGTAGGCTGGGCTTCCATGCTCGTCCTCGAGTACGGTCTTCGGGCTGGCGGACCCCAATTGGCCGGATGGACACGTCCTGAAGGACCTGCGGCCAATTGCCCGGGGACATCGTTGTTATGCTGGGCGTGGGCATGTACCCGCTTGTCGTCGATGACACATGTGTGTGCCTAGCCGGTCAGTACGTTGCCACACACTCGCGGATTTGCAGGTAAGAATCGGATGAGCTACGATAATAGGTTGTGGCTAAGAATTGGACGGCGCATGCCCCTGTCCTGCAAGGAAAATTCCGACGCGGCGACAAGCGCCTCCGAATTTTGCACGCCTTGAGACACTAACTATCCTTTCCCTGGATCTAGCACCTGCACGTACCGGACATCAAGTAATCTACATGTCGAGAAGCGGACGACCCGTCGTATTGCCAGGGCCCGCCATGACCGCGTCCTTCAACTCGTGCGGGCAAGGTACTCATCAGACAACAAATCTCCTCAGTAAAGAGGACATACTTATCATCAAGGCAATCAGGCTGGCGCAACCTCGCAATAAAACGTTCACAACCCGACTGTTCCGATGTGCAGTCCGTCTCATGTCTGCTCTGCTCGACCTGGGCTTGGTTGGTTGTCACAATGGCCAGCTCGTGCGGGACCGTGTTGGTTTGTTTATCCCACGTAGTCTTTGCCGTCACACTGGTGATTCCACTCGTGGTACCAGATCGGAATCTGATCATCTGCAAAGTCCCACGACTGCGGTACTTCGAAGTGTGGAAGATCCGAGACTAGTTGTCGAACGTTCAGCGATCGCAAGGGACGATTCTCTGGTTCCAACTTATAAATTTCCAACCAAGCCCAACGCCGCAATCGCTTTTCAAGGTAGCTACGCCATGACTCGGAGCTGGTTAGGTAGCAGTGGCGCACTGCGATCGAGATCACCTCTCCAACTTGAATATGAAGGAGTTCGTTCGCCAGAGATGCCACCTGTGGGTGCGAACCGAACGGGAAGTTGGTTTGTGGTGGTGCAACGGGCCTCTGAGTAAACTGTGTTGGTGAACTGAACCCAGGGCCGGATTGTGTATCCTGCGTACCGACCCTTGGAATGTCAAATTGGGCGTACTCAATCGCAAAGTCCGTCGTCGCAGGCGCTTGAACAGACTCGGTGTTCAGTGGAATGACCAAACTATACCTATCACCTAAACGCCTGTGGCCTTCCAGCCTGCAATTATTTGGCCCCTGGATATCTGGCCACAGAATATCGCGTGTGGTCCAGGCGAGTTGGGCGAGTTCGTTTAGGTGAGACCCAAATCCATTGTCAAGCGACCTCAGTGGGTAGAACCTATGGTTGACAAGGGTTTGGCGCGGAAAGATTGAATATGCCTTGTTCCAGGTAATAAGGTTCATGGAGGCCGTTGTGTACGACGACGTGAGAATAAAGTGGATAGGTGATCCGCTTGTTCGAGTGATGCGAACCTTCATGTTAGGCCGCGCAGTGCAACCGTAGGTACGATACGTTCGAGCCCAAAAAGATGTTAGCAAAACTTAGGATATTGCGGTCAATGTGGCCTTACCGTGTCCTCTCCCTGACTTTCCTCATGATAATTCTCCGCTTCTTTGATATAATTCGCGAGCCGGTCGGCGTTGACCCCGTCCTGAATGAGGACATCCAGGTATGGGACGCCCCGATGGCCAAGCTCAAGTACATTGATTGCAAAAGGGCCCGATATCAATGCACCATAGTTCCCTAGTTGGGTCCGAAACGTACCAGGCTCGTCCACGAAGTCACCCAGCCAGAGGTTGATATTGGACACCTTCTTCAACATATATTCCTGGAGCTTGGCAAGTCCTTTACAAGCTCGGCACAACATCAGAAAGTCGGCTATAGTTAGGTAGGAAGAGAGGATATCAAGGACTGGAAAGTATTGTCCAGGATCAAATAGATCAACCCAGGTCGCATGGTGTTGAGAGATGTTGGTAACAATCGTTGACATTCCTTGTGTTTGCTGTAGCAGGCGCTTGGGAGAGCGACCGTTGCGGCCGTGCAGTGCGGCGATGCTATCTTTGTGAGACAGAGAGAAGCAAAACGCGCAGAATGGCACGTACTCAACAATCGGCTGGTTCCCCTCGGACACAGCCTCCAGGTCTTGCGAATGCTCCGCAGCCTGTCTTAGCGCGCGGGTTTTCCGAGATAATGTCAGCTTCGCTCCATTTACGAAGCGGGACAACCTTGACGATGTCATGCCAATAGCTCGCGTGTCCGTATCGCTGCGTATTGGATATATCCTGTCAGTCAGGCGTACCATATATTTACGGCCATGATGGTTCGGTTGCAGGATCCGGACGCTTCTGAAGCGTGCAGTGGACAACCGGAGAGCCTGAGGAAAAGACCATGCACACATACTTGACAGCTCTGCGGGTTGGCATGGTCTCAAATGAGCGAACTGTCGATAGAAACTCGACGGTCGCGGTGGTTAGAGATACATGGAACTTGGCGTAAGCCAGGCCGGCCCCATTTCTCAGCCAAAATGGGACGCCGTTATAAACTTACACCGAGTGGAAAACGGGACGCTCAATACGGACCCTACTGTACGAGACTCCAAAGCTCATCTTTTCTTGCCCTCTGTACTGTAGTGGCCAGCAAAATCTTCGAGACGCCTTACCCGACCGTTCTTCGGGTAGTACAGTGCAAGTGGCCCATCGAGAGTGGGACAAAAGGGCGGCCCGACGGTACTGTATGTAAATTCTTGGGAGGTACTGAGGCAGACAATGTGACAACAGACCACAAAAGCACGCGAATGTTGATCGCTGCTTGAGCCGAAAATGGCCATAGGCTGTGGTTGCCTTTTGTTGCTCGCCGTTTCGGGGAGCATCGATGTATCCAGGTCCTCGTGTGGGTGCGATGAAAGCGGCCGCTTGGGGTTGGCTGACCAGATGAGGACCAATTGACCAGTTCGAGATGACGGTGACCAATGAGTAGGCGGTGTGGAATGGAGAAGGCTGTGTCTAATGGGGTAGGCGGTGTCACGTCGATGGGTACACACAGGGAAGGCGGTGTGTTCACGAGGAAGGCGGTATGCTCACGAGGAAAGCGTCGAAGGAGGTGGGCGGTGTCGGATGAGGTAGGCGGTGTCCAGCGTGCAGCATCTACATAAGAAAGGCGGTGTACGCAAGCAAAGGGTGGTGTGCACACGAGGAAGGCGGTGTGCACACGAGGAAGGCGGTGTGCACACGAGGAAGGCGGTGTGTCCGTCAGCCATCGATCACGCTGTTCAGCTCTTCGCATTTATTCACGACGACCCAAGCGTCGTAAGAGATCCATCGTCATGGACCGACCGGGCACGGGACGAATGCCCAGTTAGATTGTCAAGTTCGTTATGCCAACCTCATGATGCAATCATAACGTTGCTACAACTAAAAGTTCTCGGTCAGCCCTGCGATGCAAGACACGCGGGTTGAAGCGATTTGCACTTGCTGCGTGTCGGCACTGTGTTTGGTGTTGTGGCGGCATGTCAGTTGTGGCGCGGTGTTCGATTGGGCAGGCGGTGACCTGACCTGAGAGTTGATGCCTGAAAACTTGCGGGGGCGCTGTGTGCAAATGCCACAAGATGTGGTGGAAGCCACCTACCCGAAGTGGCGGCATTTCCACGAACATGCAGATACTTATAGATTTCTTGCAACACAACCCTAAATCAGCTCTAAATAAGCTCGAAAAGGTGTAGAAACAAAGGTACATTCTCCTGAGGTCGAACAATACTGACCTCTTGAACTGATAGAATGGTGTCAACACGATCGTGGTTCTACTCGGCGACCGTCTTGCTCGGCCTTGCCTGCCGCGGGCTCACTAGTTGTCCTACTCATTCCCTTGACGAACTCCGCTGGAGAGTGAGATGCTTTGGTGAAAATCAGAATTCATGGCCGCAAAATGTGTGGGGTACCGTGTGGGATGTGAGGGCCCAAATATGCGAGACGCAAGGAGGACCAAATCTGGTAAGCGTCAGGGATCGCCACGCCTACGGGTTCAGGTTTTACGATGACGGTAGCTGGAACGAGGCGAAGCTTTGCTGCTTTGATGCGATGGAGGCTATCATTTGGTCATGCATGGATACAGCCGCAGGAAAGAGAAGTTCAGGGGGCCAATTATGCCTCGCTGATGACGGAAAATGTTTGAATCAATATCAACTCGAAGGGATACTGTAACCAAACCACACTCACAGCTGCCCGATTGGCATGATGGTCTCGAATACATCTCGACTACTTATCTCTGCAACAGGGTGGTCATGCTCGTGAACTGTAAACATGAGCATAACCATGCTTAAGTTCTCTCCGACCCGGCAGTATTACACAGTGGTCTCTTTGACTATGCCATTAGTATGGTCTACGGTGACATAATCGATGATGCTGCAGTGAAAAAGGCTGTATTCTCGATCACCAGCGCTCAAACATCACCCCTCGCTTGCGGACAAGCAGTGACAGGCTAGAGAAATCAGATCTGTTGTCATATGACATGGTGCAAAGCCATCGGCCCCCAAACACCCGGTTGTGGCGACACAGGCGCAAGGCTCTGAGTTTGCGATGTTTTTAAGTTGCCAGTATATACGTGGCCTCGTACTATAATTTGAAGAGTAATCAAGTACTTAGTGAGTATGGATTCGGCAGTTGTAGACCTCGCACAAGACTGTTCAAGCTTTCCGTGCTTTCCCGACTACCATGTGTCTCTCATCGACAGGCTGGGAAATATATCTACCGAAGTAGATGAAATGTAGATGTAGATCGATGTAGATCTACATCTACCTATCTACCATCGCCCCCAGTGGGTCATCTATCTATCAACCTAGGGGTCTGGTAGATAGACGAAATGCAGACAGATGTCCAGAAAAATAGAGGAAGTAGAGGTACTTCATACCATGTGTGTCGCTACCATTTCTGAAGGTACCGGTACCTACACTACTGTCCCGGATCCAGACCCAGACATGCTTGCTTTTTCGAACCCCTTTTCCCCTGAGCCAGGCGGAAAGTCAGTGCGTGCGACCCAGGTAGATAGATGACATCTACATGTAGCCTACTTAGCCTACAACTACCTATCTATCTTACGGCCTATGACTAAGCCGCTACATCTATCTACCAGAGCTGCCGGTAGATAGATGTAGATAGATTCCCCACCCTGCTCATCGAGGTGGCTTGAAACGCGGTCAGTGTCTGCTGTTGAGGGCGAATCCACAGCGAGAGCACAATATCGCGCGCTCTGGTTCGTTGTAGTGCAGACCAAGCGCACGCAGCTTTTCAATGACTCTTGGTGTTGTTCTTGGAAAGGTCGTAGTTTCCACCAGTTCGAGGTCAACATGGTGGTCCTGCCCCTCATCGACTGGCGCAACTTTCAGAGCGCTATCCTGATGCAGACGAACACATCCTTCTTGGTCCAGTCACTTGTGACTCGGATGCTAATGCTACATGTCTAAGGCATATCCCATCGCGCCGTAACGGACCAGCTGGATCTTATCATGGTCATCACACCCAAAAGGGGCTTCGTCTTCCAAGATGACCTTCATTTGCGAACTCTACAAGGGCGTTTGATGAAGAGGGCTACAACCAGTGG
>NW_017264054.1:41312-90118 GCF_001653265.1 Purpureocillium lilacinum
GGAGGGGTTAGAAATCGCAATATGATTGGCTCAGAAGCTGGAACGGGGCCCGTTCCAAGATGTAATACTAAAGAGGCCCTGCTCACCTTGTCTCTTCATAAACAGGCCGCTGTTGGACGAGTCTGCATGATCCGTGGAGCCGGGGTAGGCAAGGTGCGCGATGGAGCAGTCTCGCATTCTTTCGCAAACCTGGGCCACGCTCGGTGAGTGCAGTGATTGTACGAGGACGCTTCCGGCAACAAGTTCTGTAACAAACTTCTGCTCTTTCACGACACCAGGGAGGTCACATGGTTTCCCTCCGTCCGGACCTGAGGTGTCGGCCGGTGAGCTCGGCATGGTCGCGATCAGAAGCGAAACCTGCGTGTTCTCCGTGATGGGAGCCCGGCGATGGACATATCCAAGAGTTTTGATGGATGGGGTGTATGATGAGATGGCCTTGCTGAATGCGTTCTCTATAGAACCCGGAGAATGCACCCCGGCGGCAAGGCACGGCATCGAGCTTTCGCGCCCCTAACCAATGCACCATACCCGCGGCAGAGCGTCTGGGGTGTGGTCTGTGCCGACTGCGGCAGGAACCAGCTTGGCACAGACTTGCAGCGCACCTGAACGATCACGATAAGTTTTCAACTGAAAGCAGCTATGCCTGCAATGGAATTAGGGCCTTGAAGAGGTATTCTTGATAATACTATTAGCTTCGCCCTTTACTACGCGTAATATAGTCACTTCGGATGCTTTAGCTCGGTCGAAGGAAAGCACACCCCCCTTCCCGAGCTTCGAGGTCTGCAGTGTCTCCCGCACGTTTTATGTAATCGAAGACAGTCAAACAGGCAGACAAGCCTCCATATCCCCCAACGCTGGGACATTCAGAACCCCTTGTTTACTGCTCACCACTGTGCTTGTTGAAACTAATTGCAAGTTGGGTTTCCTAATATGACCAATGCGAAACACGCTGGCAACCGTCTTACAAGCACAGAGCAGGTAACAGGGTAAGTTCCGCATATTGCAGAACTGTTTATTCTCGGGATGTTTCCTGTAGCAAGTTTAAAACTAAGCCGGAGTCGGAGCCGGAGCAGAGGGAGCCGGGGCACTGGCCGGAGCAGAAGCAGAAGCCTTTTCCTTCTTCCTCTCAGCTTGAATGGCCTTCGCGTTCTCTTTGAGCTGGTTTTTCTTGTCTTCAGGGAGACCTTCCCGCATGGTTTTGACATTCTGGATTGCTGCCTCCTCCTTCTGCTTGAGATCCTGGGGAATGGCGGCGTTGGCCGCCTTGCGAGCGTCCCGCATGGCCTGTATGGCCTGGTCAAGTTCAGGTGAGATGGCCTTTCGCTCGTCTTTGAGCTTCTGGATCTCGGGGCTATCCTGTTTCTGGACTTGGCGCCTGTACAAGTCCATCAATGGCGCGTCCCTGCTGATGAAATGGGGCTCGTCGAGATCCTCGAGTCCACGGCGGTCATTATGAGTAGTCACCGCCAGGGCAGTCGCGCTCACTAGTACAAAAGGCGTGTTAGCAGGCAATTGAATTTTGTGGGGGCATAACAGAAATATTGGGCCAAATTCAAACGTACGAGCAAGAATAGCCAAGTTGAAGCGGACCATTATGAAAGATTTTGCTGTTGTTTTGCGTTGAGGCTTTAATCAGATGTATTGTATAGACCAGCTACACTTGTTGGACGTCCTAAGGCTGAAGGAAGATGTTGCTAAATGGGAGATGTGTTGAAAATGTTGAGTCGAGAAGGGCTGGGAAAGATGTTGATGGTATTTGTATTCTATAGCGACAGACTGCTGCCCTCGAGCGAGTCTGCGTGACGCCTGAGCAAGTGGAGAATTTTTGTGGACATTTCGTTTGGCATCAAAGTGTTTGAACGACTCGCACTGTTACAAGTTCGGTATCACGACGAGCTCCGCCTCAGCTGGACGCATGAGACGTTTCACCTGGTTCGAGCAAGACAGAGTCTGAATCAAGAGAGTGACGACATTCTCCTGGCTACAATCCCGGGTTCATGATAGTGGCGAACTGCGTGGCCCTGGGAAAGCTTCATCGTCAGAAAAGTGGAATGCTGCCAATCCACGTTGAGATGCAATCGTGTTGCAGGAAACCCACCTTTTGTGTCGTCTGAAACGTCACGACTTGTCCAGGGCAATAATGGGGCCATTCCGTACCCATCACCGCAATGTCCATGGTTGGTGCCAGTTTCCAGCCAAATCGGTAGGTCCGCCTGCCCAGCAACACTGACCAGGCTCTTGCCTTTTGTGCTACGAAACAGGCACAACTGAAGGGAGTCGAGAGCCATTCGTAACGGACAACAATAGCCCGGCCATTCGGCGCCGTCACCGGTCGACAGCACTGTAAGGTAGCATCATTGCACGACAGTTTCGAGGCTGTGCGACTGGGGTCGGCCCACTCTTTACGCTGGCCGGGAACGTCAGGGGCTGCAAGCAGCCACCTCGGGTTCAGGTGGGCGCCAGAATGGAATGGGTCATTCGTTGATATGCGGACATTCGCTCCCGCGATGTCTGGTGCAGAAGACAGAAGTAAGAGCGGCCGTGGCACAACACTGCAGAAGCTGTGGCAGAATGGGAGGGCCCGGTGGTCACTCTCATGGCCACTAGCATGTGGTGACGAACTTGGGGTGGAAGCGAGTTGGCGGCATGGCCGGGCAATGCGGATAGATTGCCGCGTTTCCAGATGTGGCTCCAGCACTTGTGTGATGCGATGAGTTCAAGGATTGAGGCCAGTCAACAAGCATAGCCCATAGACGGCAGCCAGATACTGAAGAGATCTCTCCTCTCCTGGCAAAGGGACATCAACTTCGGAAGGTGTCGATGGCCCCTAGAGACCAGCTGGAGAAGAAAGGCCAGAATAGTTCACGGCAACAAGCCACCATCGCGGCGAATGGACGCAATGCCTCGAGCGGCGAATTCACGTCTGTTGCAACCAGTTGTCCCGTTGGACAGGTCTTGCAAGTGCAGTGACGCCGGAAGGCGGAACGCAGCCTTATTTCTAACGTGGGCAAGGGGCCAGTCAGTTCCCGAGTAACCATCTTGTCGACTACCTACAGCTGGATGGGGGTTGCACCCCATGGCGCCAACGGCGGACTGCTGTGACCTCATCCCACACCCCCAGAAACCCATCCCCGCAACCAACACCGGCCCGCGAAACTCTCCATTACTAGAAGCCAGACTGGAAGGCGACAAGCTCCCTGCGTCGTTGCTACATCATCCACTTCCTGGCGAGCTCTGACGACTTGGCAGAAGGTCATGCAAGGCCAATACTGTCCATCTGAAGCGGTGGGGGAGGGGTGGTAATAGTGACCCTTATTGGCAAGAAGTCGACAATCGCCCGCCACTTCGCCAGCCGCCCCGCCGCAACACAGAAGCCGTCATTGAAGGTCACAAGTTGCGTCGGCCAGATCCTGACGATCTTCGTCGTTTACGTAAAGCTCATGCAAGGCCACTTGTGGTAACCTCCAGTTGCGGAGTGACCTGATCCCTACTGATACTGTACTGTACCCACAACCAACTCCCCCTCGGACGTCATTTGTGGAAGCACGATGGTGGCCGAGCGACTCCTTACGCTGCTATAAACGGGCAGGTCCAGAAGATGGTGTGGCTACCGTATCTATGTGGATCTCCCAAGCGAGAACCTGCATCTACCAACAGCGTCGTAGCTTCCAAATGCCCATAGCCTGCGGCCACGTTGACTGGCGTCATTCCGTCACGGTCTCTGACCGAAACATCGGCCCCGTGGTCCAGAAGCAGCGACATGTCTTCGATATTGCCGCTCTCTGCCGCCATGCACAATGGCGGCTTCCCGTCGCAGCCATTCGGTAGGTTGACGTTGAATCCATTTTGTCCCAGCAGCCACTGGAGCACAGTAATCTGGCCAAAACATGTTGCAATTGGGAGGAGCATGGGGTCATCTCCTAGACGAAGCTCGAAAGTCACAGCGCGCGCCGAACAGTATCCAATCGTCCATACTTGACGGCCCACCGCAAAGCGGTGTCATCTTTAAAGTGATCCCCTGTCGACAGTGCCTCTTCCAGGTAAAGAGACTTGATCAAGACACGGTGAAAATGCCGACCCGTTTAGATCAGAGCATTGACGTCTCGTTTGCTCATATGCTCAGCAATATTTTCGAGAATTTCCGGCGGAAATTTTGTCAACGCCATCGTGACTTTTTGATGTCAGAAGAGTTTGCCGAACCACCTAGAGTACTATGTGGGAACTTGGTTGCTCTCTTTCGACCATGCGACTAGCGCTTTCCAGCCAAGTTGTACGCGCTCGGTGTCTATATGGTTCGATGATGGTGTGTCCGACTCGAAACGATGCTCTGACGAGATTACGAGGCTGGCAGGACTACAATTTGCGGATGTGTTGCTGTTGGGGGAGGGGAGAATAGAGAGAGAATGCAAGGACGAAGTGCGCGAGCTCACGTCGCAAACTGAGCGAGGGGGAGGCTTCGTTTCACATTCTTGGTGGAAAGCTCGTCTGTGTAGCCCGGGCTAATTGCTGACGCGCAAAGTGTGGGGCGAAGTAATGCCCGACGCATTTGCTCTCTCATTCTCGTGTGTGCCATGTCGCAAAATGGCCCCCACGGTGGTGAGACAGTGCTCGATGGCTGGTTATATCCCTCCTCGGGAAGGTAGGCCGCCAAGGTACCCCACCAACGAAGAGATCCGTGCCCTCAGCGTTGTCGACAGTCAACATCAATTCACCCGCACTTTCATGACCCAAGGCTGCCTAGACGAGAGACTTAGCATCGCATTCGGCGTCATTAGCCCCTGAAATGTCGAGCGTTCGGCCGACGTCGCGATAGCCGTTCTCAAAACTGACAGCATTCATTGCTGGAATTCAGAACACGGAGAAGTCAGGGTGCTCGTCGCGGACGCAAAAGGCGGCGTCCGTGGCAATCTGCGTTTTCCTGATGCCCCGAGCCCAACAACGGCCGTCCGCTGGCAGTCACCTTTGATCGTGGAGGGATGTATTGCCTCGACGAGTTGATCGAATCATCATATGCTGGTATGTCATTGAGCCGCCGTGTTTCTTGACCGCCGACCTTCGTCTTTCTTATCTCGTGCATCCTGATGCAGTGCCATGCTTCTCTTTACCGGTCCAGTCTTCAGCGTAATTCGAAGTCGTGGCAGCGCTGTGATTGTGGAGGTCAAGAGAACAGACTGTGGACGGTTGACGGCCGAACAAGTTGCGCCGCCGGAGGTTGCAAGGGAGCTAGATCTATCTACGTAACGTAGAACGTTACGATAACAGGGATGGGCATGATGGTCACTGCGGGAGCTGTATAGAGACCCTGACAGCTGGGAGTAGTGTAGTAGACCAGCCTTGCAAATGGCAATTCAAGTCTCCGCCGTATTCTCCTAGTCTACAGGCCTCCTGCCATCCCGGCCCGGTGGATAACTGGGGCTTCGGAAAAGTAGCTGAAGTATTGCATCCGGTTCCCAGGGAGCATCATATCACCTCTCACATCTGAAGTTGACAACCTCATGTGGCTACATCAGCCACCTCATGTCAGCTGGAACCCGCCAGAGTCGCTGCGGCTCGTTCCCGTGCTCGGTGGCCTTCCATAGATGGCTGCATTTGAGCCACCAGAACAGGGCAACAACAAACGCCATTGTCGGGACCGCACTCCCGACAATAGCCGCCGCAGCCCAATATTGCAAGACGTTGAAGTTGTCCCGGTAGAACCCGGTGTTTTCGAAGTCGACGTAACCCCCGAGCAGAGGCGCGTTCAAAACGCTTGATTTGCAGTAACAGTTGCTAGCCAGGCCCGTCACCTGAACCACTGGTAGTTAGCGACTCAAAGACCAAGGACATGAGTAAAGGCTTCAAGGCAGAGGAGTGTTGTTGGCCGATAGTCGGTATCTCACCTGAAATATAATCACAACAAGCAGAACCAGCACAGCCAGAAGGTTGAAGACGTACGAGACCCAAAGTAGCCTTCGCCGCGGACGTTTTGAGAACTGAATCACCCAGGAAACAGAGCTGAAACCGCCAAACAGCAGGTATGACAAGGATCGGCAACCCAGACCTATGGTCGGGGCCGTGAACGATACGACGAAGGCGGTCATGATAGCCCACCATACCAAGAGGAAAGAAAGCACCGCCACGACATACCATGCCATGGGCTTCCCAGCTTTCGACCTCCTAGCGACTTCCGTCGCGCAGTGGCTGAGGCCGCCTCTCTTTTCGGCATGGAAGTCAATGATCGTCGAAGCGTCGAGCAGTGCTTTAGGAAGCCCGCAGAATTTAATCTTTCTGCCTTGTCCAATAAATCCATGGATTCTCAGAGGCTCGGGTATTTGAGTGCTGTCATTCCACCACTGGATGTGCTCGAGAGCAGCACCTCTGACCGGTTGGTGAGCGGGAGCTATTCTCGCGGCTGGCCGGCCATGCTGAGCGCCCAAGGGATGTGCCCACGTCATGACAGCGTCTACGTTGTAGAGCCAGCGAGAAATCAGTTCACTATAGTAGTCAGCGGCACGTTCCTTGGGTTGTGTCGACATAAGACATAATAGTTTAAGCAGGTTTAGTGAGCACTCACGCGGAGCGGTCCGACGATATGGGGTTCCTGTCGACAATGGTGAAGACGACCAGGAGCGGAAGCCAGGTTATCAACAGGCCAAAGGCCAGCGAGAAAGGTGTATTGGCATCACCCAGCTCGGCAAAGGCGAGGACGACAGAGAAGATGAAGGCGACGAGAAAAACGCCCATATTGGCGAGCATGGGTATGACTCCACGTCGACGCAGCATGCGCAGCTGAAATGCGACTGAACACAACAGCTGATGGGTGAGGTCAACATCCAGATCTTGATCGCCGGATAATGGCCGAAACAAGCCATAGACCAGGACATCCAGCATCCGCGTTGGCATACCGTCATCCTCTGCGAGACTGAAGCCGTCGAACTGATTCACGCAGCAGAGCACATAGTACGCCGCGCTGTACAAATGCATCTGTGAGCCGCTGGCATGCCTGAGGACCCGTCGATGTGACTCGCGCAGTTGGCGGAAGTTGAAGATGGTTGCCGTCAGGGCCGTCTGCGGGGAGCCCAGCCAGTTGAGGACGGCAACCAGGGTCCTGGAAAATTTGCGTTCGTGGAGAGACTCGAATGGGAGGCTCAGCAAGATTGTGAGCGGGAATACCCAATTCGTCGCGATGCTGAGCGCTTTGGGAGCTTCATAGGCGGCAACTGGATTGCCGCAGATTGCCTTGCAGCCTGGAGTCACAAAGGGTGAGGGTTAGCTCCATGGCTACAATGGTGCCGATGGGGGCGTTTGCAGAGATTACCGGCGTATGTAACTGCGACATATTTCTCTCTGGGGAAGTCCCGATCAAGCGCTGTGACGGGACCATGATACAGATACTCATCCAGCGTCTCGTTGTTGATAGGCCCAAGAGTAAGTTGCCCAGCTTGAATCTGCAACACCCTTTGCCGACAATCGGGCCATTCATACACGGCTTGCACTAACGCAACAAGATAAACAGTAACCGCGACATGTTTGGACGTCATCATGGACACGTTGATGGAGATGGCAGCTTGTCAGGATGCCCTCCGGAAACACGTTTTCAACATGACGTGGGATACTGCTCAAGTTTTATATGACTGCCCCCGGCAAGTACATGACGATACACAGGCAATGGACATCCGCGCCGAGTTGACCAGGGCCGTCGCAGCAGCCGCACATACCCAAGGCGCTCGGTGAGGGAGCTGACGTGCTGTCTCAGTCGACATCGATCTTTTCGAGCCACTGGTGCACCACACCGGTGTATCATGGCGTGGCGCTCCGAGGCAGACAAATAAAAGCAAGGGTTCAAGCCCTCAACATAGAGGCTCGTGGCAACGTAGCGACGGTGCCATGCTCAAGGCTCTGACAAGGTGATCAGGGGGATGTCAGTGAGGCAAAATCCTTGTGTTCAGCTGCGAAGGGATGAAGAGATGTAGTGGCGGTGGCCGAGCCGCCCTGCCTGTCGTTGCAT
This sequence comes from Purpureocillium lilacinum, assembly GCF_001653265.1. Classification (NCBI taxonomy): domain Eukaryota; kingdom Fungi; phylum Ascomycota; class Sordariomycetes; order Hypocreales; family Ophiocordycipitaceae; genus Purpureocillium; species Purpureocillium lilacinum. The sequence continues at coordinate 49,300 of NW_017264054.1, forward strand.
AGCACTTGCGGTGCCGAGTCCCGTCTGCCCTGTTCGATGGCGTTGTGTGAGCCACGGCAGACCAGCGAGAGCTAGTTGGCTGCGTCGAGGCTACATACGTCCGCACCTTGGTGAGGTCTTGATGACGACACCTATGTTTGGTAATATCACATGATGAATTAGACGGGGTTAGCTCGTGAATCCTTCGGGCGCTCGTGAGCATGGGCCTTGTCTAACGCAGGGTCCAGACGAGTGCCCTCACCACATGGTCTGATCGGGGTGGGCAGGGCTGCCTGCACTTCAGCGAAGAAAGTCGACAGGGACATAAAAGTGCGTCGCTGGACCCTGTTCCCCGAGGCACGCCTTGCATGGAAGGCAACCTTGCACGACTGAGCGCTTGCAAATGGACACGCTCAGCCGCCGCCACAGCTGAATGTAGGGCCGCGCGCCAGAGACCAGGGTGCATGAAGTGGCAAACTTCACTCGCTGCAAGGCCCATATTCGATTTCAGTCTCTCCGTACGCGGCGCCTCACTTCGACTTGCCTTGCAGCAGGACCAGCTTTCCCAGACTTTCCCGCCCTTCTATGTGTTCTACGAAGTGCCTGCTGTTGAAGAAGAAAAATCTGCCTTCTGCCTTCCCATAGCGAAATAAAATCTGTGATTTGCCTGTTTGCAACCCAAATATTCGGCTCCGTCGGTGCAAATGCGAAGTTGCACCGTGTGTGCGGTCTTGATACCTACAGTCTCGCCCCAGCCATCGGCTTCGTCTCTTCCGTTTCTCATCCTATCCCCCGGACTTGCGCATGTTCGTGTGAATATGGTATCGGTATAATCTCGTTGCCTCTTGCTGGGTTCCTATGTGGCCGTGTGTCTGCGTCTGCTCGACCAGCAAACCGACCTCAACATGGACCCAACCTCTGCTCCGTGAAGTGCATTGCACCGCTCGGTTCAAGCAGCCGAATTACTAAGCCGAGGGACCCAACGTAGCGCGTTCGCAGACAGTGTCGCGTGTTGGAGGATCACCACTCCTCCTTCACGATGTGGGCGACAGGGGACCTGTCTGTCTGTGTCTGTGGTATTTGGTGGCACCGGCCGTAACGTGCTGGGTGTCTGGGGCGTCACGCGGGGTTTGCGGTCGTTCTGTTCGACGGCTTGTCGTTGTGGGATGTTGCTAACATTGTCGTGATGCTGGACGACCAGGAAACCCATCCGTAGTTGCTGTGTTGAAATGGGGAGTCGTGTTCGAGCTTCACCGTTACACTGCACAGACTCGAGTCGGGTGGCTGCAGTGGTGTTTTTGCTGTGCGCGTTGGCGTTTGTCGTGTCTGGCCTGCTCTCAATGTCCTGTGGTCTTGTCCCGCATCCTGTTGACAGCACCATAGAGGGCCTCCACGAGGTGCATCACAATGGGGGAAGCATGATGGCTCGTGGCGGCCGTTGCTATCAGAAGCGGGGGTGCTTCGCTCTGTCTGATGCTGTTGTTTCATAAATTGCGTACTCGCTCTGATAGTTTTCAGAGGGTAGCGGCAACGCACCGGGTGGGGCATGTAGACGATGCCGGAAAAGCGGGTCATCGGCAAAAGGTCGGGACAAGTTCATCTAGTGAGCAAGAAGCCCAGCGGAGCGAGCTGGGTGAGCCAGCATCTCTACAGCACAGAGGGAGGGGCGGTTGGCAGCCGTGTTGGATGGGTGCATTTCATTGGTCTCACCCCACAAGTGGTGTCGCGCCTCCATCAACCATAGGCGGCAAGCCACAGTCACGATCTTGCCGTCGCCAACCACACCCGAGCGCGCGTCAAGAAAGCTCGTGGAAGCTTCCCGTTGAACGCACGAAGCATGCTGGCTCGAGTTGAGCGAGAGCCGCCATAGAGAGATATTTGAGCGTCGCCCATTGCAAAGCGGTTGATGTTCCCGCTCATTGCCTGACCGACGAAAATCGATTCTGTCAAGCTCATGCCTTTTCTCGATATCGATAGACACTGTTCGGGCGTTTGCGCCACGCGGCGAAGGATGACTGACCGGCCAACGCGCTGTCAGCAATACTGAGGACGCGTTGTGCGTCACGGGCCGCTATGGCGCTCCGATCGGACGATTCTCGCCATAACGCCGCGGCGGATGACGGTCACATCCACATTCACCGGTGGTGGAGTACGCGTCATGAGCTTGTCATTGGGTGATGCCTGTCAGCTGGGACACAGATGTAACTGTCATGATCAGGGTTGGACAAGGACTAGATCGGTAACACGGGGTGTTTGCACAAGGTGACTCGCGGCCAACACTCCACCGCCCGGCATCCGCATTTCATGGCGGAGACAGCTCTCAACATGGCTCGGGCTGACCTTCGCTCCTACGGAGCAGCGGCTACTTTGTCGACTCAGGATGGGGCATGGAGTGAACCGAAGTGCATTTACTAACTCTGCCCAAGTTCTTATCGACTACGAATCGAGGGGATGTCATAGGACGCTACGCAGCAGCCGTTAAACTCCGGAGAGCCTCAAATGCTCGCCCGACGCCCTCGACAGCCAGATGGCCCCAAGGCTGGTGTGCTCCTACTGCCAGAGTCGACAATCTCCAGATCCCGAATCATCCGCACCATGAGAGCCATTCGTCGTTCATCTGCCCGCTCAGACGCCGCAGGCCGGTACTTATCCGTCGTGCGGCGACGACTGGGAACTCCGCCGTATACCACATGGTGCCGGCCATCTTTCCGTGGCAGATTCCGACGAGCGAACCTCTGTTGAAGGTATGCTCTCGTAGCTTTCAGGGCGGCGTCGTCTAGGGGTTTGATGTGCCCCAACTTCTCCTGACGCATCACGTCCGAGTCATCGGCTGCCGTTGCATTGCTGGTGGGCGCGAACACGGCGGACACCTTTTCGCTCTGCGCTGCTGCCACGGTGGTATCGTCGACTGTCATTTTTGACCCCCCCTGGAGATTGCTGCTATTGAATCGCAGCTCACAGTCAATCTCCATGTCGTCTGCTACCGGGCTTTCACCGTCGAACCGAATGGCGGAAACACATGTTGCTGAGGATGGGTCCATGTTCGTGACTTTGGCTGTGATCGGGCTGGAACGCCGCTGATGACCGTGTTTGGGATGGTGATGAAGGAAGGAAAGGGCACGCGAGGAGCGACGAAGTAGCGGGGGAACGGAGCTGGGAGAAAATTGCTGGGTGATGCCTTGGCTCTGTTGGAGGAGGCTCGGAATATCAGCTGACCCTGGCTGCATCAACGAGCGGTGCTGTGTGTGCATCTTTGGAGCCCCTGAGCCGATCATTGGACAAGAGCATCCGCAACACGGGGGAAGGCTGCCAGGGCAGGGGCTCAGCATTGGCAGTTTCGAGCCCAGGCCATGCACGAGATATGTTGGAGGTGCAGGCCACTCAAGAGACTATCCGTTTCGAGCACGGAAGAGACCACGGAAACTTCACGAAGATGGCTGGCCCTGTTTCAGCTGGCACCCAGTTGGCTCAGGAGCTTAGAATGGCCAGATCTCGGCGAGGCGTGGCGTTCGACGGGGCATACGAGGGCTCAGGACACTTCCTCGTTCAATCCGAGATCAGCCGTGGCGGACGTGAGGGTTCCACCAACGATGCTACGCGTGTGCCTCGCCTTTGATGGCTGCCATTATTCATAGGGAAGGGAACGTCTGCCGGGATTGTATACAGAGGTCAATGTTTATTTGTTCCGGTAGGAGCTCAATCGATAATAATAGGATCTTCCGCCGAGCCCGATCCACCATGCAAAATCGACTTCCTCCTTCTCAAGTCTTCGGCTCATTCATCACAAGGCAAACACATGAAAGTCAACACGCCTGCTCCATGAAACAACTCTTGGACAAGTCGACATAGACGGCTGTCCCGTGCTGATAAGAGACGGCTTCGCAAGCCTGCTAGCGAGTCGTTTTGGACCATGAACCCGAAGGCTTGTGCCCAGAACGAGAATGGAATCAGGCGCCGCGGCCATATCCTTGGCGGACGAAAGGGGATACAGCGCCCTGATACGTACTGGGCGCCACGGTGGTACTCGTGTATACCATCATAATGCGTATGCCATGCTGCACGTCGGAATACATCCTGTGCAACGAGTACCGCACATTCCGTACTCCCTGTCCAGGGCTCTTCATGAATAATCTGCATTGCGACCTGCATGTGACGGACGTGTTGCTTCAGTTGCTGCCAGGTGCCCTGTCAAGCATGCACTCCGCGAGAAAAGCCGCAGGGCGCGCGAAGCTCATCTTAGATGGCAGCAACCGTGCGTGGGCCACTATTGCCATCTTAATGGGCAACGGCTGCGGTGATGGCCGGTTGTGCTGCTCGCCGCTCGGTTTGTGGTCGTAGTGCAGTTCCAAGTCCACGGGTCGCCATCAAGCTCCTTCTTGATCGTCTCCTGTGGTGCCTTGGTCGTCTCGGCTAGGCAGCCATTGTTCTGATCATGATGGGGTATGGGAACAGCATCGAGTATGCCATGTCCAGACTCCTCGACGGCGAGGCTCGAAAGTCCCGACACACACACACACAGTATGGCACCAGGGGAGACACCGTCCGCAAAGCGAATGTGTCGGCATATGCCTCTGAGAGTCCAAGAATGGACTGCGCAGCCTGCAAACAGATCTCGCGCGGATGCACATGAAGCCCCGCGAGAGGCATGCTAACGTACGGCCTGAAAAGGGAAAGCTGGCAAAAATGATAGTACATGCTGCAGAACAATTAGTTCCGTACTTGTTTCACTGGTCTGGCCGGATATGTTTACGTCCTTAGATGGATGACGTATGCATATATACGTGAACGAGCCTGGGAGATTATCTGTGGGCTCTTACTGAATGAAAGCCACAAATGCGAGTTGCTCCCATCTGCTACGAGCGTTGCAAAGAAACCCTCGTACCAGTCGAGACACCGACGGTATACCAACAATACTTTGTCGGCCTTGGCCGCCGGTGACCACACGAGAAGGTTGTATACCATTCGGTGAGCTAGAATATCTTGGCAGGGACGAGCTGGAGGCTACGGAGCTGAGACCTGTACTCCCCTGCCCTTTCACCTGTATGGAGCCGTCAGCCCATCCATACTGCATGGTCACGCGCTTCAGCTCATGCTTGCGCTACTTACACAACTCGCTTGACACCACGGGCGCAGAATTACTAGGCCTATAGGCACAGGGCGGCCGATCAAGAGCAACCATCCTGCATTATCGTGGTGTGCATCCCAGTGGGCTGTACTGTCAGTAGTTTGAGTATTCTGCCCAAATCGATCCCAATTAGCACTTCAATGACACCAAAAGTAGAGGCAGATTGTGGCTCCACGAGTTGGATCATTCGAAGCGACTGCCATCGGTGGGTGAGGAACGGGACACACTTTGTCCAGTGTTGCCAGCCAGGCAACTCCAAGGATTAACGTTAACTATAGACACCATTGACGCACCTCAATCACATGTTCGAGGCCAGCTGGACATTTTCTGATGTTACGTCGTGCAAAAGACGTTGGGCTTGTGGGAGTGTTATTTACTTCCCCCTTCTTTGGAAGTGTTCCTCGAAGCGGGCTCTGTCTTCTCTACCATAACATTTCAGTACACTGCTATATGATGCGCTAGACGCTGCTTTCCGAATAGTTCCAGTTATATTTGGTTTGAATGATGCCCCTTTTAGAGCTCCGCTACAGCTCAAGCAGACCTTGCTCAAGCGGACCTTTCATTTCTACCCCGCTGAGTTACGTCTGACCGCTTAAGAAAGATGTCGCACAGAGAGCCAGCCTTATGTCACATACGGTCCGCGCCCTGTAGTTGTTCGCGGAAGCGCGATCCTATAACGCGGGTATTAAGGTCGAGCGCCTGCATGACTGCATGGTGCTTGGACCCCGTTGGGGTCAAAGCACACCAGCAGCCTCGGCTACACGGAATTTGCACCACAAAAACAAAAGCTTTCCTTTGTGTATAAAGAGCAGCGCACTGTCGTGCGCTTACAGATAGCTCTTCAAGATAATTCTCATCAATTGACTGCATGCCAAATATGGATGCCGTGGGCACGATCGTCTGACAAAAGATGACCCAATGCCAGCAGTCGCAAACAGCAGAGTTACGCCCAACTCGCATTCATCCCTACTGGATTTAGATATGACTACGCCGGGGCCGGTCGTAGTAACGGGGTTTGACCCACCACGGACGTCACAATCGATTCGTTACGGGCAGCCTGTTCGCTTTTTGAGCACCAAGACACTCACTAGCAACCGCAGAGATCCTGCCGATTCAGGTTTACTTGCCTACAATACTAGCATGGCTCCCTTGCCGATCGCCTGTACCTTTCGGGTTCTTCAAAGCCATTTTTGGGTTCCCAGATGCGAAACAAACGAGCCTGCATTGCCACCCTCTATGCTCGCATTGAAGATGACTCGATTGACTGCCGTGACCGACTCCTCCGTCGACATGGGTCCCGCGAAGTGCGGTGCATACTCCGCAAATTTTGCTGCGAGACGCTTCAATTGCTTCTCCGTGGCTAAATGATCAGTTAGTCCAGGTATTGCTTTGCCTGCTAAAAGCTGGAAATGTTCAAGGCGCGCCAACCTTGGGCATGATGACCAGTTTCTACCAAACCTGGGCTGATTGACATAAAGAGAATACCTTCTTCCCTGCATTGGGCACTATATTTGGCGACTGCAGTATTCAAAGCAGCTTTGCTGATGCTATACGGTCCGGCCATCTCGATGTCATACTGAGAGATTAAATTCATGTCGGCCATACCAGTTGAAATGGCGATTACTTTCTTCGCTTGTCCGTTTCGAATGAGCGGAAGAAAGAGATTGAAGAGATGGATGTTGCCGGTCACATTAATATTGAATGAGACAAAAAGGTCCTTCTCGAGTGCGACTGAGTCTTTACCGCTTGGAGAAAGTTACTACACATGTACCGAATACTTGCGGAGGTCAAATGGATGGCGTATTAGCAAAACTTACAGGGCTTCTAGGTTTTCAAATGCAGACAATTCGGATACAAAACCTGCATTAGCAATGATGTAGTCGAGCTTATTGCTGGTTATGCGGCTTGTTTCTTCTGCCGCGTTCTATGACCCACGGTCAACGTCCGAGGCCTCGCACTGTTCTCGGAGGAGAAAAACAATACCTTTATCGACTCGTAGCTGGCAAGATCCGCTTCCACAAGATGGACGTTGGGCTTGGTGAGCTGGTCCGATGCCGCCCTTACGGCTGCAGTCTTGTTCCTCACTAAGGCTACAACCTTGTTCCGGGAATCATTGGAATACTGGCGTACGAACTCGAGCTACAATAATGTCCTGTTAGTACAGAAATATCGCCCAATAGCTTAGTACTTACTCCGATTCCGCGATTTGCTCCTGTCACAAGATAGGTGGCCATACTCAAAAGCAAATTGGAGTTCCGGGATCCGACGCACAAGCGAGTCGACAAACAATCCGGCTGGGTCGACATGTGCTTTATATATGTGCGTCCTTATCGAACTATTCATAATGAAGATTTAACGGCTCATGCATCCAATGCGCCATGAAGTCCTAAAGTACGGCCAAACAGAATCATCTACCAAGGGCAACTTTGGGCGAGACTAGGGTCTGCGGGGCCCTTTCGCCAACTGCTAGGTCGGCAGCAGAAGTGTAGGCCGGCATCTCGCGTGGATAATAAGCAGGCTGTACGTCTGCAAGGCCTATCAAACTGTAGTGACGAATAGTGCATCGGTGTCCAGGTGTGTCTTCAAGTCGTGACGCCGCCAGCCAATGCGACGGGGGTGTAAGGCGGCACACCGTGACTCAGCGATTGTGTGGGAGCTGCGCGATGAGATTGACCCATGCGTTCGGCGACGTCCAATGGCCTGGGCAGACGCGACACAGCATCAGGTACTTGATGCTGCAACCTGCGCCGTCATTGCCACTAAGCTCGACCGCTCCACAGTCGAACGCTTCCCATGGTCCACGGCTCCACCACACCAGGGACGGTGGGGCAGACCTCGCCAAAAGTTGCCATAGTTAAGCGTGCATGAAAAGCACAAAAAGATTTGGCTGATTTGTAATTTCAGCATCGCGCTTCTTAAAACGGATCAGTTCCCCCCTGCCAAACAGGCAAGTTCTGCCGAGACATATGCCCTGCCACACATGCATTGCGAGCCCTGCGCTGATGAAACTTCCCCCGCGTTGCACATCAATACACGATGAAGCCGACCCGAAGCTGCGGAACTTGCAAGTGTTAGGGTATCGAGCCTGTCTCAAGAGGCAATTGACTGACGGCTGCATACAGACCGGAAGATCCTCTGCGATTGCTCTGTTCCGGTCTGTAAGCGTTGTGTTCAATCGCGCCGGACATGCTCCGGCTACGGACTTCGACTGTCTTGGCCAGGCAGTAACAGGCGAAGCCGCGGCAGAGTGGAGTCAAACCCCGTAGATACTCTTGCACCCGGGCCGTTCAACGAGATTCGGTGGCTCAACACCTCGTTTGCAGACATGGCACTGCACTTCGGCGTTGCAGACGCGGGTCCGAAAGGCATGCACCAGAGGATACCCCAGTGCCCAGGAAAGCGTAGTGTTGACCGTGAACAGGCGCCTACTCAGGAAGACCCAGCTTCAAGCACAATGTTCAGGTGCCGGTTGCCAGCCAGACTAACTGGATTCCTTTCACGCTTGATGATGAGCAAAAAAGGCTGTTAAACCTTTGTAAGATCCTGGTGGAGCAGAGGGCCCTCCGGCCAGCAGAAATCCATTCTAATATTTGTCAGTTGAGACGGTTGCTGCCCGTTCGCTCCCGACCTTTGGCTGCGGATCAAGCGCGATTTGTGGCATTATCATACCAATGGCCTTGTCGGATCATTCTGCCTCCTCAGGAGCTGTGCTACTATCTCTGCTTGCGCTAGCTGCGCTGCACTGCGACGTGCTTCAGCACCGAGCGGAGCGGCTAAAGCTTGCGGCGCTAGATGCCCTGAAGGCATCTGTTCTAGGTAGTGACACCAAGGACCTCATTCGACACGTAGCCGCTGGCATGCTCCTGTGCTCATATGAGGTGAGTCTGGACACTGACTCGACAGTGCTAAGATCACTGACACATTGCGTTGTTACTCATGGACTTACAGATACGGACGAAGTCAAAAACGTCTGGCCACTGGCTGTGGTATCTCTGCGGCACCATGACAATCATTAAGACGGGCCACCTTGACCGGCTGAGCCTGGGCGCCGATGTGAGCCTTCTCCTGGGCTGGACGCAATACTACGTGACCATGGCACGATTCAGCTTGCGCCACTGGGTGCGAAAAGGAACTATGGAGTTCAATTTTGCTCGCGATGTTGGCTACCACGAGATGATGCCGCCAGTTTGCGCAAGACCTACAGTATGTCAGTCTCTGGTCGACGACTCCAAGAAGCCTTCGCTGAGCAGAAACATTGTAGCCTGTCGTTCTGGAAAATATGCCGCATAAATTACTTGGTCTGTTCGGCGCGGTTATTGATACGGTTACCGAACCGACAAAGGCACACTACTACTCTCAAAGCTACCATCGAGAGGTAGAGACGCTGCGGTCGACACTTGAGGGTGCGTTTGTTCCGTTAGGGGATGGTCAAACTACACCTAATTCAACGAGCACTGAGCACGACGATACTACGGAATTGTTCAGATTAGCCACCTTGGTTTATCTAAGCCGCGCAGTTGAGATGGTCCTCAGGCGGCCTGCGAAGCTTGCGAACTGGATTACACGGGCGTTCAGCATATTGGCGAAACTGGATAACATCCAGCATCTACTTCCGCTGTTTGTCTTTGGCTGTGAGGCACGGACCGACGAGCAGAGGATGATAGTCCTGAGATTCGTCGACAAGAGGCAAGAAACCGCTCTAACTCAAAGTACGGTTCATGTCCAAGGCATGATTCAATTCTCATGGGTGCATGATGATCTTGCAGACGAAGACGGAGGCTATTTGAGCAAGCTTAGTTGCGCTATCAGCGCTAGTCCAGTCCTGCCTACTTTTCTTTGATAGGTCGCAACTGGCAACATTGCTGAGAGCGTTGGCAAGTCGTCGTTGAACCGTCTGCCTGCCGCACTTATCATGTCCGGTCTCAGGGAATGTCACTGGTCGTGACGTTGAGCGCCCGTGGATGTTGAAAGCTCTACGCCAGCGCAACCACATCTCATGAGCGCTTCTGCAGTCGGCAAAGGAAGGCAAGCCTTAACATCTGATGAACCTGGCCGGCGCATTAAGCTTCATGGGGACGGGGCCATGGCCTCATAGAAGTGAGTTCGACCCAATTTCGGGTCATTTATAACGAATACCTACCATTCCATACAGTAATCATACTACGCTCAAATGCTGATGGTGCCTTGTAGGTGCTGCACAACCCATGGGCGAGGACGCTTTCATGGGGATAATCAAGCGTTTGTCCAGCCTTGGCGATCACCACGGCGAGGCGTTGATGCATACTAGCCGGCGGAAACTCGGCAAGTAGCTTGATGTTGGGTGCTATGCCAGCCGTCTCGCATAGCTTATCAGGCCCTAATATGAAGCCTGTAACAATATATAGACGCGAAACGACCGCAAAACATCTGGTGTAAGGCTGGGAGAGAGCAGCAACTTGAGCAGCAGCGTACCGTAGTAGCCATGGAGAACTTCACGATGCACCTCGGCGTCAGCACATGGACTTCACCTACCGGGGCGCGGGGTTGATAGAACTGCTATGTCAATAAACAGACGGGCCGGACTTCGACGGCTTCTTGCGACTGTTTGGTCAGGACACTGTTCTAATGCTTTCTCTTACTGGGAAGCGGGAAGCGAGAATCGGCGAAATTGAGACGCATTGCGAATAGGGCACAGGACGTCTTCTTCTGCCCGTTGCAGGAGTCATCACCAAAAGCCGATAAGTTTTCCACTACTCGTGGGGAAGGCGCGCTGTGCCCGCAGCATCGGCGATGAAGCAATTTCCGCAGGAAATAATCTAATTCTACTGCCGAAATGCCATTTTGAACGATCATTACAGAACATGTAAGATACCAACTGGTACACTTATTTGCTACTCTGCCCACATGGCTGCGAAGGTTGTGCCGTTCATGGCACGTGGCCAACGAAATCTGCAAAAGACCTTTGTCTATGGCAATGAAAGGGGAGACATGACAATTCAAGAGCTCAAATTCTGGCCGTGGGTCGAATCTTGCACAGTTTCTACTTGAATGCTGCCTAGGAATACGAATGACTGTGGTCGGCATTTCAAACATATACAGCTTGATGCCGTTGGGCGTAGGCATCTGAGACATGGCGAGCAGGAGATGGCCTGCGCGAAGTTATTCCCACGTTAAAAAAGTAGTGGTGCCGTGAACGTTCTACATGATCGAGCTTATGATGCTGTCACTGGAACACTTGCAGACATCCCGCAGAATAAACGGCGCCAGACGACGACGGAAAGGTTGTAAAGCTCGTGGCACAGGGCGGGCGACATGCGGGCGCCAGCCTGTTGATGTGACGGGTGCTGGCGACCGTCCTGGCGAGGCTGAGTAACTGTGTCTGAATCAGCCTCAGTACTCTTACTATGTGGCAGGGGTTCGTCGTCTTTTCTCTCCTTTTAAAATTGAGTAGTAAGAGAATCGCAGTCGGGAAAAGGCGGGGGACCAAAAGGCTTCGGAGTGGTGTTGGATGCGGACTGTCATGACGGGATTTGGGCCTCACTGCTCTGACACAAGTCATGTCCTCCTCTCTCTCTCTCTCTCTCTCTCTCTCTCTCTCAAAAAAAAAAAAAAAAAAATTAAATATCGAGATTTGTTGCAGAGTCCCCATGACTGTAACAGGCCTACAGAGTCTGCACGCTCATTGCCATTTGGCTTCGCACCTATATAGGCATCATCTCACGATTATGCGGCCTCACAACACGCCTTCCGCACGGCTCACGCATCCATCTCCCGAAGGCTGTGCCGCAACTGCGTCGGTAGGTTTGGGAGAATGCGGCCCTCGAAGCTGCCATTAGATTGCTGCGAAGCGTGACGCCGGGATGGCGGTCCAATGGCAAGCATCGGCTTAGAGGAAAATGGCGACTACCTTCCGGCCACTCAGTGTTCATGATAACCACTCTCTTGCCCGACCTTCCCATCCCTCCTCAGCAATTAATAAGAGCTTATATGATTCCGTCGCTCCCCCAAAGTATTCCGATGTAGGCTCCATGTAGACATGTGGTGAGCTGACTTAAGGATCTCTGACATTGTTGGACGTTGCGCAGCACATGTCTCACATGAAGATGTGCGACTTGACGGCGTCGAACGATACCTATCCGCTAAAACCGATTAGATATTCTGTCTCCTCTAATTAACTCTCATTCTCTCTTCGTTTTGCCCCAGGCGGAGCATAAATCTCCTTTGCGGGTCAGGGAGCCTGCCAGTGAGGCGACGTAGCCCCAACGTGCGGATCTTTTCCATGCTGTTGGGTGGGAAGCTCATGCCAGAACTGCGGCGCGTGCAACTCGGCGAATTCTTGTTGAGTCGAAAGCTCTTGAGGGCGTGAATATGCCGGCAACATTATCGGGGCCGGCGGTTGGTGCCAGCCCTGCGGAATCCCTTGGTTCTCGGTGTCATAGTTGTAGCCCCATCGTGTTGGCTGAGCAGGCATCTCGTGGGCCGAGGGGTGAGTTACCTTCTCGGTAGTCCAGACGCCATTTTGCTTCTTGGTACTCAAGACGAAGAGGATTATGAAGGTGGTGAAGGTCGGCCAGAAGTTGAAAATAACATCCAGTATAGCGAAATAGGCCCCAGGGCTTTTCCGTGCGGACACAGAGTCATCAAGAGGGATGTACTCGGCATAGTAGCCGACGTCGTAGCACGTCTTGAATAGCATGAGAACACAGCATATAATGAGGTAACGCGTAGGCTGCATCGATTCTCAGTCAGCTTTATGTACCGCATAGCGTCTCGGTGCGGGCCAGTTGTCGTACAGTCGTTAACCCCGCGACAGCCCGTGTCGGGGCAGTGACAGCAATAGACTTGACTAGGATAGACACATTGAGGGTCATTTGGATCGCGAGCATCGCAAAGGTGATCTGTCTGAGGTATTTCAGTGCTGTGGGATCGAAGCGATGACCATCGTCTGCGTATTGCTTTTCGCTGAGCGCAAACGAGGCAGTGTTCAAGATGGCAAGGGCTCCAGCGACGCTGTATGCGCCCCATTGGATGAATCGATCGACCGAGGAGACTTTTCCAGTATGGACGAGGTTGACCGCCTTGCCAAGGCTGAGCAGCGTAAGGAAGATACCGATAATGCTGAACTCGCCGAAAAAGGAGCCTAGTATGCTAGTCTGGGTTTGTGCCCTGCGGATATTAAAGGCAGTTACTTGGTCGAGGCTGTCTAGCTCTCTGTAGAGGACGGCGAGAAGGTAGTTGAGGAAGATAAGCACGATGTCTCTGTTCAGAATCATTGATTAGAAAGGCCTAGTCGTGGCGGTTCGCAATCCCGATGAATGGCTCACAGGCAGAAAAAGGCAAAGGCAATTTTGTAATGGCTCAGCCAAGTGCGTGCCGGATCTCTTCGTCTTTTCGCCAAACACAGGGAACATAGAAAAGTGACGACGGTCGGGATTGCAGTAAGTATCAGCAGCGTCGTAGCAGCGATGCCATACTGCGAGGTTTCGTCCATGATCTCGGCGTTGATCGAACTCCTGGTTTGTGGGGAGCTGTAGTTTCTAGGACGGTCTAGGTATTTCTCAAAGCTGCACTGGCAATCAGGACCAGCAATAAATCGGAAAGAAGGGAAAGAGGGGAAATGCGTATCACCGCTGTGCTTTTGGCCTGTCGACTTTGACCTCCGAGTTGTGGCCACGTGAATTCGCCGCCCAAGAAAGCCGTGCGAGGGGATCGAGGGAAGTTAACTGCAGCTCCTCCGTCAACATGTCACAATTTTCATTATTTAAGATTCCTCCCCTTGCTGTCCCGTCGGCCCTGAACAATACATATGGCTGTTTGTCCATAACTCCGGGGGATGCAAGCCGAGCGTCCCGCCATCAGACCCTGGACGATGCCGCCCCTCTTGCTGACAATTATCTTAACGAGGCAAGGATAATGTGCACTTCATCCAATGATGAATGCGGCTCTTGGATCTTAGCGCAGGCGCACAGCCCCATCAATGAATGCCTGTCTGCCCGCTCATGGCAGTCAGCTGCAAAATTGAGTGTGGTTACACGGTTGGCTCAACCCTGTAATGCGATGTTAATGCCGGGACCGTCCCGCGGTCTCTTGCTCCTCTCTACATTGACGGGCTTGCCATATTTGCGAGCCAAAGCTGCAGACGGGCACAATCTGTGCGGCGAGCGACGGCAACGGCGTGCAGGTGTTTAGTCCCACTTCGAGCATGGGTAGCGTGTGATGTGGGCTCGATGATCACAACATGGAGATTGCCAACGTCGCGCAACGCGGGCATACGAACATGAATGCTTTGGGCCTCAAGCCGGCGTCCTTATCATGCTGCAATGCTCGCGCGATATCTTTGCTTGCCTGTCGTCTCCGTTGGCGAAGGAAGGACTCTCGGTGTGACATCTGTGAAGAGCAAGGCTCAACTTGGAGTGGCTGTGCACTGACGGCGCTGTCAAGCACTACAGTCTTCAGGACAGCAGCTATTATGCATAATCAGCTGCATCGCCTTGCTTATGTAGAGTACGATTACTGGTGTGACTCGATGGCGTCCAAAGCGCTAGAATGTTGATGTTATTACTCGTACGCCTTCGTACCTAATGTTGAGATCGTGTGCTTCACCAAATATCGGTCGATGCGAGGCTGACGACCTGTCGGATTCCACCTCTTCTGTGCTGGTTGATCACTAATACCGCGAACTGAACATGGTTCTCCTCACGAAACACGGGTGTTCATTCGACAGCCGCACCTCCCGTAATGGTAAATTGTGGGCCACGTCGGAGATTGAGGCAGGGGCAAATTCGGACCCCGCCTGAAATGTGGCCGCCCAAGCGGTCACAAACCCAAGCTACCAAAGGCGGGTAAGTGAAAGGAGTAAGCATCAGCATGTGTCAGCTACGCACAAGACATAGCTAATGTTGTTGTTCAAACAATCGAGCTTGGAAGCTAATGGTCCCGTCCCAAATGCCATCCCGGATCAATCAGAATCCGGAGGAGACTTGGGCCACATGTCGTAGTTGATAACATCCTCCCACCGCAGGGTCTCGGTCTCGTCTGCCATGGTGTCTCTCGGATGTTGGGGACTGCTTGCGCAGTGGCAGTTGCCGATAGTGAGTCATTGGAGTGCCTGCGCGAGGACCTGTTGTCGGGTAGCCCTTGTCGCTCGGAGCCTCTTTTGCGTCGCCTCCTTCCTGGCCTTGCTTCTCAGATGCTCTTCAAGCTTCGTCGCTGCCCAATTCTGCAGCTGGTCACCGTTTCGCAGACACCAAATCGCAACACTACGTCTACCGTGTGCGTCCTCCAAACAGTCGTGTATGCCATGCGCTGAACGAATAGTGACCCGAAGCAGCTCGTGGCACAACGCTTGTAACCCCAATAGCCGGTGGAATCGTTGGCCTTTCCCAAAGACGGCCTCGGCGGTCAGGATAGCTGTGTCCACAATTCTGGTGTGGATAGTCCGTAAAACGTCAAGGTCATGACCAACCGATTGGCCAACAACAATGGTATTTCGGTCGATGTGTTGCCACAATTCGAACCTCGCCGCTTTCCAACCGCGAAGGGCCTGCTTTGTCGCCACGGCCAACTACAGACTGGTAGGCGTTATACCGTGGCATTTGCTTCGCCAATTTACGTCACTGGCTGACCTGCCCGGGCTCTTTCCCCGCCTGCATGTGGCTTTGTTCGACTGAGATCTATAAAGGAGCCTTCCAGCTCACTATCCACCCCACGTATATCTCGACGCCATGTACTTATTGAATTTTCCACAGTTCAACTTCACTTAGACAAGCACACGACCCGACATGGACTCGACACTTATGGTCTCCAGTTACCCTTTTGAGCTACGAGCCCTCAACGGCGAGAATTCGCTCGCATCGAACCAGCTCGCTGGCCAATGGGGCGACACGTATTCGCTGAACGATGGCTTGATGGCGAAGGAGCAAGAAAGCCTTCTACCGTCTGCAGGCATATCTGGAGGAAATGACTTCTCTTTGAGGTGCATAGGCGGGACCATGGCCGACCTTAACGTTGGCAGGTGTGGCACGAGCACGAGCACGAGTGGCGACACTATGAGCAATATGCAGCTATCCGACCCGTTCTACGCCCAAACGGCCAGTGCTCCCCCCAGAAACTCGTCGCCCGGCAGCATCAGCAGCAGCTTGCCAGAAGAGATGGCTCTCGACAGCAGTCAATCCTCCGACCCTCCATCGCCAAGGACCAAACCGACCCCAGGCAAGAAGCGCGGTCGCCCACGCAAGACGCAAGCAACTGCCAGCACCGCGAACGTTGACGGCGGCATCAACACTAGGACTAGCCGCCAAACCAGTACGAGAAGCGCAGCTGACGCCTCGGGCGGAGAGGACACGAAGACGGTACGCGGCCGCGAAAAGAACCGTATCGCCGCCGATAAGTGCCGTTCGCGGCGACGGCAAGAGGAGGACAAGCTTAAGTCTTGTCACGAGGATCTCGAGCACGAGCATCGCAGGCTATCCGGGGCGCTATCGGAGCTAATGGCGGAGACGTTTGTTCTCAAGAATATGATGGAACATGGCAGTTGTGACTGCCGACTGATCCAGGATTACCTGAAGGAGTCGGCGTCGGAGTGGGTGGCCAAAAAACTAAAGGCATCAGCCTCACCTGTCGGAGCAGTCGGGGAAGGTCCAGCGACTAGTACTAAGAACGTGAAGTCCTCTTAGAGGAGCCATTTGCGATGCGGTCGATGGCCAAGCCACCGATTGCGCTCTCCGCAATATGCCTCCCTCGATTTCGATCCTCCCCCTTATTAACGAGCGCGTCCACCGCTGCCGCACCTACGGCGGCCGTAACGGCGCGACTTGACCGATCCGGGTTGTGCCGCGCCCGGACTGCCTCCACCAAGCCTGCCGCCGCTGCGGCCGCTGCCGCTTCGGCAAACCCGTTCCCGCTAGACCCTCCCGCGCCCGAGTGTTGGCGACGGTGATGGTGGTGGTAGCGTTGGCGCGAATGTTGGCCGTGATGGTGACGGTCGAGCTTCTCGTGCCCGTCTACCGACCTCGACCTTGTCGGCCTCGCGGCAGGGTCTCGATCATATGTGTACTGCCCCCTCTCGTCAGTGCGCTCAAGGCTGTTTCCTCCTCGACGGCCGTGGTGTTCTCGGCGGCTGCCGCGCTCGTGGCTGTGGTGCCTGTGCTCGGATGTAGGCATCAGGGCGGACTTGGCAATATCTCCGGCCTCGTGCACGCAGCCCTGCTCTAGAGCGTCGAAAAACCCGTCGGTCCTGTGCCGCGATGTCGATCGCGGGCGGCGATGGTCACAGCCAAGGTCATAGGGATCATCATAATAGTCTTCGTGACGGCGAGGCATGGCGGTCGTAAATGGGGCCGGTTACATCGAGCTTGGACTTGCCCACTACAAGCACGGAAAGGAGTGGTGGAGTCGACCGTTGCCTCAAACTCAATTTGCAGGGCGCTTCCAGACAAGGTTCGAAACGATCAAGGGTCTGTGGCGACGGGCCTCGCTTCAGGGACACGAGAAGGTAGGTCTATATACGCTATAAAGGACTTGGACCTGGGTTAGAATGTGATCTCAGGCCTCGACATACCCTCGCCACAGCGCAAGACTTGCGAGCTGGTGATGTTTTTTCCCTTCGCGTGCTCACTCTGCAGTTCCAGCATAAGCTCTAGCGACGGTGCGGCGTATTCGTACCTCGCGCCCTGTCGCAGGTTTGCTTCGCCGCTCATGCAACATGACGTATGTGTCGCAGCAGCGGCCGCGTTGCAGTGTGGCGCGGGTCGAAGGGGCCAGCCTGCTTCGGTTGCCCCATTCACGCCCGCGGCCCAGTGGTGTAGAGGCACAGCGTCGCAACACGTCACAACGACGACATGTTGCAGCAGCTTGTGGTGGGAGGCGCCTCGGGACAGTCTCTGGCAGAAACGATCGACTGGCCGCGGGGCTGCTCCCATATCTAAACCCTTTGGAGTAACTTGTGCTGATCAGACCAAAACACGGTATCGAGGACACTCTCAGAGGGCGCCCAGTTCTGGTGCTGGTGCAGCGGTTGTACCGGGAGCTGGACCTGTCCGCACGCAAGCTATTAATACTGTGTCCAGCGCTAATAGGGTGAGGCCAGTATTCTACCAACATCGCTTTGACGGCCTGCGCGAGGGAACATTAACTGGTCAATCCCCAAAAGTCGTTTGTACAAACAGAGTCCCTTGCTTGTCTCCGCGGAAACGTCGGGGAAGAGACGAAGAGAGGAGGGCGGACGTTTGGGTTCTTGCCTCCCAGTCAAGATTGATCCGAGAAACCCATGTCAGTTGCATTCTCACTGAGACGTACGCAGGCCGGCCCGCCCAAACGACCCTGCCAGGCCGCCCGCTGGGTACCAGAACTTGGCAGTACTGGTACCTACTCTGCCTCCTGGCCCCAAGGTTCAGCCAGAAAAGGTCACTGAGGCTGCTGGGGTGGAACACCAGGGACCAGCTGCTTTTACCACTTTCGAGCGCAGAACCAATCAATGTACGTCGCACCGAGTACCCTGCACCTTTGTCGCCGCTCTCGGCGAATCCCGTAAGCATGCCGACGACAGTATTTCAAGAGAAGATCCTGGTCCTGGTCTGCTGTGTCGTCGGCGAGGCGGCAAACAAAAAGCCCGTGACCTTACTTTGCCTCACATCGCGTTACGTCCAGCCAAACAAGTTTTTTATCACTGGGTCTGACGGCATACCTCATCACCATCTGCATGGCGCCGCTTTCAATTGCGCAGTTAACCCATCGGTGTACAGCGGCATCGTCGTCACGAGCTTCAGCTGTATGCTCCAAAGCAAAGGGCCCGCGACAGGCCAGACATGCCTCGACGACATCAGGTTCGCATGGCCTGCCAACGCTGCAGGAAAAAAAGAGCAAAGGTGAGTGCTCATAGATGCCCGGGGCACGCCACAGTATATTCTTTCTTTGGCGAGACATTGCCCATCTTTGCGTCTGCAACCTTTCGTCGGAGTCTTCTCCGTGCTCTATGTCGCAAGCTCATGCCACTTGCAACTCCCCCGTCGGTCGCACCTCACCGGATGCACAAGCACCCAATTTCGTGGCGACGTCCAACCTCTACTGACCCATCTGATTCTGTTGCAGTGTGACGGCGAGGACCCCTGCGAGAGATGCAAGGAGGCAGGTCAAGAGTGCGTTTTCGACCACTTCCGGCGAGAGTCCAAGGACGACCTGCGCGCCGAGATTGAGCGGCTGCGACACACCAACGAGCGTAACGATGCGCTTCTCGACACGCTCTCCTCCATGGACGATGCGGACACGTATCACAAGGTAGCACAGGGCCTCATGGACAGTAGCGTCTCCCGCCAGTCCATTTTTAACGACCTCCCCACCCACCTCAAGGTCTCTGGACTGCCCCAATCTATTCCCGCTGGCGTCATTGCGTCGTCTCTCCGTCGGAACTCGCAGGCCACCTCTACTGCCGGAGCCTCCAGTACCGATGTCCGGCCAGTAACATGTCCGCATTGTTTCGGCAATTTGCCGGCTCCGTCTTCGCTAGCCGATAGCGACGAATGTTCTGGGCGGACAAGCGAGCGCCACTCGGTGAAATCGCAGTCCGAGGCCAACTGGCTCACGACGCCGGGCTCTGCTGCCGGCTCCCCCTCCCTTCCTTCGTTGTCTGGGGACGAAAAGCTGCAGCAGCTCGCGTCTTAGACGCGTACTGGGTGGTCGGTCGACACGATCAGGACCCATCTTGAGTCGCTCCTGACGTGGGACTACCTGCCCTTCTGTTTCCTCTGCAAGGACCCCTTTCTGCAGGACTTTGCAAGCGGAGAGGGGTGTTACTGCTCTCCTGCGCTGATCAACTCCCTCCTCGCTCTGTCGACAAGAATCGTGGACAGACAGTCAGGCCTTGTTCGACGAGGCTGATGCTCTCATAAGCGGACACAACCAGCCGGGTAGCCTCCCGGATATCCAAGCTCTTGGCATGCTGGCCCTTTATCAAGTGGGCTGTGGTCACGAGGCCGAGGCGAGAGAGCTTGACGAGGCGTTTGCGGCAGCGATTACAGAGTTATGCCTGAAACAACCGGTTGCCGCAGACAGCCAGGACAAGCAGTACGCCCTGGTTCGCGCGACGACATACTGCGGAGCCATCTCGCTCGTCCGGTATGTAGTTTTGGCCCACTCGTCCGCCTCTATCGACGAGCTGACTGGAAGTGTCTCCTCCCTTGTCGCACAGAATTCTCAAAATCATAACAGCCCAGCCTTCTGGGATGCACGTCACACTGTTGCAGGACGACGGGGTTGCCCTTGACCAGCCGCCCTGCGCCTACGGGCTGAACAACGCGTCCGTCCCGTCTCGCGAATCGCGTGAGTGTCAAAAACATCAGCCCAAGCACAGAAACCACCCAGCATGGAGCGCTGACCGCGCCAAGACAGTTTCACTAACGGGCGAGCCCGTGTCTCAACTCAGCAGCCTGCAACTCATCCCGGCCAAGATTCTCCAGCTCACCGAATGGGTGTACAAAGTCCTCGCGTCGCCACAAACCGCCACTAATGATGAGCTGGTGCTGGTATACCATCGGTGTCTCGACTGGTACGAGAGCTTCTTTGCCATGCTAAAGACAGACGGAAGCAACTCGCCGTTTGTGCTTTTCATCCAGTAAGACCCCGCATACGATCGTCGAATGTGGCCCAGGACATGCACTCTTGCCGACATATTCGTGGAGGCATCTGTGACTGCGTCACTGGCTGGTGGTCCACGTACAACGCTAACACTTTGAATGCAGTATGTACTACCAGTTCTGTCTGCTCTCCCTTTTCAGGCCCCATGTGAGCGCACTTCTCGAAGGACTCAGCGCGCATCCCCGCGAGATTTGTCTACAGGCGGCATAGTCAATCCTTGCGCTCTCACAGTCGTACGCTGGCGTGTTCGGCCTGCAGCGGGTATCTCCGCTGGTGCCGTACTTTGTGTGTGCGGCGGGGCTTTTAAGTCTCGCCGTCGAGGAGGCCGGACACGGTATGCTCGAACCCGTGCCCAACCACAGCTCCACAGAGACGACGATATCGCCGTCAAGCCGCCTAAGTCCCCGGAAGACACGATCAAAGGAGCTCGATGATGACCCTATGGACGTGGGCACGTACCACAGCTACGCATCAGACACCAAATGGCACGCGGCACCATCGTACGTCAATATGCCGGCAGTGGCGCACGCGCGACTGCTGCTGTCCAAGGTGAGCGAGGTGCACCCTGCGGCCACCCTCGCTGAGAGCATGCTTCACAGGGCGCCTGGCAGGAACTAAACTGGCACATCGATGTATGATGGACGCGCCACAACT
The DNA here is from genome assembly GCF_001653265.1 of Purpureocillium lilacinum. Lineage (NCBI taxonomy): Eukaryota > Fungi > Ascomycota > Sordariomycetes > Hypocreales > Ophiocordycipitaceae > Purpureocillium > Purpureocillium lilacinum. Next base: position 70,667 of record NW_017264054.1, read on the forward strand.
CATGCAGACTAGCCTCACGGAAAGCCCGTCGGACAAGGGAAACGGCATGAGGGGGCGGAGTTAATGCTGCGGTCAGGGCAGCAATTCAAGATTTTTCTCCCAAAGTGCAGCGTTGCATTGCTGCATATGATGATGACATACGACCATTTTAAAGAACAAAAGCAAATATCAGCGAGGCGCACGGTAGGTATCACGGCACGGGGGGAACTTGATGACAGCTCTTGTCAGGAGGTCTGGGTAGAGAGCGGCCCGACACACTTTACTGGCAACTTTTCATAGAACAAGGTCTACTGCGAAAGGACAGGCTCTTTGAAATCAAGATCCACGACCTTACTGAGGCGGAGAGGGATGAACTCGAATCCATGCTTCAAGACTTCGTGGCAGGGCTCGACAAATCGAGGGTACAGTCTACTCGGCGGCACGGTGATGCACTTTCAGATGCCGGGGGTGCACAGGGACATTCCATATCCGCATCAGCTTCCATGCGTGCACCCTCATCTGCCACCCACATGCGACATCCGGACTCGGCCTATGCTACACTGACTAACGTAACACATACCCCCAGCGGGTCGACATATCCTGACACATCGGGGCTGCAACTCGGATACCGGGAACGCCAGAACGAAGATCACGCGTCTGGCTTCGGCCCCAGCTTGTATGAGCGAGATGCAGCGAGTGGCGTGGCCAAGAAACATTCAGTTGGGGGTATGGATGAGCGGTTCGATGATCGCAATGACAAATTTGCGCGACCAGTTCCTTGGACGTCAAGACGAACGGCCACCTCCGATGTCGCCTCGTCTACCGCCGTTGGTAGCTTTCATCCATACCAACCCCGCGATGACAAGAGGAGACCAATAATAACTTTAGTCTTGATGACGAAACATTCACAATTGCCTTCATAAGTGCCATCGCGGGTCTAACACATCTTCAATCTAACACTCTGTGGCTGGAGACGCAGCCATGGCAGGGCAAGTCACAATGCACACACGCGAAGTTGGAGCGCCGCACCCAACCAACGCCAGGGCGGCAGGACATCAGCCTGTGCAATGCCTGCGGTATGACACAAAGGCGCCTCATCGACACGGCGCCGGCGTTTGAGAGTTTCCCAGCAATCCTCCTCGCTCGCCCGCTTGGCCTGCAATTGTCCTAAACCGCTGCGACGCCTCAGCCACAGCAGCACGATGGAGTGAGCGAGTGGCTGGTGCTTCCCTTTCGGTGTCGTTGCCATTGCGTCACCGTGAGATGCCCTATGCCGCGCGGGCCAGAGTGACGCGCGTTGGCGCAGTTTCGCGCGCCATCCTCTTCGCTTCAAGCCGAGCCAGTGTGGCTTGTCCTTGGAAAAACCGGGCTGCCGGGCTGCCGGGCGTGGGAGGAATAGACGGTAATCTGACGTTTGCGCTCCCATGCCATGACATGTTTGTGTCCGTGGATGGATGGGGACCCCCAAAAACTTGTTTGCCGTCGCCGGCATGTGGACATATAAATCGGTGAGCGGCGGGCGTGGCGGCTCGAACGAAGTGTGCATGAGAAAAGAGTGTGAATCAATACTCTAATGGCAAAAGTCTGAATCGCCAATCATGCCGATCACAAAGAACAAGGAGGCCGAGACCCAGGCCCTGACCCTGGCCGAGGAGAAGAAGCAGCCCCAAGTCTGTAAGTTGGCCCTGCCAATGTCTTGGCCCATCCCGTAAAGTAGACTCTAACCCCACCTTTCAGCCGCCCCCGAGGCCGCGGGCGCCGACCCGCAGACCGTGCCCCGGTCGTCCGCCGCCGGCATCGTCAACAAGAAGGGCGAGATCGTCGACGAGTCGGACAAGGTCATCGGCAAGGTCTCCGACTCCAAGGATCTGCAGAGCCTGGTCGGTAGCTGCGTGACCGCTGAGGGAGACGTCATCAACGAGTCGGGCGACGTCCTCGGAAAGGCCTCGCTCGACAGCGAGTACACCACCCAGGCCACCGAGGAGGCCAAGGACGCCGCCCAGACCGTGAGCAGTGTACGCAGACCTGTCAAGACTGCCTTCGCCCTCAACAGGGACCTCGCTAACGCGTACAATCAGCTCTCCGGCGGCAAGGGTGGCGATGATGCTGAGAAGAAGAAGCCGTCGAGCGGGAGCGGCGACGACACCCCGTCCGAGTCTGCCAACGACGACGCCAGCAAGGCCACGGAGCCCGTCAAGGACGACGCCGGCAAGACAGCAGAGTCCGTCGACGACAAGGTGCCTTCCCCCGTCCAGCTCCAAGACAAGGAGGCCCCCCCAGCTGACGCCGCGTCCGCTGGCAAAAAGACCAAGGAGGAGAAGGGGACCGTCCATGGAGGTAATACCCCCGCCGAGAAGGTCGGCCAGGACGACCTGACCGAGCAGGCCCCCAAGCCCATCGACGAGTCCGCAGAGGGCACTACCGAGGACGCCTCGAAGGTTGCAGGCGACAAGACTGAGCAGGCCGAGGACACCGCGGAGGAGGCAAAGGATACCACTGAAGACACGCCTGAGCAAGCAAAGAACACTGCAGAGGATAGGGCGGACAAGGCCAAGGAGCTCACAGACGAGGCCCAGGAGGCTGCCAAGGACATCACGGACAAGGGCGAGGACGCAGGCAAGGACGCTGGAGACGTTCCCGAGGGTGACAAGCCCGGCGACGACCTCCCGGAGGGTGAGGGCGCCAAGGATGCCGCTGAGGGCGTCGGCGAGCAGGGCGAAGGCGTCACCAAGGAAGGTGAGGAGGCCGGCGAAGCTGCCCAAGACAAGGTCGGCGAGGCCGGCGAGGAAGCCGCTGAGAAGGCCGATGAGGCCGGAGAGGAAGCCGGCGAAAAGGCGGAGGAGGCTGCCGAGGAGGCGCCCATCGACTTCTCCGTCCTCAAGGGCACCAAGGTCAACAAGGCCGGCAACCTCGTCGACGACAAGGGCGACATCATCGGACGCCTGTCCGAGGGCGACTCTAAGAAGCTTCAGGGCAAGACGGCCGACGAAGATGGCAACATCTGGAACGACTTGGGCAAGATCGTCGGCAGGGCGGAGCCCATCCCTGACAGCGAGCGCGAGAGCTCCAACAAATTGTTCGCGCCCTTCCAGAACTTCCCCGACGCCGTCGTCGAGGCCGACGGGCGCGTCACCTCCGAGAGCCGCCAGGTCGGCACTGTCGTCGAGGGCGACCCCAAGCGCCTCAAGGGCAGCAAGGTGGACGAGGACGGCGACATCCTCGACCGCCGCGGCAACGTGGTCGGCAAGGCCGAGGCCTGGGACGAGCCCGAGGAGGAGCCCGAGCCGGTCGTCGACCGCTCGCTGCTGGCCGGCAAGCGCGTCAACAAGGCCGGCAACGTGGTCGACTCCAACGGCACCGTCTTCGGCCGCGTCATCGAGGGCAATGCCGCCTCGCTCGTCGGCCGCATGTGCGACAAGGAGGGTAACATCATGAGCGAGTCGGGCGACAAGATCGGCAAGGCCGAGCTGGTGCCCGAGGGCGAGCGCGAGGGCTCCAAGGAGGGGCCGTTTGCCGAGCTCAAGGGCTGCACCGTCGCCAAGGATGGCAAGGTTGTGACCTCGTCGGGCGAGGTCGTCGGGCGGCTGACGTCTGGCGACCCCAAGACGCTGTACGGGCGCTCCGTCGACGAGGACGGCGATGTCGTCGACAAGAACGGTAACGTGGTGGGCAAGGCCGAGCGCTGGGAGGAGCCCGAGGTCGAGAAGCGCCGCGACCCCCTCGCGGGCCGCAAGGTCAACCGCGAGGGCAACGTGCTCGACGACGACGGCCACATCATCGGCAAGCTGACGAGCGGCGACGTCAGCATCTGCTCCGGCAAGGAGGTCGACGATGACGGCGACGTGGTCAACTCCAAGGGCAACACTGTCGGCCACGTCACGCTGCTCGAGGACATCCCCGGCGAGTCCGAGGAGGACAAGCAGAAGCGCGAGCAGGCCGAGAAGGATCAGAAGCTGGCGGGCCAGCTCGCCGGCGCCATCGAGCAGTCGCTCGAGAAGATCCGGCCCATCCTGAGCTTGATCACCAGTAAGGTCGACGCGGCGGAGAAGACGGACAAGGAGGACCTCGACGAGGAGCAGCTGGTGCGCGAGGTCAAGCCGCTCATCGAGGAGGGTGGCAAGATCCTGACCGAGACCAACGGCATGATCCGCGGCATGGACCCGGACGGCCGCATCCAGCGCCAGGCCAAGCACAAGTCGGCAACCAAGGACGCCAGCCCGGAGGAGCACCACCTGGCCGACGTGCTCAAGGAGGTATGTATTCTCTTCGCCACTGATGATCGACGACGTATGCCGCTGCTCGCAGTTGGCATGCGCTCGATCGAGTGTCTTTCTATGCAGATCGCGGCTAACACACCACGTGAAAGCTCACCGGAACCGTCACCCAGACCATCGACAACGCCAAGCGCAAGATCGACGGCATGCCCCACGCCAAGAAGGAGCTCAACCCCCTCTGGGGCCTGCTCTCGGAGCCGCTCTTCCAGATCCTCGCCGCCGTCGGCCTGCTGCTCAACGGCGTGCTGGGCCTTGTCGGCAAGCTCCTGAGCCCCCTGGGCCTCGGCGGGCTCGTCCACGGCCTGCTCGGCAGCCTGGGGCTCAACAAGATCCTCGACGGGCTCGGCCTCGGCAGCGCCCTCAACGCCCTGACCGGGAAGAAGGACAAGCCCAAGCAATGATTGCTGGGTGTTTGATGTCGCTCGACATGGTCGCCGTCGCCGTCTGCCCCGTCGAGGCTGGACAGCGTTTGTGTTAATGAGTGGTTAAGTTATATGTAACGTCTTTGGGGGAATTGAATTGGTGTACTCCGTATTAATGGTCTGATTAGCCCCTAGTAATCGCCTCTACCGCAAATACATTCGGACTCAGAACTGGATGACACTCGGAGGGCCAGACAGGGTATTTTGACGGTCCAGGACACTCCGTCTTTGCGTTACCCAAGTTACATCCGCACGTGGATACAATCCCTGCGGTTTTACTTGCCACCGGAACTTGACAGAACTGAGGGTGCTGCAATGGCAGGTTGCATCTGGGAGCTCTGCCGTCTCCGCTTCGGTTGAGCTTCCTGCTTCTCTTCATCACATATGGTCTCCCATTCTGACCGTCGCCTCCGTATGCTAAGTTGCCTCCTGCGACCGGCTTGCCGCACGCCTGACTGTTTGCCCGACCCAAGGACAGCTGACTTGTGAGTGGGCTTTCTGTCCGCCCCAGCCTTGCCCATTGCTGCCCGACTACGGCTGGAGGGCCGAATTTTCATGCTCTTGGGAACAGGCTGTGTTGTATTCTTCGGTTGGCCTCAAAGGCATGCTGCAATCTTGCGTCGAGAATTCGGCGTTAGGGATTGCGCGAAGTTGGCTCCCTATGTACAGTAATGTAACTGATGGCGCGAGACGCGTGATGTTGCACATAGAACACATGAGATGTTGCTCGGCGTGCAATCCTGTCTATTGCATAGAAATGGACACACCTCCACGTAACGACGTCGAGAAAGTGACATGACCTGTAGCAGCCGACGACAAGCAGAGACTGGACGGCAGGAGGCGACGGACACGGCAGCACGAAATGCCACCAGACGACGTCAGGAAACCGACTTTAGCTGCGACATAGCGTGCACCCGAAGAATGTGCCAAGACCGCTGTGCAACGGTGATCTGCTTGTCACGCTTTGCACAATGTCCGCCACTGCCATAGTCGACACTTAGACGGCACAAACCCCTGCGACTTCGTCTCGGCTCCACATCAGCGAGCGGCATGTCTGGAATTAGACGACGCCGTCCACATGAAGGAGTGGACGAACCAGTAGCCATGGCATCTTGTCCGTCTTCGCGCCCCGCATGGCGACCGTCGTCCGATCTGAATGTCGACGGCCCAGTCGGACAATCCGGCCGCCGCGACTCCGCAATGAACTGCACGGCAGGGGCAGATGACGTCGGCGCTCATTTCGTTTCGCGCCCTTTGGCCGCCCCGCCTGTCTGTATCGATAAGCAGGTGGTAGGCTTCTAGTTGCTCAGCACGTCTTGTGCCCCGTCTTGGGGACCTGAGCGTCCTAAAGGTCGCCGGACGCAAAAATACTTGTCCAAATTACGCCGTTCGACTTACAGCCCGACGGCCTGCCCAATTTGCTGAATAGAATACCTGGCCGCGCTCTGGCAACCGCCGCCCTCGTGGATCAGCCATGACCGGCGGATACACATCCGCCAAGCCTTGCGCCTTCACGAGCGGCACTTGTCGGCGGCGAGACGGTTCTTGTCAGGGAGGCGTAGTGTCTTCGGGTCGTCTGAACCAGAAGCCCCGGTGTCGCTTTTGCTGCTAGTCCGGCACCTGGCCTTGGAGTCTGCATCGGCCTGGGCGGCCTTGGCGGGCGGCCTCGCCTTTCGTGGGCGGCCTCGCGTCTTAACTCCGGTCGGTCTCGCCGTTGGCGAGGATGACTCGGAGGACGAGGCGCTGTCGATAGCCGCGTTTTTCCTGGAAGTTGAGCGCTTCAGCTAATTGACCGAGGTGATGTACAAATTTTCGGTGATCCCCAGACTTGAGGTGCGTAGGCACAGTCTCACCTTAATTAAGGCGCTTCCAGACAGGGTTGGCTTCGGCAAACGAGCCGTCGTTGGGCGGAGCAAATGGTCCGGTGGTGCTGCGTACGACCAGCGCTAAATATTCGCTGGGAGCGCTGTCCGCCCGCCAGTACGGGCGGCGGCACGGGTTTCCCAATCATTTTCCCCCGGTAGGAACGTCCCGTCAACCGAGTGGATAAGGTCTGCAATCGTTGCCAAAGTCGTCTCGAGTTTGCGTCATCCCACCCAGGGCTTTCCCCCTCCAAGTATGGCAATCGCGATCCCTTTGCCCCCAAAGTTCAGCGCTTTGCGCCCTGCTTATGGATCTCGGCTCATTGGTTTGGTATCATCCCGCGACCGGGCCAGCTCACGCTCCTTCCTCCACCCATTCTTACGCGATGGGAAAGTTGTGTATAAAACGGTACTCTCAGCAGCAAAGGCCCAGCTGTCCATGGTAGGCAGTTTGGTGTTCAAAATCCCCAGCAGTCGACACACTGGACAATTTACGTCAGTCGAGATGAACTCAACCCTACTGGCACCAAATGTGTCTGTAGATCCACGACCCCGCGACAACGACAGGTCGATTTCATTTAACCAGCTCGACTGCCAATGGGGTGGCGCATATTTGTTGGATGATGGTCTAGAGATGTCGGAGCAAGAGAGCTTTCCAGTGTTTACGGACGTGGTGGTTGGAGGCAATGACATCTCCTTGACATGTCTGTACGGAACCATGGCCGACCCAGATGCTGGCAAGAATGCTATGGGCGAGCGCAGCAACAACGGCGTACAGTTTCCCGATCTCTTCTACACCCGAGCGAGTAGCAGTCCTAGCTGCAACTCATTGCCCAGTAGAAATAACAGTATCTTGTCGGAAAACGTGGCTATCGACACTACCCAATTCGCAGAGTCGCCCACGCCGAAGACGAAGCGGACCACAACTAAGAAGTGTGGCCGGCCTCGAAAGACGCAGCCGGCCGCCAATGCCGCGGCAGCACCCAAACCTGACGCAGGCGCCAAATCCAGGCGCCGAGCCAGCACCAGGAGCGACGTTGAGGCTTCCGGTGAAGACGACCCGAAGGCGCTACGCGTCCGCGAAAAGAATCGCATCGCCGCCGACAAGTGCCGCTCACGGCGGCGGCAAGAGGAGGACAAGCTCAAGTGCAGACACGAGAATCTCGAGCAAGAGCATCGTAGGCTCTTGGAGGCGCTATCAGAGCTGGTAGCGGAGAAGTTACTTCTCAAGAACATGCTTACGACGCATAGCAGCTGTGACTGCCGGCTGATCCAAGACTATCTGAAGGAGTCGGCGTCGGAGTGGGTTGCTAAAAAGCTGAAAGCGTCAGCCTCACCTTCCGAATCGAGACCATCTTGATGTTGAAATTGCAAACTGGGCGGGCTAAGGAGTTTCAATGGTCACGAGAATGTTCGTGCGGTAAGGTGTTCCGGGTGGATTAGGTATCCATTTGGGTCTGTTCATGTTGTCTGTCATTGCTAGCCCAGAACTGGAGGCGAAGTCGCCCTGACGCCCAAGGGGAGCGGCCACGATACGTTCAGTCACATTCATGTGGCAGGCGATTGCAACTTGAAGCGGAGGCGCGTACTACGACCAAACGTCTTTATTTTCATTACGGGTTGCAAGAATTGCACTAGCGTACGTTTTGGGCGTACTTCTTTTCACGGGATATGCAATTGTGCCAACGCTGTGCTAAGCGCAGCTTGACGTGCAGCGGGCGGCATCCACCAAGACCAATGTCTTGAACGCACGGTTTGCAAGACATATCCAACATCACGTCTCAGCCGCACAACATGATACTGGGAATAATCGTGGTCACCGCCCGCACATGCCAATTGCCTCGGCCTACACGATGGCCTTGACAGCATCGATTCAGCGTCGAGGCAAGGGGCTTAGGTGAGGTCAGGGCGTAGCCGCTGTTGCTCAGAACCCCTACTGTACCCACCACCCTGAAAGCTAGAACGGCGACCCCTGCCGCACAGACTCAGTTCGCAGCACTGTTGAGCTACAAAGCGTCCGGCCCAGGGGCTCAGGTTGGTCTAAAATACGCCAACTTGAAGCGAGAGTAGGACGCGATCATGGGCCTCGGCCGTTGCCGCGACACAAGCACTTCGCGCCGGTGATGTTTTTGTTCGCGTGCCGGTCCTCCCGGAACCCTTGCATAGACCGTACCGACAAGCTGTGAGCTCCTTATCTCACAGCCATAAAGTGTTATCCTTCCGTCAATCTGCTATGGCCTGTGTCGCCTGCAACGGCCGGCGCCTCGCATCATGGCACAAGACACATGGCGAGCCAGCTTCGGCCGTCCGCCCGCTTTATGGCGCAATGCCACAGAAGGATGCGCCGCAACATGTCACAATGACGACATGGCGCCACACTTTGTTCGCGGGGATCCCGCCATCTAAGCTCAGTACGGTGTCAGCAACATACGCGCTGGAGGAGCCCATTGGAGCCATTGCAGCCTTAGTGCAGCAATTGTAACTTGAAGCTCGGGCCTTCGGGGCTGTCTCACTGCTAATGGCTCATTATGTCTATGGCACGGCCAGTGCTTCGCTCTCCATTGCCCAAGTGGGAGGAATGCTTCACTCATGACCCCTTTTATATGATCTTGAACAGCAAACCCGGTTTCCGCTCTTCTCCGCGGGACGGGGAAGGGCTAGCCCATGTCTCTGTCGCAGTCCCCGCCCAGACATGTGCATTCCTGCCCAATCAAAACGGCTGTGAGTTGTCGTGGCTCATTCCTGGCTGGGAGGTGATCAGCGCAACATGCAGTGATTTGGTTTGGTGATGATCCCTGCTCCGTCGCCAGAGCATTTGCAGTCAACCAAGCCTAGGCCGGTACAATGTGTGGCGTCCGGAGACCGCACTTCGCCACACATTGCACATCACGTACCCCAGCAGCCTTTTTTTTACCTTACGAGATCGCAATACACGTCACCCTCGCTCATCGATGTGAGATTCTGGCGCTTTCAATTGCGCAGTAAATCGACATTTCTTTTTAGGTGTTCTTGACGTCAAAGCGGAGGCGAGAGCGACATGCCCCATCGACACCAAGTTCGCATGGCCTGCCAGCGCTGCAGGAGAAAAAGAGCGAAGGTACGCAAAGACTTATAGTGCGCCCCAGTACTTCAGCAAAGCCATTCGTTTGTGCAGCGCTGTCCGCCACGCATCCACTTTATGGCTCTGAGTATCCGTGATGCTGATTCCGACCATTTGCAGTGCGACGGTGAGGATCCTTGCCAAAGGTGCAAGGACGCAGGTCTCGAGTGCGCCTTTGACCACTCACGGCGGGAGTCCAAGGACGACTTGCGCGCCGAAATTGAGCGACTGCGGCGCATTGGCGAGCGTAACGACGCACTCCTCGATGTCCTGTCTTCCATGAACGATGCAGACACTTACAACACGGTGGTACAACGCCTCATGGACAGCGCCGTCACGCGCGACTCCATCTACAATAACCTCCCCGACCACCTCAAAGCCGTTGGACAGTCCGTACCCATTCCAGCCGGCCTTATCACACCATCTTCACGTCGTAACTCGCCGGCCACCTCGTCCGCAGCGGCCTCCAGCAGCAATGTCCGGCCGGTGACGTGTCCGCATTGTCACGGTGCGTTGCCGGCTTCATCATCTGTGACCGATAGCAACGAATCTCCCAGGACGACCAGCGAGCGCCGCCTATCAGGGGACGCGCAGTCCGAAACCAACTTTCTCACGATCCCAGCCTCTGCTGCCGGCTGTGTTCCATTGATACCAGTGGTGCTGTCATTGACAGGGGCGGAGAAGACAAAGCAGATCGATCCCTGGACCCGCACTGGATGGCCCGTCACCAAGATTAGGGACCGCTTTAACTCACTTCTGACGTGGGATTATTTGCCGTTCTGTCTCCTCTGCAAAAATCCATTCTTGCAAGATTTTGCCAGTGGGGATGGACGCTACTGCTCACCAGCGCTTGTCAACTCACTCCTCGCCTTGTCAACCCGGATCCTGGACGAGCGCCAACATCCTCAACAGCAACAGCACCAGAAAGAGCAGCAAAAGTGCCTCGCTAAAAGTGATGCCGATTGCGGATTCCCCCACTCTGGTTGTTGGGACAGTCAGGCTTTGTTCGATGAGGCTGAAACCCTCATTAGCGGAAAAGAACACATGGGCGCCCTCCCAGATATTCAAACCCTAGGCATTCTTGCCCTATACCAAGTCAGTTGCGGTCGCGAGGCTGAGGCGAGGGAGCTTGCGGAGGCATTTAAGGCCGAAATTACCAAATTATGCCTCCGGGAACCCCTCGACGTGGGCAAGCAGGACGACCAGTACATGCAGGTACGCTCGACAACGTACTGCGGGGCTATATCACTCGTCCGGTACGATGTCCCGGCTTCTTTTCTGCTTCTACTTTAGACGTCACCGGGGTGCTAATTGGGATCGTTTTGGGCAGGATACTCAAACTGCTGACAGCACAGCCCACTGGGATGCACACCACGATAATGCAGGATGATGGGGTTACTCTTGATTGGCCGCCCTGTGCCTATGGGCCTAGTACGTCTTCACCCGCGGTGTCAAGCGAGTTGTGTCAGTAGCGCAAGCATGAGCTGGAGTGCGTGACCATGCAGTATGGGGGTGGGCTGACGGCTCCAATACAGGTACACTGGCAGGCGAGTCCAGGTCTCAGCTCACTAGCCTTCAGCTCGTCCCTGCCAAGATATTCCAGCTCACCGAATGGGTATACAAGCTTCTCGTGCGGTCACCGGCGGCTACGGGCGATGAGGTAGTGCTGGTTTACCGTCGGTGTCTCGACTGGTACGAGGGTTTCTTTGCAATGCTCGCATCAGACGGGAGCAGCTCGCCATTTGTGGCTTTCATCCAGTAAGAGCCCACACATAATCTCCCAGGCCCGTTCATGTACAAAGGCATACGTCTTCCATATACGGGCGTATACATGTCCGCACGGACCAGTGAAACAAGTACGGAACTAATTATTTTGCAGCATGTATTATCAATTTTGCCAGCTTTCCCTTTTCAGGCCGTACGTTAGCATGCCTCTCGCGGGGCTTCATGTGCATCCGCGCGAGATCTGTTTGCAGGCTGCGCAGTCCATTCTTGGGCTCTCAGAGGCATATGCCGACACATTCGGTTTGCGGACGGTGTCTCCACTGATGCCATACTTCGTGTGTGCGTCGGGTCTCTTGAGCCTCGCGGTCGAGGAGCCCGAACATGGCATACTCGATGCTGTTTCCGTACCTCAACATGGTCACAACGATGGGTGCCTGGCCAAGACGACCGAATCACTACAGGAGACGATCAAGCAAGAGCCTGATGACGACCCGGTGGACTTGGAATCGCACTACGGCCACAAGTCGAGCGGCGAGCAACACAACCGGCCATCACCGCAGCCAATGCCCATAAATATGCCAATAGTGACCCACGCACGGTTGCTGCTATCGAAGATGAGCTTCGCGCACTCCGCGGCTTTCCTCGCGGAGGGCATGCTTCACAGGGCACCTGGCAGCAATTGATGAGGCACCTCTGTCGTATGAATGTCACAATGCAGATCATTCGTAAAGAGGCCTCGACAACAATTGCGACATGGAGGGCAGGTTGGAATTGCGATACGATTGCACAGTAGTTTTCTCCCGTGTATTGTGTGGTGTACGCTTTCAAAGCCAGGAATCCTGAGATCTTCTTAGTGGAGCGGCGGCCAGGAAGCTTCTTCTGGTGGCTCACAGCCCGTTTGGCCGGCGAAATGTCTGAAAGCCTGTCTTGGAAGCCTTTCAATTGAAGCCTCGTGCGGCGATGGTGTGTCAAATGTGGTTTTGGAGAATGGCGAAGGGACAATATTAGAGTCCAAGGGCTGTCACATTCACGTACGATTGGATCAACAACAGCAAGGAAAACTGCTGGAGACCACTGGACTCGTCGTGGAGATTACCGCGGCATGCCTCTTCGCGACCTGGCCGCCCATCTGAATGTCCAGTCTATATCACTCGACCAGGACAGCCTCTCAGTGGGAAATGTCTTCGGTGAGAACTTCCGCCTTACTCCCGCCAGTGTTGAGAGAGCTCTGGCCTTCCATGCGTCGTTGTTCTCGCAGTGGAAGCACTTAATTGCTGTTTTTGGGGCTCGAATTGTAGCGTCAGGTGCAATTTTGGGCCGGGCCTGTCAACGCGGATCAAGGACTTCGATGGTTGGGTTCGATGTTCGTTGTGCAGTTCCTTGACGTCACGGCAGGCAGACACTAGTGTCTTCGGAGGCCAATCTTGTGTATCATTGAATCTGACCGGAGCGTGAACGCCGAGTCCATTATCATTCACAGAGAAACAAGTAGAAGCAATTACTCTACGATGCACCAGCTACGATCACCCACTTTTCGATGTCACCAACAAGGACCTAGCGATGCCCCGCTGAACGCCTGGGCAACAAAGTATTCAACATCCCGATCCTCGAAAACATGTGCCAGGTCCCACGCACTCCTTCATAGCGACCGTGTATGCCTTCTGGAAGCCCTTCTTCCAATTGGCGCTGGTCACCCGACCACACTGCCACTGGCAGTATGTACGTATCGCTGTGTCTCTTGGCTCGGGGATCGGGAGGTCGACGGTGTGCGTCGTAGACGATCGATCAGGACTGGAGCTTGCAGCACTATCCGGCGAGTCTTGGCGATAGGACGAAGGCGACACATTTACAATCGTATCATATCGTTCAGTCAATTCCAATAAACTCATCAACGCAACTCAACTCAATACCATGATGATATTGAGTTCGTTGACTAGTAAGAGCAAGCCCTGTTGAGTTGGGTTGAGTTGATTGATGTCCATCTGGTTGACAACCTCGTGATTAACGGTGAGTTGATCGCCAACCTGCGCTTCGCTTGCTGTCTTTCCGGGATGCCGGGTTGCTCATCGACTCATGTCAAGTTTCTGCCCCCGAAGCAATATACTTCGACTTGTACAGAGCACTTTCGGGAAAGTATGGAAATCCGCCAGGTCAGGTGTGGATGTTTCGCCCGCACATGCGGATTGAGAACGAAATGAATGAATGAGATGATGATCTACCAGGGTCTCTAGGTACAGAATGGAGTGGAACGCTACGTCTCATATAGACAGGACTGACAATGTCGACGTGGCCATAGAACCTTCTAGAGACTACCAGTCTCTTCAAACAGGATGGCTCATCACACAGAAGTAGGGTGCAGCAGCGTAGCTGCGCTGGTTGTTCCCGAGGCATGCCATAATCGTACATGTTTACGATGTCCCAACTTGACGGCAGCACCAACGATGCCCACTTCAGGGCTCATCCAGCAAAAGTTCAGAATGACCTCTAGCGACCAGGGGATTTCGACGACCCGATTAAAGAGTACGTTCGCGAGACGGAACACCCGCAATCGGTGGTGCAATACGCGGTCAATTCAATTTCACCCTTCAAATAAGTCTTGACGGCTTCAAAACAATTTTCTCCGTTGGATTGATCATCCTCGCTCGCGTCTTGAGTTTGACGGACGTCGTCTTGGCTGGTGATCCTTGATCCCGGCCCATGCGCTTGTAAGTTGTCCGCAGCCTGGGCGGCTTGGCGTTATTGAATGCACGCCAAGCTGATTCCCACCCCGGTCTCTTCCTCCCGCATGCATACACAAGCTCTAAAGCCATTATTCAACTCTTTCCTCCCCCCAGCCTCGGCAACATTTTCATCCGCCCTGTCAGCAAGCTTTGGTCAACCCCGTCCAGGTGAATACGTCCAGCTGGTTCCGTGGAGGTGTCACCCTGCAACTTGGTGCGGAGATTAGCTCCCGACAGTCCGCACTGAGCGCTATCTGTATGGAGTACATGGTGCTTCTGACAATCGCATCCAACTGGTTATCGCTTGGACCAATCGAGAACTCAAAGTACTACTGAAATCGGCCCCTGAACGTTTATTTCTCACTTCAAGGGCTTCGCAGAGACCGCGGGCAATGACAGGCGACAACCACTGTTGTGGGCAAGACATCGTCTTGTGTTGCCTCACTGCTGAATGAACCGCCTGTAACGCCACTTGGACACAACGTGGAGGTAGAGGACATGCATCGTCGAACCAGTGCCCATGGGCAGCTTCGAGAATGAAGCTCGGGAACATTCATGCGAGAAACCTGATTCTGATGAGGCGTCGGGTGGCCGAAGGACGTGTTGCCTACCGGCTGGCGGTGTTTTGGGACCCCGTATTGACGTTCGCCGGGACCGAATATCCCTGGGCTCACTCCCTTCGTGATCATCCTAAAGGGCTACGCAGAATGGTGCGTTTCTGTAGTAGATGATAAAAGCAGTGCGACGCCGATTCCTGCAACGCGATGGCTTGGAAGAGCATCTTCCATGGTGTTTCTTCCCAGTTGCCAAAACATCCAGCGATGGATTCCTGCCATGGACGGATAGCTCAACCTGCTCCTTGGCACAATACTTCCGACAGAAGAGAGACGTGTATTCAAATTGCATATTCGAGCCTGCGGGCTGAACACTGACGTCGGTTGGGCGGCAAGCCATCTCTGTCTTGTCGCACCAAGTCAGATCGGATGTAGTTGCAACTGCTGTATTATTTTCCACCCGCGGTGACTGGTCAGTCTTGTCGTCGAAAATCTTTGTTTCGTCGCTCCCGAGCCAACGCAGTTTGCGGCCGTCTTGAGAGACTTGAAACTTGGTGCTGATTTCTTGTACAGCGAGTCGCACAAAGCTAAGAGTCACACTGAGTAAGTGCAACTGCGCCATGTTGTACAACAAACCGAGGTGGATCCATCCATCGGAATCCGAGCACGTCTTTGGCGCCCGTCGAAGTTGGCCCCCAAACAGATCCGGGACTTCTATCCCGAGGTGCCGAATGTATGCAATGTTCGCTGAGGGAATCTGGGAGCGATCAGGGTCAAGATCACTGGTTCTAGTAACCCGCTGCTCAAGAATGATCTCGCTGTCGACGTTGCCATGAACACCATTTTCGCTAGAAGTAGATATGGATGGTGCCTGCTCATCCCACAAGGCGCCCTCGTTATCCAACCCAACCGTTTGTGATTGTATTGGTAAAATTCTTGCTTCTCGTGGTGGCTCAGTGGCAGCAGTGTCGTGAGTTCGTGGATCCTGACTCGCCTCAGCCGTGTTATTAGTCGCGTCAGCGGCCACTGCGTCGCAGCTTATAATCGGGATCGGGGCAGTTGTCGCATATCTTGTATGCCCGCAGCATGTTTTGCCTGCGAAAAGCTCTTCGAGACGCTGGACTACCATCCTCTTTCTCTTCTTATTCGAGATTGTCGCACGTCGAAAATCCGGCCCGTTTGGAGCGACGCTCAAATATTTCGTGGCCCCAAGATTGCTCCTTGTCCATGGATCAAAGGCTGACCTCCCAGACCGTCTTTGTCTTTTAGGCGAGTCGGCACGCATTGCTCCAGAGCCATATTCGGAGTCAGTGAGCGGTGTGAGATTCCGAACCAAGTTCGCTGACTGTCGCAGGGAAGCCAGGTTCGAAACTGGACAAGGAGTCATGTCCCGGCTGGTTGAATTATTCAGTACTAATGTTGACGAGGAGTCATAACCGCCCACCCTGGTAGAGAAGTCCTGCAGCATAGCCTCCAGTTGTTGCTTCTTTTGAGTCGGGAGGTCGTAAACTTTTAATTCGAAAAGTTCTTTGGTTCCGAGAACGTTGGGTCCTCTTTGCCTGCATCTCTTCAATGCTCCCTTCAATTGACGAATTTGCAATGTCAGGTCATCGATGATGTCTCGATATGTACCACTACTGCTGCTCTGAGCAGGTGCAAGCTTCGGCGGAGCCCCACGGCACCGTAGGCGTTCGCGCATGGTTTCATGTCCGTCTACGTCGATGCTTTCTGCGATCGCCATGTGTGCGTCGGAGAATCCAGCAGGAGGAATGTCATGTCCACTGGGCAGGGAACAGAATCGCGTGTCGTAGGTAATACATCGTGATCACAAAGGTGTTCGTACAGTACACCCTCCCGCCAAAAAAGTGCGGCGTCCTAGGCTAGGCTTCCAAGTGATGACGTCGGTGGCTGACGAGGAACGGTCTGGACAATGCTCCCGGAATATCTCAGCTCCGAAACATGTGAAGAACTCACCAGCGAATGAGCCTTCCATAGAGATAGTGTACAGATGTCCCTCGATCATCCACAACGGAGCGAGTCCGGTACCAATGGACGATCACATTTCAGGCAGATTCAAGTCTGATGCGTATCGCCGGCATGCCGCATGCGCTCATCTGAAGGACGCCACTGGCTGTTGAAACCGGCTCAGACATTATCAGGCCCACCGGACCAACCCTCACGGGCGCAAAGTGTGGCTGTACGTAAACATTTAATATTCGGCGAACTCCGGCTATCGCATGGATGCAGTGGTCACTTCACTGGAGTTCGCATGGCCATAGCGGTTGTACAGGAGCCGAGACTGGCTGGCTGCTCCGGTAAATGTCAAGAATAGCCTGAGCATCGACTGCACTTCGATAACTGCGGGTCGGGCATCAAGTGCCATCCCCCTTGCTAAACCACCAGCACCAGCACCTACACTAATTTGTCCGTTCGGCCGTTGCATGCGTATTGGATCATGTATTGTACAACCCAACGATAATCACGCCTCTAACTACGCGCGGCCGATGCGACCGACAAAGACAAATGGGCCCATTGTTGCGCATGACCAATTCAAGTTCCTGTGATCCCAGCGTTGTGCCGCCGTGTGGTTGATTGGTTTGGTGGCGGTGAAATTAACCAAGTCGCATTGTGCCCGGTTCAACATTTCGCCTCTCATTCTGAATCTGTGACCTCGTTGGCGCAACATTACGTAGCTGAAGTGGTGGCTACGCACTATGGCGACCGTGGACCTCAGAACTCGCACGCTAAGAACCTCAGGTGTGCTCTAAAATAAGCATGTCAAGGACCGTCACTGGAGAGATGTTTGGCAGCCACACTAGACATGTCCCCGCCAAAACGCCTGGACAGGAATAGCGCATGGTTACTTTCCAACTCGACCCCTGGTCGCAGAAACCCGACTCCGCACTGGCGACACACTGTGAGTATCCACCAAGAGTTTGTTCGGGACTGCTGTGACGGTGATGGCAAGAATTTTTCCAAGGTTCGGCACTAATTGGAGGTCGTCTGCTCACTGGTGATCGCTGCTTACCAGGTTCGTACCATTACCGCCTTTGATCCCTTACAACCTGCTGTTAGGCAGGCGAAAGTCACTCCCATGCGAGAATTCAGTAAGGTTGGATTATCCCGGCCGGAATTGTCCAACGTCGATATCACGACTGGCTTTATATTCTCGCAACGAGCAGTTCAGAGCACCCAATACGGTAGCGACGGTTCTACAAGCGATGAAACACAATCGATGCTGCCGTCCACGACCAGGATAAGCGCGTGGGGGTCGACGAGATGAAATGCTGGGACGTTGGCACTGCCTGGCAGTCCAAACCTCGCAGATGCGACGATGTGCCAAGTATCAACAGACTTGGTCCTTTGACGAACGTGTATAGTATAGTAATCCGCATTGATCCATACAAGAGTTGACCTATCTTGCAGGGCCTGGGGCGACCCCACTGGATTCACGATGACACACGACATATGGGATTGCGATCGCCGGCCTGGGGCCAGGTTGACTTCGTAAAGTCACGGTTGGATGAAAGCTTCAGATCACGATTTCTGCAGCAGATGCTTTCTCAGTCATGGCTGCCACCGCTTTCCACATTGCTGAAGTGCGAGTGTTGCACTCAGCGAAAGGATTCGAGACTGTCGACCAATTAAGGTACGTGAGGATATTGTAACATAGTCTGCCTAAACAGTTTTCTAGGCTTGCCAATGCCGGTGCCGGCTCATCATCCTTATTACCGGATTGCAAAGAAATCGCGTACAAACTTGTGATAACAATTATGACACAGAATACATGAATCAGAGATGCGTTTGAGATGTTCTTATTGCCGACGCAGTTCAAGAACAGGGGTGAGACCAAGCCCATGAGATAACAATACACATTCGTCCCGGAGCCTGGTCATGTCCTCCCTTCTCCAGGCACCCCGCCATGTTTCATGAGTCGGGAGGCCAACTTGGAAAGACTGATGCCTGCGACTACTGTGGAGATAAATTCTCCCGGCCAGGTGTTCATGATCTGCCTCAAATCTCACAGGGTGGTATTGTCGAAAGGGTTGTGACTGATCGGGACTGGAACAAACGAATTCGCCATCTAGCGGAAATCCACAAGTTCGGAATGTGTGCTGCTGGTAAGATGTATTATCGAGCGGACCATTTTTACCAGCATTCGAGGAGATTCCATAAATGGCGAATGGTAGTCGGAGGAGGCTGTATGCATCTGGCCATCACAATAGTGTAGCCAGTTAACTGTGGTGCTCGGATGCGTAATTTTTGTTGGCCTGATTAGCAGGCTGCAAAACCTCGCAAGGAAGAGGGAAGTCTCTGAAGTCATCGCAATTCGTTTCCGAAGCAAATAGTTTTGCTTGCTCGCGTGGACCAGTCATGGCTCATTCGTCGCACGCTCATTCAATCGAATACCGACGACACGCCGCTTGCAATGCAAAACCCCCGTCCGGTGCAGGTTACAGAACGTCATTTTTTGCAAGATAGCCTATCTGCTGTTGAACTTGCGTCATTACTCAGTATGGGCAAGCTAGGAATTCAGTTCAGTTCAGACCTGTTCAGTGCAGCTATACGCGTGTCTTACTCCCCACTTACCAACCATTCAAACGCCCTGGAGAAACACAAAACAGATGCTAACCGAGATTGATAAGACTCAACGCCTTCTGTTGTGACAGCTTAGAAGCGCATGGCACAGTCGTGCGGATCCGTATGTAACAGATGATGCTAGCATCCGTGTTCGAGCATGCCGATTGCTCGACAACTCTCAGCTGGGAAACTCGAGCGCTCATGAGGAATGCTGCACGGTATGGTCCGCGTTGCG
>NW_017264054.1:90583-132284 GCF_001653265.1 Purpureocillium lilacinum
CTTTTGATCAAAATACCTTCGTCTCAAAATCTGTTGGGATCGAAGAGAACAGCGCGATTGAGGGACTCTTTTCGGTCTGCCTGACCACAGGGATGCCGACTGTGTAAACGCAAATTTCATCGCTGAGAACGCCCTCCGTCTTTGCCAATGTAGCTAGGCTCCACTGTCGGGCGATTGCGGTCTCGACTCTGGAGTGTCATGCTCCAGAATAGTCCTCGGCTCTGTGCCAATCAGAGTCACCCCTGCTCCAAGGCGGCCGCTTTCGATGACAACCAAGCACCATACTTGCTCTGTGTCGCGAAGAAATTGTGAGCGCCAAAATGTATATACGCACTCCATTACATGCGTCTCATTGCCCAGATTGGACCTGCGTCGCGCACCTTGTTTTTGCCTGTTTCTCTTCTCGCTTCATCTACACATGTACCCATCAGATTGACAAGTCTCAGGCCGATCCCCCGGTCCCAGCCGCAGCCTCCTTAAATTCACCAAAAAGACTTTGGCCCAAGACGGTCTCTCCAAACACCACATTGCTCTCATTCGCTCGAAAGCAAGCCAGCCATAAGGGGACGGTCCATTTGACGAGTTGCCAGCAGCAAGGCAGACACCAGGCGCGGCTTGTCGAGGTCAAGAAAAGACTTCCCGGCAGCGGAAGAAGATTTGGTCTCACCGTCGACACGGGGTTAGTGACATCCAACTCAACTCTCACAAATGCTTCATAAACACCCGATCTCCACGCGACCGGTTGGATAGAGAAATCCTGGTCATCCAGGCACTGTTGCAGCTCTTTGGTCAGGTCCAGAGGCGTAACTGCTCGCGATGACAACCATCGCAAAAAGTACCAACGACTGCATAAACGGCGCTGCCTCAACGGTGCGCAATCCAGGTGTTCACAGCAAGAACAGGCTGGAGATTGCGCTTCGTGCGAAGGTGTGGCGGCTTCCATGGTCAATGTGGCTCACTGACACTGTCGGCAAGGTTCGAAGGCAAAGCGAAGTTTGTTCTGGCACCCAAGCTGACCCAGAAACGGGCGTCGGCAAGCCAGAGAAAAAGTCTTCCATTTTCCATCGTGTTAGTAATGCATGTTCATACCATGCCTGAACTCTGGCGAGTTGCGTCTGGACCAATGCTCTGCAGGCCAACCACAGCCTCGAAAGTAACTCACCTGACGGTATTTGCCCAGCAACCGGCCTAGTCCAAGGAGTAGTGGAGGGTCGCCGAAGCCGCAGCGGGCTAAGTCGTGTTCCCGCGCCAGAGTCCCTAAAGGAAAATAGGCCTTTTACCAGCACAAGTCAGCCCCTGTGAATAGGAAAAACAATTGAGATCTGGTGCTCTGCAGCCTGACTCCCGTCACGTGTGTCCGATTCTCACTTTCGGAGTACAAGTTTGCCACAGTGGCGAGTGGGTCGCTTGACAGTACTGGCGTTCCAAGCTCACTGAAGTTCTACAGACGTATGAGCAGGCGATTCTGTCACTGTCTCCTTTGCCCCTCGAATTACGCCCTCTAGCGAAGCCTGAGATTTTCAGGAGTTCGGAACCGAGCCCATACCGTGGCATTGCTAAGCCGTGTTATGGTTGCCCCAGGCCTACAAAAGTGCAAAGCCGACGACGGAGCTAGGCCCTGGTAAGCATGCTGAATGCTACCAGGAAGAAAGACCGACCCATGCCGCGTTGGTGACACAGTTATGCGCAGTAATGAACCAGTTCCATCCGCGTTCGCGAAAGGCCAGCGGCTACCAAAATACACGAAAGCGAGGAAGCGTTGGGCCTGGAGCTCAATTGAAGACGTGAACAGCACTGGAAAGTGGGGAGGACATGCTTAGGCGCACGATGCGCATTTGCGGCAGCCCAGGAACCAAGCGTAGACAAGCACAGCCTCCCGGAGCATTTGCTCCGCCCCGGCCCCAGTCGTCGTCGTCCGCCACAACTGCATGTTTCAGCAAATTGGATGAGGGGTTCAGCTCAGTCATTCTGGACCGATCTAGAATCAGATCATTCCCACCGAGGTAGCGAGGCCTCGCAGGTCTTGCAGTGGTGCTCTCGTCCTGGTGTCGACGCTTATTGGTATGGTGCATTCCGTTTGGCGCAGCAACGCTTCAAGGTTATTTTCCTGCCATTCTATATTCGAATTGTTCCGACTGAAAATCCTCATATTGTCCTGGTATTTCTTCAATGCTACGTTCAGATTAATACCATTCAGTGACGAACAACAAGCGCCGAAAATTACACTAAGTCACATGTTATCAGCAACTGACTTTCTCACAGCGGACTTGGCTACTATTCGGCGATTCGTCAGGTAAATATCTCCGGACCGGACGCTATTCTGCACACACTTCGGGACTTGGACTTGCGAGCGAGGTTATTCGTGCGGCAGCAGCAAGACGCTATAAAAGCGACCCATACCTGTTGGAATACTCAACCGTTCAACGAAAGTCGAGGCCGAGCGAAGGTGCATCGCACCGGATGGATTAGCCACCCAGCTACTCGGGGATTGAAGCTCCTGACGTTGGATCATGTGTCTTCCGCGTTGCGGTCATCCGACAGAAAAGTGAGTCAAAATCGATGTTGAGACACGTACCCATCAATAGTTTCGGACAAGAAACTCTTGCTGGTCGCAAAAAACGGAGCCTGAGCTCCAGCATTGGCGGCGCTCATATATTCCCAGCCTTCTGTCCATCTCTCCACAAGTCTTGGCATGGTCAAGCTCCTATCGGCGTTTTATTGCAATGAGGATCACACGATCCACAAGATGGGTATTTTGTTGAATGTTGCTGTGTTTTCTAGTGCCGCCAGGCGGTGCGCAACATACTCCCTCCACATGTCGGAGCAATGCCTTCATCCGTGAAAGCATGAAATAGGGCCACCGGCCGCCGTTGCGTCCGTACGTGAATTTTTCAAGAGCCGTATAGCCCTGTAATGCCCTGCAACCAAGCCCTCCGTACTGCAAGTATATTATGCCCATATTAGGCTCGTCGTTCACTGAGGTTGTCAATATCCTTGCACACCAACGGTGGTTATAGACAGTACAACTACTAATTGTCTGGAGGCTTATTAACAATGCAGATCGGGCTACAGCAGCAAAGCGTTGAAATGCTGTCCGGAAATCTTCGTTATTGGATCTCCATTAGTTGGTTCTTACCAAATCGCACCAACACCGGCTATCGTCGCTCCCATCCAGAGGACTCTGGAGGCGGCGCAAGCCACCAAAGCCCAGCGAGTAGAGGTCGGTAAAGCATTCAACCATTTACGGCACTTCAGCCTAGGATACAGCCAATCACTTGTTATGGATCTGTTCAGTATCGGCGCCAATTCTGCTGAAGCCTTCAGCAGACCCATATGTATCACCGGTACAGGGAACGAGGTCGACCCAAAGCTTGAAATAGTCGTCGCCCTTCCTTGCATTTACAGTATACTTCATTGCATGTAACTATCATAGCTAATGCGCCGAAAGTGCGATAATTCGAAAACAGTCTAGCACCATCTACGAATCCATCCCAATCAATAGGGTCGTCGCTGAGCTCAGTACCTTCGGTGTTAGCGCCCAGGCCATCGCTCTCCTCTATATGCCCCCTGG
Organism: Purpureocillium lilacinum; assembly: GCF_001653265.1. Lineage (NCBI taxonomy): Eukaryota > Fungi > Ascomycota > Sordariomycetes > Hypocreales > Ophiocordycipitaceae > Purpureocillium > Purpureocillium lilacinum. The sequence goes on from NW_017264054.1 coordinate 94,155, forward strand.
GAACCTCGAATCCCGAAGCCCCCTCCCTAACCCGCAACCACGCTCTCGAGGCCTAAGTCGGAACATACATGTCCCGTAAAATTTCATTTCTTGGCCTCAAGAGTTGACGAATTGTTCGGTTTTGAGCAATAGTAATGATACAACAATCTCCTAGACTGTCTTCTCGGTCCATCCCGTTGAACGGCCCGAATGATCCTAGTTTGCGTCGAATGTTTGACTTTTATTTCGCGCGGCACTGCTCGAAGACGAGACGGGTTGGAATATACACTCCTGATTCAACAGTGCACACTTAGCACACTTTCTATATGGACTGTCCAACTAACCGCTGCAGCGGATCTAGCGAAAACATGTCGTCAGTGATGTGCGCCAACGTGACTTGGCCGTAGGACTGACCTTTCGTTTTCGGCAGAAACGGCAGGCCATAGGGGTTCGCCGAGGCGCCATCTTGCCTATTGCTACTAGTTTACCCAGATGCGCGAGTGACTGGTATACGACTGACGCAGAGACGGGTCGAGAAGTGATGCTTGCGCCGTTTGGATGGTTTCGAGTATCCGGCTCTGAATGATGCGATTGGGTCAATTGCCAGTGGAGATCTGAAGGCTGTACAACAGGTCCGTGGCAGCGGTTGTCGCTAGCTTGCTGTGTGGAATATTCGGACATAGAGTATTGTGGGTCGGACAAACCGATCCGGCTCGGGTTCATGTAAGGTGTAGAGAAGCACGGGTTAGCCGGTGACGGATTACAGCTGTCATCGACGGCAGCCGACGAGCTGTAGTAACCATCATGGCTATTATCATACCCATAGCCACGTCCCCCATGTTGTATTGCCAACGGTGCTGCTGGGGAGATCATCTCTGGGACGCTGTGCATCACAGAGGCATAGTTTGAAGTTGCATGGATAGTTGTGGCTCGGTTTTCCTCAACCGAGAGATGCCACTGTTGGCTTCCTTCGTTGAAGGAGAATGTGGAGAAAATGGCTGGCATAGCGGTTGTTGCATGGTCCACACGCAGTTCTGTTCCGGAGTGTCGTAGCGATATTTGCCGAAGCACGCTCTGTGGCCATTCGACGGAGTTTAACGGTTGACAACTTTCCTCCTCGCCTTCGATAATTTGATCGGCGGCCTTGTTGTCAATACGCAACATGGGACAGGCTGCTTCTGGTTCTCGCGTTCACTTGCGGACAGGACTTGTATGACGCGCTTCGGGGTTCGAAGAGGACAAATTGCAGGCTTCGTTTGAGGTTTGTTGCCTTTGAGGCGAGAACATTTTAGGAGACCAGGAATGCGGCATCGACGTGCTGGAACGTGGGGTTGGTGGTGGTGGTCACACAGGCAATTTCCTTGGCAGTCGTGTGTCTGTCGTTTATTAAACGAAGCCAGAAATTGGTCCGTGCACGATATCGTCATTAAACAACAAAATTTGTTGAGTTCCTGCCGCTGCCTAACCTGCATTGTAGTTGGCAACGCAGCACGAACTATTCTCCTTGCTTTGTCTTCGCGGGCACCTTTCTGCGGTTGTCCTGTAGGGCATTGTTCGGGAGTGATTTCCGTCTATGTTCCGCAATCGATGCTTTTGGCTGCGGCACTCCGTCCTTCGTCGATCTCGACCCCTGAGTCAACGTCGGACTCCTCCAGTACGTATCCCTTGCCGCATTTGTTGCTGTAGTCAGTTCTGTGGTTGCTTGTCTCGCAACACAGCAGAGGTGACCACGAGAGTCCGACCATCATAAGGCTGCTTACCCCAAGTGGCAGTCTCTGGGCGGCAGTTTTGGGATGGCAGTTTCGGGGTGTTGCGGTCCGCGTGTCGCGTGTCTCCTGCATTTCGTCTAGGAGAGCGGCGCCGTGGTCTACACATTTGTGACGAGATAGTCGAAGTTGAAGAAGAAGGGGTGTGTTTTGCGCGCTGCCGTCCGTCCCTACGCCGCCAGCACGGTGCACGGAGTCTATACCGTCAAGTTCTGCGCATTGCCATGCCAAGTCTGTCAATTCCATCAGCTGCAGTCCCAATTAGATCTAATCAGGTTGTCGGACGCCTCGCTTCATGCATTGTTTCCACGAGACTAAGGTTCGCATGGCCAAGTCCACGGGATGACCAATTGCCTGCAGAATGCATTGTGTCTGTTCTGAGTCTGTTCTGAGAACGAGAATGCAGGTTGCAGCATTGCGGTGTACGCGAGAGAGACAAGGCTGCCGGAATATTGTATATGTGCCCAAATCACTGAAAAGCGGACCAAGCCCCAGCCCTGGCTTGTGTGCGGTCGCAATGGGCCCACTCATCTGACGGCCGCTTCAGATATTTTACCCTCTGCTGACACCAGAACCGTGTCTGCCAACACAGGACTAGGGAAGCCAGATATGGCTATATTGCCAGTATCGCGGGCACGCCCCGACTTTATCGGCCCATTTGGACCATCTCCTAGTCCGTTGGGCCGCGCGTTCCTGGGCCGTGGCAAAAAAAAAGGGGCCAAACCAGCCGGAATCTGATGGACCGAAGGTAAACGGCCACAAAAGGCTTCACCTGCGCAATACACCAATAATGGCCCTATGATGCCTTATTTTCGCCAACTTGGCACGGTACTCTAGCCCACACGGTCGCGCCCTCGCGGTGGAAACATACGAAGGCGGCTGTCGCCGCCTGGTCACTCCCGAGTGTTCAACTGCCACCCCTGGTCCAACACCAACATAGGCTGTCGCCGCGACACAAAATCATCGCGTGTGTCGCTCGGTAATCCGCCGTATTGTATCAATGTTTCTGCAGCATCTCGGGTGCAGTCACTGCCAGCCGCCTTGTACAACTTGCAATTCGGTCGCGTCGCAGCGTTCGCCGCCAATGGCCTGCAAAACCTTGCGAACAAAGTCCAAGCTTGGCGAACAGTGGCTGACCTATTACTCGCGGGGTAAATTTCGCGATGCGATGGGCCTAGAAGAGGGAACAGCCCCGTTCCCGAATGGAACTCTTGAGAAGGGTCTGGTCTGTTCTGGTCTGCGCAAGGATAGATTACACTGTCAAAGTGGATCATGTGTCGGCCCACAAAGATGCCAGTTACGGCAAGCCTTTCAACGCAACATTAAACTTGTCAGCCCACCATCAAACGCTGTTCCACGAGCTTCACGGATGACGTCAGCGTTGCCTCGCGTTCAAGGTTTCACAGCAGCCGGCCAACGCCGACTTAAACATCCTCACTCGTTCGAGATTCCTGTTGATCTAGCGGACTATGGCCATTCCTATATCAAGCGCTTTCCGGAACAGCTCCGCCTTCTCGTTCCGTGTTGTAGCCGTTCCTGCAGTTTCGGAATATTGGAGGGCCGGTACGGCGGGCTATAGAGGTCGGTGTTGCAAAACCCCAAAAATTGTGGAGGGCAAGGCTAGAACAGGTTAGTCAATTGTCCGTGTACATCGCGGTACTCCGACGTAAGTACCTTGGCCGGCGCTGACCAGTTTTGCGAAAGGCTTGGAGGGAGCCGGCAGTTCAGATGCACTTAGAGACTGATAGGAGAGGATTCGTCCCTCGGACATTTTAATCCGTTGAACGGCCGTGTCGTGGTTGCCATGTCTTTGTTTTTATTTTTATTCTACCCATTTTCTTCATCCTCGTCCGGGGTGTTCAATTCCTGAAAAGGGGGTTGGCAACAAGCACAACAAGCCAGCAGCAGTCGGACTACTCACAATCCAAAGGCGAGCAGCTTCGGCAATAGTCTCCAACGCCAAAAGCTTCCGCTTCTCGGGAGCCAGGACGTGAAGCGGGCCCGATGCAGCAGAAGAAGCGGCTGCACCTGGACCGCATGCCCGCATCTGCTGTGCTGCTTGCTGCGCAGCCTGACTCCATGCGTCGTTCGGTTCCTCCTGTGTGAGCTTGAGCTGCTTGTTGAGCTGCCAGAAGACACGCACGGCCGCAACAGCATCAATTGGTACCTAAAATGCCGCCTTCCGATCAGCCACAGCTGTATAATCCATTTGAGAACCCACCTACCGGCTTGCAGGTGTGGCCATTCTTGGCGCAGTCTCAGCACGCAGCGCCGGTGTCTGAAGGCAGAATTAGCGGAGTAGGCGTGCTTGCCCATGAATATTTGACATACTGTTTTGCGAAGCACACTCAAGGCCGGGAGCCTTGACAGCTCGTGTGACGCAGGGGCGGCATGGGAAGTCGCGAATGGGACCAAGCGGGGGAAGCCTCCTGACCTTCTTCTTTTTCTTCAGGAGACTCTCTACATTAGCAGTCATGCTCCATGACGAGGAGCGGTTCGAACCTTACAGGGACCTTGCCTAGGCTTCTGTGATCGCCTGGCTGGGATGATCCTCTGTCTTTGCGAACTGGTTTGGTGCCCGGCGCCCCAGCCGGCTCAGAGGCTTCACTTCCACAAAGGCTCTCGCTATTGGCAGGGGCCATGGCACTGATTCCCGGCGAGTGCTTTCTGCAAGCCGATGAAAGGCGGAAGGTAAACAGCGGATCGTACGGAGAAATTGGATCAGTAAATAACTGCTGCAGCACCACGGGCCAAGCATGGCCTGGCCTATTGGCAATTCGGGCAGCTGCCCCGGAGATGCACCGGCGCCAGGGCTGTTCCCATTCGGGCAGCTGCCTGTCCCGCCCTCATTTCGGCACGAGGCCGCTGCTGGTCAGAGCCCATGCAGCAGCGAACAGAAATACCCACTCCGCACCCCCTCAGCGCCAAACTGTCTCCTTACCAACACACGGCTGCGGTCCCCCGCCCGCGCTGCTCTCGGCCATGGCGCGTCCGCGCAGCGCCATCGATCAACACCGCGACTATGTGTCTCGTCTCTATCTCAGCGGCGTCTCGCGGAGCAGGATTTGCTATAAGCTGCGTAAACACTTCCATGTTGCAGTCAATCTCAGTACCCTGTCTCGTCGGATTGCAGACTGGGATCTCCCTCGCCAACAAACCCGGACCAGAGAAACTCCAGAGCTGATTGAGACAGTACGCGACCTGATCTTTCGGGTTGGGTTGACCGAAAAGCAGACGATCAGCGTTCTACAACGACAGGGTTGGCCCATCACGAAGCGAGGTCTTAAACGAATTAGGCTTCACCCAGATCGACGTTGGCTGCGAAGGCTCAATAGCGAAGAAGAGCGCCTCGCTTTGCTAGAGAAGGCGGAGCAGGCCATTATCGAGATGACACAGCGGTCCAATGCCATTTCGGGATATGGGAAGAATCTTCTTCAGCCTTATCTCCGCCAACAAATGCAGCTTTGGGTGCCGAGGGACCCTCTTTTCCAGATGTACAAAGTTATGTTCCCGAACGAAGTGAGCTCCGCAAAAGGATGTTCCGGAGAAAAAAAGGGCAGTTCTTAGTCCCAGGACCAAACTACCAGTGGTGCATTGATGGCCATGACAAGCTCAAAGCATACGGTTTCGAGATATACGCAGCAATTGACGCATATTCCCGCAACATCATTTGGTTCTACGTTGGGCATACGGCCACAACTGCTCTGAGCGTATTGAAGCAGTACTTGGCGGCATGTGGCGCCTACGGCTTGCGGCCGTGGTTTCTGCAAGCCGACAGGGGCAGCGAAACCCCACTGGCCGCCGCAGCCCACTGGAACTTTGTCTTGAGGTCCGAAGGGAGAATAGAGTGGCATGGGCAAGTGTTTCAGCAAGGGAAACTGCTCAAAGACTCGTATAAAGCAGCCCCCAGTACGAAAAATGTCAAGATTGAGAGCTGGTGGGAGAGAATGCTGCACGTCTCGTCCCGGCAATGGGTCGAGTACTTTGGAGAGCTCGCGAGAGACGGAGATTTCGACGGCGATATGCTTGAGGACCAAATTGCCCTCTACGCCGTCTACGAGGACATTCTGCGTCAAGAACTTTTCGATTTCGTGGAAGCCTGGAACATACATCGGATACGTCTTCAGAAGAACCGGCCGCACGTCGTTCACGGCCAGCCCTGGATGAACTATCATTATCCTGACCCGCAAAAGGCGTGTAATTGGGGTATCCCCATTGATCGAACTGTTCTGACCGACATGGAGCGTCCCTTATCAGACATTGATATCAATTCGTGTTTGGAGCCAGAGACCAAGAACTGGTGTCGTCAGCTTCTCACTGAAATGGATTTTGATCAGGTCGCTCTTGGGTCGAGCCGAGACCCGGACAAGCTGCGGCCTTTCCGGCGCTTCTATCTCGCCCTCCGGGACCAAATCATTCGGCATATCGAAAGCGGCCAACAGCCTGTGTTGTCTTATCGCCGCGCACCGACTGGGGGCGTCGCGGAATACGTACGACACCCGTCCGCTCGCGAGCCGAAACCTACTAACGACCGACAGGAATCACTGCTGGAGCGGGCAGCCCAAGCTCGCGAGGATGAGCTGGGAGATGGTGACGCAGCAGAACAGCCGATCATTGAAACAAGTGTCGAGGATGAGCAAGGAGATGACATTGAGGAAATAAGCGACGACGATGCCGACAGCGATAGCTCCGATGGGTTGTCTGCATAGCCGCACTTCCTATCGGGTTCTCTTTTTATATCGAACCGCATACGTGGCAGGAGTCTTGCGGCCTTTGAACCTCGTTGAGTGGGCCGGTGGAGGGTGACTAGATTCATTACCGTCGGATGCCTGTGTGTCACCCGCCATGGAGGCCAGAGAGAGCGGTTGGTAAGTCACCTATAGCAGTTAGCGTCGAATTGACCGTTTGGTGCTTGGCATCGTACGAACTCTGGGGCAAGACATGTTCCTTCTTCGCAATCGCCTTCGTCAACCTCGCGCAGTTCGCTCTCTCCCGCGCAGTCTCTTCCCTCTTCGACATTGGCTAGCTCAGAATCGCAGTCCGAATCGCCTGCACCGCTGAGATCCACTACAGTGTCCTCTGTGGGCACATTCCAAGTATCCTCGAGGCGTTCGAGCATGGGGCTCTGGCATGGAGCAGTAGCTGCGCGCTCCTCCTCAATCTTGACGTGAATCTCTTGTTTAACCTGATCACCTCCCACGTTGCCACCCTCCCTTTTAACTCGGGCTCCTCTCTTGAGGCGCTTCTTGCGTTCGGATGCTGGGCTCGAGTCTTCCTGCTTCATCTTTCTCTTCTTATTGTCCTTCGTCGGTGTCGAGTACTCTTCCGGCCTCAGGGGGGTGACTGGCTCTTGCTTGTCGACCACCTCCGTCGATGTCAGAACAACGAGAACTTTCAACTGCCCAGCCTGGTTGTTCGAAAAATGGCCGGACGCAAGCATGCTTGATGGCGTGATATACTTGTCAGTGTTAGGTACCGTTACTATTTTCTTCCCTGAGAAGCTCGAGGCATATGAGATAGACCAGAGATCTTTGTTGGTCGGATCGATTGTATCGGGCAGCGGGCGGAGATAGTCAAAGAGTATGTCGGTGAATGAGGGCCATGTCAGTAGGTCTGCGGAGGAAAACTTGATGACTGTGTCTTTCAGGGGTAGCACCGTCTCCGGAATCTCCACTGAAAGCCCATTGAAGTACCGAGCTTCCAGGCTCACGAGCAGGAGGCTGATATGAACCCATTGATAGCCGGTTCTCTGCCTTGAATGCTTCTTTGTGCCACTTTTGGAGTTCTGGATTGCTCGGCTCGTTGCAGATGCAACGGTCATGAATGGAGCACTGCTCGACGCGTCGGATGACAGCACGCGTGCCCGTGAGGTCACAGCGCCTGGTACAAATAGCCCCCCAGGGATAAGCTGTGCCCGATTAATGCCAGCAGACGTGACCGGTTTCGGTCTATCACGCAAAAGCTGACTTGCTGGACTGACCGGCCGGGGCGGAGAGTCTTCGACCTCAACAACTTCATCGTAAGGACCTGGAAGCGCTGGAGTCTTGGATCTGGCGCGACGCTGGGTCCGAAATGGATTGGCTAATCCGCAACGGCCACAATAGTTTGCATCGACGTATATCGTCGTGAAAAGATCTTGGTGCTTTTTTCCCGCCTGAACACAATAGACGTGTTCAGGTGGGATTTTTGGCGAGCTCATTTTGTACGGGGAGAAGAGAAGATGGGGGGTTGAGGCAAAAACAGGAGAACATAATACCCAGGGGAAGAACTGCTTTTATTCTATGCATTAAATTGCAACGTCGTTGCTTGACCGATGTAGATGAAGTTCACTAGACTCTTTTGAGCAGGAGGTTGTTGCGCTGGTTCGCTGCTGGAAAGGTGCGAAATTACCGCTGTAACCCTCTGGCTCTGTGCTCGTACACGAGTGCGAAGACGACGTGAGTGGCGATGCCCCAGCAATTGTATGGGAGTGCATTCATGTATTGCTGTCTGGCGGGCGGAGTGGACGGATCGATTTGTTGGTACACTTCACGCACAAACAGAATCTGATGCAGCAGTGATTTTCGACGGCAATGTTTTACATTGAGTGTTCGTCGCGTTGACGACGAAAATGCTGGTCTGGTCCAGGGTATGACCTGTCGTGGAACTTCGCCCTCAGTGTCCGACCGTCCCCAGGTAGTGATGGTACAGTGCTCTTTAACATTCATAGGGCCAACGTGCAGGTCTTTGTATTGCGAAACTTTGGCGAATGATTCCTGTTGGTATTATACTGGCATAATGCTGGCCACTCTTGATGGCGACAGCTTCAGTTGCAGGTGTTGCGAGAACCTGGCGCCAGCCCTGGGAGGTGGAGCGGACCTGCGGCCAGTTCGCGGTACTTCTGTCAAGATCATCCGAAGTACTCAAATGTCTGCCCGCCGCTTCCGCTAAACCCAAAATGGGTTTTGCAACACTGTCCCCTCTCGCCCTCCGTAGGCCGGCGTGATGGCAGATGTTTGGCTTTGTCTGTTCCGTGCCCATTTGGCTACGCGCCAAAGAGACTCTGGCGACTCCGCCGTCTGTTCCACTCTTTCGCGATGCGACTGCCGCAATGCTCTGCCTATGAGCCTCTTCTTTGTGTTTCTTGCTTCGCGATATGCCTCCCAGCTTTCTTCGGCGTGGTCACGGCTGTATATTCGCCGAAGTCGCTTCGTCTCTGCCAAGGCAGCGGAGCATTCTTCGTTCCAGCCTGGCTTTGATCTCGATGTCATGCGGCATTGTGGCACTCCCGCCTCAATGGCGGCATTTAGCGCTGTCGTGATCTCCGTGACATATGCATCCAGGGCTGTCTTTGTCCGCGGTCTTCGTAGAGATGGAAGCTCTTGTCTCAGCGTTTTGGTGAAGACTGCTTCGTCAATTGCCTTCCATTTTAGCCTCATCTTGGGCTGAAGCTGAATAACGGTGAGGTCCAGCGAGGTGACGATTGGTAGATGGTCTGAGTCATGGTTGATGCTCTCATCTATTTCGCACCTGATTAGTCTGTCCACCAGGCCGATGGTTGTTAGGCTCAGGTCGATAGTGGATCAGCGGTCTGCTTCCTCGAATGTGATGGTTCCTTCGGGAAGATGACTGGTCATGCTGAACTCATCCATAGTCTCCAGCAGTTCGTCTGCTTCATCGTCTGATTGCTGTACTCTGCTTCCTCCCCAGTGCTCATGGTGTAGATTGAAGTCTCCTATGACGACTTGATTTCGACAGTGCAAATATTGATCAGTTCGAAATCCCTAAGTGCAGCATCCACTGCGCACACTAAGCCCAGCTCCATCAGCAGCCGGGAGTCTGTCGCGTGATTCGAGCTTCGAATGACATGGGTCCTACACCTCCCCAAGGGGTACGAACGTTCTGCATGTTTGTCTTCTTTGGACAACGCGCGCGTGTTCGGAATGACGACTGCCATGGTGTATGCTGACCAGCCGCAGGTCGCACTGTTTCTTGCTCCACAACCCACGTGGACGATTCCCCGCTATGTCGCACGCCGCTGGGGCTGAAATGGGCCCGAAATCTCCCGTCGTTAAAAAAATGCCATCCGTCACCATCCTCGTCCATCGAGTGCCAACGTTGGAGCCAAGATTTCGTGCAAGAGCCTATCTATCCGCACGCCTTCCGAAAACTTGCCATTCGTCGTTCGTGACAAGGCGAGTCATGACCTCTACGCTGGCCCGCTCGCACGTCATCACCACCAGCCTCTCCAGCTGCTAACCCGCCGTGCCGCCGAGATGGACAACATCTGGGCGGTCCCGCTTCAACTTTCCAACTTCAACATCGTCGTCACGGTGCTAGGTGGCTTTATATCCGTCTTTGGACTTGTGTCATTCCTCTTAAAGGAGAAGTTCTATCTCTCTGAAGCTCGTGAGTCTGGTCTCTACCCCACGTTGCCTTTCCGGCCGTGTTCTCTCCTGCAAAGGAGCTGGCCGATCGGGAGGCACCATGAATGTGACAGAGCACAAAGTCGCAGTAGCTGACTTGTAGGAAACCAAGTCATTTCGTTCTTGGTGGGCGTCGCTTTTGGACCCCATGGCGCCAACTTCATCCGACCTAGAGACTATGCCGAGTGCGACCAGAATGGGGTGACGGACATTGAGTGCAGGGACAACCTCAATGCCATCACACTAAACTTCTCCCGGCTTGTCCTGGGCGTCCAGCTGGTCCTTGCCGGTGTCCAGCTACCCAGCAAGTACCTCAAGAATGAATGGAAATCGATCTTGCTTCTCGTGGGGCCCGGCATGGCCGCCATGTGGATTGCCACGAGCCTGCTCGTCTGGGGTTTTGCCCGGACGCCCAGCTTTCTGCATGCCCTCGCCGTCGGAGCTTGCGTGACACCCACAGACCCCGTGCTTTCCGCCGTCATCGTCAAAGGCAAGTTTGCGGACCACAATATCCCCAAGGATCTCCAGAACGTCATCATTGCTGAGTCAGGCGCCAACGATGGGCTCGGCTACCCCTTCCTGTTCTTCGCTCTCTACCTCATCAAGTATGTGGGCTCCGGCGCCACGTCAGGCGGCGCCGGCGATGCTATAGGGCTCTGGTTCGCGTACACATGGGGGTATACGATCATCCTCAGCATCATGTATGGTGCCGTTGTGGGCGGGTTGGCAAGGAGCTGCTATACTGGGCTGAGGAGCGCAACTACGTCGACCGCGAGAGTTTTCTCGTTTTCGCCATTGCTCTCGCCCTCTTTGTCCTTGGCACATGCGGTCTGATCGGCACCGATGACGTTCTCGCCTGCTTTATCGCAGGCAACACGTTTACGTGGGATGACTGGTTCCGGCTCGAGACCAAGGACGACTCCCTACAGCCGACAGTCGACATGCTTCTCAACGTTACCATTTTCCTGTGGTACGGCGCGTACCTTCCCTGGGACCAATTTGGCGGCAACGCCGTAATCTCGACCTGGCGACTCGTCATCATTGGTGCTCTGGTGCTCATCCTGCGTCGTCTGCCTTGGATATTTGGCATGCACAAATGGATTAACCAGATTGAAGAAGTCAGACAGGCCATTTTCGTGGGTTTTTTTGGTCCGATTGGCGTCTCCGCTGTCTTCTACCTGTTTGTGAGTCTGGAATTTATTGAGGAACACTTAAGTGACACGAAAGGTGTTCCTCGGAGCGATGTTGAGAACCTTGCCGAAACGATTCGGGTCGTCGTTTGGTTCCTCGCCGTCTGTAGCATTGTAAATCACCCTACTCTTGCCGCTGTGTGCGAAGTCGCTAACGCTACATCAGATCGTCCATGGACTGAGTATCCCGCTTGGAAAGCCGGGATACCTCGCTCCTCGGACCATTGGCCGGGTACTGAGCGAGAGCCTGAGCGATGAGCCGAACGCCGTAGAAGCCCGCCGAAGGATCCCGGTGCTGGGCAAGTATCTCATCGGAGAGTCCGGTGACGGCGAGTCGAAGCGCACGAGCACTACCCTCATTTCACGCCCGTCCAACCCTCGCCACCCTCACTCCAGGACAGTTTTATCGGGTGACCCATTGTCGGCGGCTGTTGCGTCGAGTGCTGCGAGCCATCTTGATGTCGAATCTGGGACGATGACTCCGATTCCGGTTCGCCGGGAGCGTGAGATTCGATTCCCCGATGAGGTTCCGCCAGCAGTGACACACACTTGACGGCCCGGATCGGTTGGCATCTAAACTTCGCTGTTCACACACTGCGCGAAAAACCTACAAGCTATATCGCACCGGGCGAATACCCAAAGCCACTTCGTCCCATTGGTGCCATCACGACACAGCCCTTGGCCCTCAGACGCATCCTGATCTCCGCGATGGGCTTGAACGACGCGTGGCCCTTGTGGAGCCGGGGACGGCAGGACTTTTCTGATATCAGCGACTAGAACGATTTTGATGCCGACGGCAGTTTATTCGAACACATGGCTGGGTACTCAGACCCAGGCGAGTCGATTCCATCGATCTCGGCGCTTGTGGCGACTACAGTTCACCTGGGCAACTGAATGTAAAGCAAATGGTTTGCGAGGTCAGCCAAGAATCAGATTGCTGGCCCTTGCTAAACAAGAGCCAACATCGACTTGGACTCGGACAAAAGCAATGAGATGCGCGCAGAGAGCACACACGAGTGATACTGCCAGCCAGAGAGGTCAAGTCGTACTCCCTAAATTCAGCTAAGCGTCCCTTTGGTACACGGATCCGATAATACGACTTGGGAGAGCCAAGGAGACTTGCCGTGTACGAGCTCAAGTATGTGGCGGTGCCAGTAAGCCTGAGAAGGTGTCTGCGCTGGTGAACCGTGTCACCTCATTGACGTAAAAGCGATGATCTGGTGAGATTCCACAGTCATATCGTGCTCCGATTTGCAGTGTCAAATTTGTCTTTTGTCAACCGGCGGATGCGGAGAGTCCGTGTCCAATACGAATTGCAAAAGTTCGTCATGCTTTCGTCTCCTGGACCCGTATCGGGGGAGTACCAGTTGAAGTCGCTGTAGTCGTCCATGTCGAGTTGTCGTAGTGCCATTGGCTTGCCCGGCGAGTTTTCGTCGTCCTTGGTTCTGAAAACGCAGACCACCCGCCCACCCCACACCCAGACCCTAAACTCTCCAGTCCTTCGAAAAGTTGGAACGTAGCAATATTTGTAGGTCATCGTCACTTGGATAGCCGTGAAATGGGGTATCCTCTATCGTGGATCGTCGTGACAGCCATGCTCCAGCATGAATTCTTCGCCGCGACTTGGTAGGTACGTGCATACATGTGATGTGATCCCTACTCTTAAGATTTGCTCCTCATCAGTTAACCCTGGCTTCACCAGAATCGCCGCTATCTGTTGCAACACCAGGCTGAACAGCAAGGGGACAATGTAAGCCCCTTTGGAGTTATGTGCATAGATTCAAGGGCAGATGCACTTACATGGACATGGCACGTTGGTAATATTCGCTTTGACCCACCACTTTACGAAAAATCCTGGCGCTTAGACACTAAGTGAGCAGTACAGTTTGACGGACTGCGCCCTAGCTATGGAGTGATTTCTGCAAGATTTGGCAGAAGCTTGTCACTCCGCCGGCGACTAACATGCAGGTCTGGTGAGGCGAGAGACCTGAAACGACCAATCAGATGCGATTGAAAGTGATGTGACGGGACAGATCGCCAGACCCTCATTGGCTCCTCGTGTGACTGCGGACATCGCTACAGGCCAAGCCACTGACGCTGTACACCGGCAGATGATCTCGCCCGGCAACTAAAGCGCCGAAAAGGAACCTCAATAGAGCATTAAAGCTTGTTGTTTTTTAAGGAGGCAGCCTAGGCATGAGAAATTCACAGAGGCGCACCGCGCAGCTTTGCACTTATCATTCAAATGAATGCATTAATTGGCCCGTGGAGATCTGACTGCCTACTCTTGGGTAAGGAACACACTAGTTCACCCGGCGGTCCATTGAGAACAGCTCGACTTGGATTACCACGATCCATTACGCACGTGCTTGCCCACGTGATGACGGGTTAACCCTCCCGTACGATCCTGCCCGGTCAAGCCGCCATGCGGCCGTCTTTGGTTTGTGACATGCAAGTTTTGAGCTCATTGGCGCTGCAGCACGAGGATATCTATGGACCGAGGAGGCTCCGCGGAAGGGTGCAGGATCTGAGCCTGCTGCAATAACAACCCGTCGAAGCCGGGGACCTCCGGCGGCCTGCGGCCGAGCGCTGCCACATCGCGGACACTTAACGCCGAAAACAGCGGGGTGATCGGAGCCAGCTTCGAAGAATGGTCATTACAGAATGCTGTTCTGAAGCGCGTGTGGGTAGCGTGGCTACCTTCCAGCTCCAGTTTGAATGGCCCTTTCATACAGGCCATAGTCAACAAGATGCTGTCACTCGAACAGTTAATCGCACGCCGACAAAAGGGCGAGATAGTCAGCAAAGGCGGAATGCCGGCATAAGAGCCAGATCCACACCTGAAGAGGACGGCCTACTTGTTAAACTGAAGGGGAGCGGAAAGCTCACATGGCGCAGAATCCATGAGCAGTTCAGTGCCACCTTTCCAGGGCCGTTCGCCTGGTACCTTACAGGTGCATTACTACACAGCATTGAAGGGCCGTTGACGGTCTTACCCTCCGGAACCTCAGGTGTCAGTCTAAGCTGTTGAATAGTCAATGCTGCGTTCGCCCCAATTACAGAGCCGTAGAAAATCATGGACTCTGCCTTGCCATTGGCAACTCCGCTTGTACAAGAGGCACAACGACCATGAACCAGGTAACTCTCTACCATACACGGCGTAGGGCTACCGCTCGGCCCTGGATTCCTGGCTCAAGACTCTATACTGGGTCAGCACTGCCATCGGAACGATGCCGTCTGCAGGGCGATCATACGCAGATTCGCCAACGAGGGCGTTCCCATCGACGCTACAACTGCCAACGGAACAACTGCCTTAGGCGTAGCCTTTGGATGTATGAATCTTGCCGCCGTCGAGGAGTTTCTCAACCTCGGCGCTAACCCAAACATCGTCCCGAGAGACGTACACGACTGTGGCCCTCTCGAGAAGATACTTAGCTTCCAGAGGCACAATGGTGATGAAGACGAACAGCGTCGCCTCGACATCGTAAAGCGCCTGGTCAAGAACGGCGCCAACATCAATCGGTGCACAGGAAATAACTTCCCCTGCGACGGCCCGCCTCTTTGGCTGGCATGCCCGAAATACCTGCGCATTGCCGAGTATCTTCTCGAGAATGGCGCGCGAACAGACATACCTATCATAACTAAATGGCCAGACAACGATGGCGCGCGGTACATCATCGCAGCGCTTTTTGTCGAATGCGACTCGGACGGCTTCATGGGCTGCATAGCCGAGGATACCGTACAAGAGCTCGAAGAAGCCCTGGTCTTACTGTTGCAGCATGGAGCACCCATAGACGAAGTGTCAAACAGTGACGGTGGCGAGTGGTACGACGACGCAGATGGGGACTATTACGACACCCGGGATAGCAGTCACTACGCTGACGGAGACTCGGCCCTTCTGTACACCTGTCGGGGCGTCTTGCAGAACAAGCCAGCCTGTTTGACGATGTTGCTGAAGCATGCGACCAGGAAAAACTTGTCTCTAGAGCACTTGCAGGAGGCGATAGAGACGGAGTTTTCTGACTCGGACGCGGATTCAGGCGAGGGGACAACCGATAAGAACGGGGAGATACAACGTATGCTCGCCGATACAACGTATGCTCGCCGACTTCATGGCCAGAGAGTATCCAGAAGCTGTGTCAGACGATGATACCTGAGCTGGCTGGTGCTGCTGTGAATTTGTCAGACTTTCGATCGCAATCTTCGAGTCTGTGTTGTTAAAGACGTCGCTGAAGTCGAGCTGTAGGGTTGAAGCGTGCTCTGAGGTCGCGCCTTATAACATTTTGAGGAAGTGCTTTCTGGCTGGATGGCAATGGTTGGCCCGCGGACCGTGTAAATGCTCAGTGCAGATTGAACCACTATCGATCTAATAGAATACGCTGCCTGACCACGGCTTCGGGCTTGATACCTGCCCCGACTCCGTTGTCTCGGCCTCGGCCTCGTCATCGTCTGTATCGTCGGTCCTTCTGAACATATCGCAGGATATGCCGTTGCTGCCTGCCGAAGGTCTCGGCAAAAGACTTCCACGAGCCTTTGAAGGCATCGTGATTCGCGGCATAGACCACGAATTGGAAGACTTGACCATCCCCTTACGATCGTAGTCAGTAGAGGGGTTGGCATGGCCGTCTTCTGCCTCATGTTATACGCTGCCACGACGATAACATCAAGGTCTAGCTCTAGATGTTCGGCGGCTATGTCTCTTGGATCAACAGTAACGTCGTCATGGTCGTCGCTCTCAGTGCCCTTCCAACGGGCGTTAATCTTGGCCCAGACGTTGGCCAAGATGTGATATACGTATAGCTGCTGTTGAGTACGCGGGAAGGTATTCGAGAGGGCTACGCGGAGAGCTTGATATTTAGCTATAATAATAACCTCCGGTTCGTCTAGCCCGACATCGATGCAAACCTCGTCAAGCCGGTTACATAACCAGTAAAAGTGGTGCTCCTTTTCGCCGTTAATAAGACCGAAGGCGAAGTTAGCTAGCGACCTCTAATCTACCATGCTAGTGGCCCGGAATCGGTACAGCGTAAAACGGTTAGTCTTATATGTGTCATCGAAGCCAAGAACGTCCGGAAATTTCTTCTATATCGTACGGTACCAGTCGTAAGTCTAAAAGACGGCATGGACGCGGTCCTCTTCGTCGCGTAAGGTTCTAACTTTAATACTACCGCCCTCGAGCTCCTTAACGAAATCTTAGGTAGCTATAAGGCCGTTAAGTCGCTCGCGCTCGATGCTCTGACGATCGTTATAGATATCTCATGCGCGGAAATAATCATGACCAGGCCTGTCGGCTTTCTTGACAATGCTAGTCACCTCCCGATCTCGTGAGCCCTAATGCAATTCTCGTTGGCTAGCTGTCGCTCCTTTTGTTGCTATGCAAGCGTGCGGGGGCGATAGACGTTACGTGCTGACGCGTCAAGAAACTGACCGTGATTATGCTGACCTTCGACTAGTAGTAAGGTATTGGGTCCACGCAACCCAGAGGACAAGTGGTTTAACACAACTGGTGGAGTTCGAAAATACGTAAGTATGCGAACCAGATTTGCGTCTTCTGTCAATATCAACTGGCTACGTTAATAACACTTGTGGTCTGCCATCGGTGACGAGAGTTTCAGGCAGCCCGGCTTCTGCCTACCATGTCTCAGATGCCTGCCTCAATCGACACAGGTATAGAATACCGACTAATTCAATCGTTAAGTAGAAGAACCAAGAGTCTGTCGTTGCCCAAATCCCTTGGGGACCTTCTGCCCGGTCGTCAGTTAGTCATGCACACGTGCAGTGCGACACCTTCAACTGGGCTCGCAAAATCTGCCTGTAGCGGCCACTTGAGTTCTGGTGCCGGGCTCGGAGCTGGGGAGAAGGGTTGGGGTCGCACGCCGTCGCTGGACCGTTACACCGAGCGCTGTTGAAGAGATGAGAAGCAGCCACTTCGCACACTTGCCATCATGGCTCCGCTCGTTCTAGAAGACTCGGCTCTACCGGGTGGGCCGGGCCCGCCGACGACTTAACTTTAGTATTATCTCTGCGAACTGCCTGTTGGCAAGCTGGTTGGACTGATTCACGCCGAGACCCAATTGTTCTGCTGCATGCCTGCTCTGATCGAGACTCGGACTTGACGACTGCCTTGACATTGCGACCTAACCAACACACACATACCCCATATGGTAGCCTAAGCGGTACATACTATGAATACCATTCTTATCGCTGAGCTTGCCTTTAGGATCAAGTAGCACCGTTGATCCCGAAAACTTCCGATGGGCTCTGGATCAATGGCATTGTATCTGACTATGTACTGATATTTCCTGCTGGGATGAGGAGCAGTGAACCACCCACCATTGAAAGTAAGTCAGCCGGCTACACATCCACCCCAATGTTTGAAAAACAGCCGAGAACTTTGTAAGGTCTTTGTACGAAGTCACCCATCGTAACTCCACCACTTCAGTCCGGGTGCGGGCCTCAGGCCAGAACAGCCATGCCCTGTGCTCGCTGTCCAGCCATGCCTCGCAGCCCGAAATGCTGTACCATCTTAGTAGACCCAGCCAAGTCGATCACGGTCACGGCACCTTCGATCGTGCCGTTGCCTGGTGATAATGCGTAAAGAAACTGGCCCGCCGCCCGCAGGTCGATCAGGCCAGGGTCACCAGTGGCGGACAAGTCTATCTCGGACATGATACTGGCATCTTTCAGACTCATCTCAACCAGGCGGTTCACGGCCACGTCCGTTACAAAGGCTGTGCCCGTGGTGGAGGAAATAGTCACCCAGCACGTCGCGACTTGCCCTTCGATCGTGGATTTGGCGACAGTGGTGGCCGCGCGACTGGTCTGGTTGATGGACAGAACCATGGCGCCGAACGAGGCGTCTGTGGCAAACACGTTGGACGTGCCAGGGATGGTCTGTGAGCCGAAGAGAACGGCGCTTCCCTCGGGCACGCTCCGAGTGTCTGTTTTGGAGAGGGTCGCGGATCCAACGCCGCCGCGGCATGCGGCCTTTCGCTCGACCGGGAATGTGGAAAAGAAGCCAGTCTTATTGGTAGCTGGGTCGCCCTTCACAGTACAGAACAACTGTGATTCGTCGGCAGAGAAGAAAACCTGCGATACGGTGTTGGTCGGTCCGACGGGCGGAGTGGTCTGGCCAAGGTCGAAAACCCGGAGATCATCCATCGGCCTCAATCCAGCGTCCGAGAACGAGGTGCAGGAGATGCCGCTCTTGGATCCCGTTGTCCCCACACAGACAAGGCCGTTCTTGGCCGAAGCCGCGACAGTGTTCGGGAAGTCTCCGGGAATCGCTACTGGTTGTCCTACCAGTGAAAGCTTTGTTGGGTCCGCAGAAGAGATGGCAAGCATAGAAAGTGTATTAGACCCAGCATTGACGGCGAAAATGTGCTTTGTAGGGCAGGGCTGTCAGTAAGAGGCCTTTGTAACGCGTCCATGGTCATTGCCTTACCTTTCCCGCTATTGTCAACGCGGACTGGCTCACAAGGGCATCTGGAGTAGCTGGATTTCCGTCACTGCGCAGGGCCACAGAGCCATTGCCTTGTGTGCTGGTCACCGTGCCCTTGCTGAGTTTTCCGTCGCTGCCAACTGGGAGAGCCACAACCCCGTTGGCCTCATCGTTGGTGATCATGTAGATGGCCTTTGCCGCTGCCCGGCCTCTGCAGCTCCCATCCTGGCCGTTGGGTTGGCTGGAGACACCATGGCCTAGCATGACAAGCGCCTGAAGCACAAAATGAAGAGAGAGCTGGCGCATTGTTCGTAGCGAATCGTGTCGGTTGGCGCAAAACTATGTTGAAATGCTGTAAATGAACGGTAATTGAGCACACGAGTCGATGTTATTGAATGAGGAGAGTGATGGGAGGCATGAATGGCGAGAAACGAAGCAAGCTTTATACACATCTTGCATGGTTGACTAGATAGGCCAGGTAGGCTTCCCGCGCCTGCTCGACATTGAAGTCGGCATGATAATCAGAATTTCCTATTTGGATAATGGAGCCAGACATAGGCGGGGGGGTTCATCTCGTCTTCCCGTCGTCTCGCCATGGTGACACCCAAGGCGCACGAAAGCAGCTATGTCTGTAGCATGGCGTACCCAGACGGAGCCTCCAATAAGTGAGGAGGCACACTTTCTGAGACGGCTTTTGCACCTCGATTGTGGCATATTGATTGAAGACCTTGGTTTCGCTTGATCTTCAAAGCTCTTCAGGGACTCGGGGCAGGCCGACGGTCGTAGGTTCAGATACAGCATCAACAGCGGGCTGTTTGGCCTAGGCCGAATCGAGAAATTTTGATATGGTCATCACGGTTGGCTCCACTGGGGCGTGAGACAGAGGTCGGATGTGAGAGCAGGGGGTGGGAATGAAACCACCCCCTGCTCTCACATCCGACCTCTGTCTCACGCCCCATCTTGTGGGAGCAGTGGCACAGTGCTAGCTGCTTGATCAGCCAAGCTTGTGCTACGCATCGGCCCATGTAGCCAACGCGCACGTTTGCGCTGCGACACGGGGGTACGTGGTGGTCTGATGCCACTCCGCCAATATTGACGCGACTCGGTGTGCTATAGGTACTTCTTGTCGTCGGCAAGTTGGCGGAAGATGAAGTTACTCTTTTCTCCCAGGCCGCTTGGGGACACTGACACGGGTGCGATTGTCGTGGTGGGGCATTCGAGCCTGTTCCGCTTCAGTGCTATTGGAAGACTGGTGGAGCAAGTTGATGAACCCCATCTAAAACAGGACTTGAACAAATTCAAGAGCTGACGTCGCGACAGCGCGATCTCAGCCCAGCAACGCGGCGAACAACACCTCAGACGTCCCGGACACCTTCCTGCCCGCTCTTTTCTTATGCCCATTCATTTCAGTGAATTAGGTCAAGAATCGACACTCGCCAATCGCGTCGACGCCTGACAATGACGAAGGGCATCTTTCGCATCTTCAACCCCGCAGGTTGGTGAACTTGGTTTCTGCGAACTTCTGTAACTATACTCTGACGCGGAACCAACTCACTGAACAGCGCCAAAGGAAGACCCCGTTGACAAGCGGCGAGATCAGCTGCGCCGGGCTCAAAAGCAAGTTATCAAACGCGTCTGCCACCTCTGACCACGAAGTCTGACCGTGCCGCCAGATCGTACCGTGACCGCCGCGTCTGGTACACGCGATGCCTGGAGAAGGACCTTCAGCGAACGCGTGCCAGGGAAGCTAAACTGCTGCAGGAGTGCGAACACCTTCGGGTCACCGTTCGCAATGTGTTGAGCGTGCTCGATGAGCTCGGTGTGGAGCTTCCCAGTGACCCGAGGATCGCGAACACCACCCAATCCCTACCAGTCCATGGAAGCGGCGACGACTCACCTCGGTCGCCGGAACGGCTTCCTATTCCTTTGATGACGGGAATCCATTCAAATAGCGAGGCAAGCACCCCGTTCGGCGGGGACAGATACCCGGCCAGCACCTTATCATCGACGCCCCTGAAGCCGCCAACCCCGCTTGCCGGTCAACCACTGGAAGGCCCTCCTGTGGCTGCCGAGAGATGGCCGACACCACAAGACCTGTCTCAAGCGTCCATCTCGCCCGATGACCGAGCGTGTTTGGGCGATCTAGACGTTGTGACTTTAGGAATGGAGTTTGTGTTGAAGTATGGCACGCTTGCCTGGAGGAAACACCCATTGTCGTTTGTCCGCCAGATGACTTACATATGAGAACAGGATCGAGGAGCCATGTCTGGGCCACATCCACGGCAATCTCGCAAAGCCCGATGAGCCGAACGGCCATGCGCTTACAACCTCCGCGCAACTGCTGGCGAGTTCCCACGCTCCTACCTACACGCCGGGCGCTGCGCTTCTGGCGCCCTTGCCGTATCACGATGCCCCCGTGGCACTTTTAGAACGCCTTCTGAGCCTTGCGCCGGATTTGTCTACCCATGGAGAGGTAACGCCCATTCAGGCATGGAATCGGATCAGGTACCGCCCGGACTTCCAAGGTCTCGATGTGCACGTTATATACACCTTGGCGGACAAGCTGAAGGAGGCAGCTAAATGCCACGGGTAAGGACACAGACCCTGCTTGCTACCCATGTCAGAAGGGAGACCCCTAACATTGCGCCAGTTTTGGTGCCGTTGTCCAGCAGACTGTCCTTGAGAGCTTGATCTGCGAGACGCTTATTCCGCGAAGATTTGGTCGAAGTCGGACGAAAAGGGCAGCTAGGGAAGCTAGACGGCAGCAGCGATGACGGAGGGGTAGGTGCCCCTTTCGAGGGAAGACTGGTAGTCTACGCGTTTGCGGCGAGCGTACGGGTACTTACGAGCGAGATATCCGCGAATGTTGTAGTGTCCCTGGCAGCGGATAGCTATCGGGTTAGAGCTAGGCCTATAGCGCTAGAAAGCGTAGGTAAGGTGATCGAATGTAGGGACCTTTTTTGCCCTTGGGAGTGAAAATATCTACGCCTCTTTAGCTAGGGATAAGTCATAGAATATAAGCTATAAGCTTTACGGACTTACTACCTTTTGCCTTTATCCGGGTAGTTATAATTAGGCCACTATAGGTAGACCGCGCTAGACTAGGCAGTAGCTATATATATATAACTATACTATAGCTATAGGCTAGGGACGTATATTATAGTAGCGATGATATAGGAGGCGGCTAGACATAAATTTTTACCGTTTAGCTAAGTATTATAATTTATATCTTATAGTATATACTATACCTCCTTAAGTATGTAAGAGGATATATTAAAGCAGCTATTATTATAGATACTACCTTTATTGCTCTATAAAGTATATATATTAGGCATATTATATATATAGTATTCGCGCGCTCTTTACTCTAGTCGTACATCTATATAAAGTATCGTATATAATTATAATAGACTTCTCCGTTTATGGATATTTATTACCGTTTATTTAGATAATTAATAGTATTTTAAGATAGCGTTACTACTAGCTATTATAACGTTTCTATATATAGGCGACTATTGAGTAAGAGTAATAAAAAGGTAGAGGGGAGTATAAAAGGGCGAGGCATTAAGGGGCTGCGTTTATTTACTTTTACTCGCGGTTTAAGAATATATATATTATATAGCGGACCGGCCCTAACTATATAAGATAGGCCCCGCTTAGAACTAATAGTGGTTAGGAGTAGGCTATCTTAAATAATAGCTAGTTAAGATAATAGCGGTAAGGACCTTAGTTTATAGGCACCTTTTCTTAAAGTACAGGAGTCTAGCTTAGATTTACTATAAGATCTTTATATCTATTATAAAAGATATATTATATTAAAGATATAAGTATAGCTTTATTATTTAATAAAGCCCTTTTTACTATAAAGTATAAGGCTAAAGCCGATAAGTTAGCATTATAGCCTTCTTTAAAACTAAAGTATAACGTATTTAAAGTGAAAGTAAAGAGGCCCTATATATAAGATATATAGTCCGTCTATTAGTAAGTAATATACTATTAGCTAGCTATAGTAAAAATACTATTAGAGGCCTTAACTTATACTTAAAAGAATAGTCTTAATTAATAGATTAATTGATAATATATCTTATAGCTATATTATATATTCTAGTAGGGAATATTAATATAGTAATTTAAAGAATATTTTTTACTTATTTAATATAATTTAGCGGCTATATAATAGATATTTAACCGATAAAGCGAGTAAGAAGTTACGTAAAAAGAAAGAGAAGTATTAAATTTGAAAAATTGATTAATAGTAAATAATAGTAAGAAGGCTAAGGTAATAGCTAATTAATACTAAATCGAAGCATTATAAGAGTATGTAAAGGAGACGAGATTAGGGTCAAAGGACCTATAATAGACCTATATCCTCTATGAAAAAGGTAAGATAAGGCTGAATGCTTTAAAGAAACTAAGTGTACCGGAGCCTAGGTAGGGTCCTAAGGTTTGCTGTTGCTTAGGAGGTAAGCTAGGTTTGACGAGCAGTAAACGATTTAACAAGAGTCCGTTAAGAAGCTTTGAAGACTTCTCATTCAGATGAATGCTTAGATTGATCACTGAAGATCTGGCTATCTACTCTTGGGTAAAGACTGTAGTATATATATCCATCCAGCTCTTCCGTGATCAGCTGGCTCAGTGGTGATCTTGCTGAGCCATATGCGGTCATGTGCCTGGTCACGTGACGGTCATCCTGCATCTGCTCAGCCATATGCAGGATCCCTGTCCGTGAGGCTTCCTTGGGCCGGCCCGTCTGGCGGCCGCCTTGTTGGTCTGTAACACTGCTATACCTCCCGGCACCGCAAGCATGTCCATCAGGAGTTGCAAGCAGGGCTCACCGCGACTACTGCGCACGGCGGCACATCGACAACTCTCGCCTGGGCGACCACTGTGTTGCACTTACGTATCTCAGTCCCCGTTCCCTGCAATGTAATGGCTAGCAAGCCCTAGGGTTAATGAAAACAGAGTCTGCACGTGAATCACGAGGTTGTCGAGTTTAAGCTCACTCATATGTGGCTGACCGTTGTGACCTGACTGACTATGCGTCCAAACAGTATGTCCCTGTCAGCATCTCACCATACAAATCGTACGATTCTGGGCATGGCTGAAGACTCCCTGATTATAGGTGCGGCACGTGTACAAATTTCTGGACATGAAAAATACAACACGGAAGACCTCAACAGCGTTGACCACGCGCCGTAGCGCCAAAGGGCNCGGATCAGGTACCGCCCGGACTTCCAAGGTCTCGATGTGCACGTTATATACACCTTGGCGGACAAGCTGAAGGAGGCAGCTAAATGCCACGGG
Source organism: Purpureocillium lilacinum (assembly GCF_001653265.1). Lineage (NCBI taxonomy): Eukaryota > Fungi > Ascomycota > Sordariomycetes > Hypocreales > Ophiocordycipitaceae > Purpureocillium > Purpureocillium lilacinum. The sequence goes on from NW_017264054.1 coordinate 118,240, forward strand.
TACGGACACAGACCCTGCTTGCTACCCATGTCAGAAGGGAGACCCCTAACATTGCGCCAGTTTTGGTGCCGTTGTCCAGCAGACTGTCCTTGAGAGCTTGATCTGCGAGACGCTTATTCCGCGAAGATTTGGTCGAAGTCGGACGAAAAGGGCAGCTAGGGAAGCTAGACGGCAGCAGCGATGACGGAGGGGTAGGTGCCCCTTTCGAGGGAAGACTGGTAGTCTACGCGTTTGCGGCGAGCGTACGGGTACTTACGAGCGAGATATCCGCGAATGTTGTAGTGTCCCTGGCAGCGGATAGCTATCGGGTTAGAGCTAGGCCTATAGCGCTAGAAAGCGTAGGTAAGGTGATCGAATGTAGGGACCTTTTTTGCCCTTGGGAGTGAAAATATCTACGCCTCTTTAGCTAGGGATAAGTCATAGAATATAAGCTATAAGCTTTACGGACTTACTACCTTTTGCCTTTATCCGGGTAGTTATAATTAGGCCACTATAGGTAGACCGCGCTAGACTAGGCAGTAGCTATATATATATAACTATACTATAGCTATAGGCTAGGGACGTATATTATAGTAGCGATGATATAGGAGGCGGCTAGACATAAATTTTTACCGTTTAGCTAAGTATTATAATTTATATCTTATAGTATATACTATACCTCCTTAAGTATGTAAGAGGATATATTAAAGCAGCTATTATTATAGATACTACCTTTATTGCTCTATAAAGTATATATATTAGGCATATTATATATATAGTATTCGCGCGCTCTTTACTCTAGTCGTACATCTATATAAAGTATCGTATATAATTATAATAGACTTCTCCGTTTATGGATATTTATTACCGTTTATTTAGATAATTAATAGTATTTTAAGATAGCGTTACTACTAGCTATTATAACGTTTCTATATATAGGCGACTATTGAGTAAGAGTAATAAAAAGGTAGAGGGGAGTATAAAAGGGCGAGGCATTAAGGGGCTGCGTTTATTTACTTTTACTCGCGGTTTAAGAATATATATATTATATAGCGGACCGGCCCTAACTATATAAGATAGGCCCCGCTTAGAACTAATAGTGGTTAGGAGTAGGCTATCTTAAATAATAGCTAGTTAAGATAATAGCGGTAAGGACCTTAGTTTATAGGCACCTTTTCTTAAAGTACAGGAGTCTAGCTTAGATTTACTATAAGATCTTTATATCTATTATAAAAGATATATTATATTAAAGATATAAGTATAGCTTTATTATTTAATAAAGCCCTTTTTACTATAAAGTATAAGGCTAAAGCCGATAAGTTAGCATTATAGCCTTCTTTAAAACTAAAGTATAACGTATTTAAAGTGAAAGTAAAGAGGCCCTATATATAAGATATATAGTCCGTCTATTAGTAAGTAATATACTATTAGCTAGCTATAGTAAAAATACTATTAGAGGCCTTAACTTATACTTAAAAGAATAGTCTTAATTAATAGATTAATTGATAATATATCTTATAGCTATATTATATATTCTAGTAGGGAATATTAATATAGTAATTTAAAGAATATTTTTTACTTATTTAATATAATTTAGCGGCTATATAATAGATATTTAACCGATAAAGCGAGTAAGAAGTTACGTAAAAAGAAAGAGAAGTATTAAATTTGAAAAATTGATTAATAGTAAATAATAGTAAGAAGGCTAAGGTAATAGCTAATTAATACTAAATCGAAGCATTATAAGAGTATGTAAAGGAGACGAGATTAGGGTCAAAGGACCTATAATAGACCTATATCCTCTATGAAAAAGGTAAGATAAGGCTGAATGCTTTAAAGAAACTAAGTGTACCGGAGCCTAGGTAGGGTCCTAAGGTTTGCTGTTGCTTAGGAGGTAAGCTAGGTTTGACGAGCAGTAAACGATTTAACAAGAGTCCGTTAAGAAGCTTTGAAGACTTCTCATTCAGATGAATGCTTAGATTGATCACTGAAGATCTGGCTATCTACTCTTGGGTAAAGACTGTAGTATATATATCCATCCAGCTCTTCCGTGATCAGCTGGCTCAGTGGTGATCTTGCTGAGCCATATGCGGTCATGTGCCTGGTCACGTGACGGTCATCCTGCATCTGCTCAGCCATATGCAGGATCCCTGTCCGTGAGGCTTCCTTGGGCCGGCCCGTCTGGCGGCCGCCTTGTTGGTCTGTAACACTGCTATACCTCCCGGCACCGCAAGCATGTCCATCAGGAGTTGCAAGCAGGGCTCACCGCGACTACTGCGCACGGCGGCACATCGACAACTCTCGCCTGGGCGACCACTGTGTTGCACTTACGTATCTCAGTCCCCGTTCCCTGCAATGTAATGGCTAGCAAGCCCTAGGGTTAATGAAAACAGAGTCTGCACGTGAATCACGAGGTTGTCGAGTTTAAGCTCACTCATATGTGGCTGACCGTTGTGACCTGACTGACTATGCGTCCAAACAGTATGTCCCTGTCAGCATCTCACCATACAAATCGTACGATTCTGGGCATGGCTGAAGACTCCCTGATTATAGGCAGCGCTCATCATATGTCAACTCAATCAAGCCATCATCCCAATCAAATCAATCAAATCGTTGAACGAGGTCTGTCAATCAAATCAATTCTTCCATGTCAACAAGTTGAAATAGTTGATATATGTGCGTGCCACGTTTGATGTCCTGGAAGTCACTTGAAATGCGATGCCAGGCAGGAGCCTACCCTAGACCAGATGGCTACAGATCGAGTTTACTTGGTTTGGTATACATCTGCCGCAATATAAGAAGTACTCCTTAGCGCAATCTACCGCGTCGGTGGGCCCCACAACTCGCGACGCGCCCCAAACTGTGTCGCGTTGGCGCAGCCCTCGCCTCGTTCGCTCAGCGGATGCCAATTGCCATGGATGGCGAGATGTCCGACTCTCCAGCTCCCTCGTCGCCTCCTAGCCTTCCGCAGGTGATATCAACGCCTTGCCCCACACCTCTCTTCTCCGCTTTCTCGCGACTGGCCCAGGCAAGGACGGTGGCCAAGCAGCTCGAGGAGGCTGCAAGTGCGGTGTTGCCAGCCAATCCGACCATTCAGGATTTGCCCAAGATCGCCTGCAAAAATCGTCTTTTCGTCCAGGAAGATTTGCTGGCCCGAAAGGGAGCGAAAGGCAGGAAGAGCTGGATCAGGTCCCATGGGACATTCCTCGTCGAATTGAACCACCAGGATCAGCCAATAGGCCATGTCTGGTGCTGCCATCGGTGTGACCTGAAGGGCGAAGCTGAGTTCTTCTCAGTGCAGGCTACATCCTCGGCGGCGGATCATCTTCGAAAGTCGGCCGCTTCTCAGAACCCCCGATGGCAAGCGAAGCCTTGCTGACTTGCGCAGAACCCATCGGATCACGCCAGCGAGCCAGTCGAACGAATCGAGCCCGAGCCATGACAGCGGCATCGATCTCCATCCAGCCGTGACGCCAAAACGGCGTCGGCTCGAACAAGGCGTCATCCCGAAGGCGAAGGTCAGAGCGATACAAGAGCTGAGCGTTGGCTTTGTAGTAGATAGCGACGTGCCATTTACTATCTTCGAGCACAGCTTCCTTCGAAGGCTGTTTAACCAGTTCGACCATGAGCTTGTGCTGCAGATACCGTGGAGCGGCAGTTCCATCGCCCGAGAGCTGCAGCGCCTCTTCGATACGAAACGGGATGTCATCAAGGCAGAGTTGCGCGATGCATTGACGACGATACACGTCAGCTTCGACCTGTGGACATCACCGAATCGGTTTGCGATTATGGCTGTGTTCGCACACTTTATCGACCGAGGGGCACGCCAACAGTCGCGGCTGCTTGCGCTCCGACGCCAATTTGGCACCCATAGCGGAGAGAACCTTGCTGCGTCCCTTGTCGGCATCGCCCAGGACTGGGAGATCGGGGGGCGAGTCGGCTGTGTTGTGTCTGACAACCTAGCCGCAAATGATCATTGCCTCCAGTACATGTACAAGCAGCTGGACTCATCGATGAGACCCGCTGACATCAAGGCACGCCGGATGCGCTGTTACGGACACATTCTCAATCTTGTTGCGCGTGCCTTCCTCTTTGGCAAAGATGCAGAGTCCTTCGAACTCGAATCCGAGATCAATTGCATGCGTGGTCTTGCAGAGCAGGACCTCAGACACTGGCGCGCGAAGGGACCCATCGGGAAGCTTCATAATATTGTCAAGTTTATCCGGTCGTCGCCACAGCGAAGCGAACACTTTAAGCGCATTGCCCAGGAGGAGGAATATGAAGAATATCGGCTTTGTGAAGAGTCCACTGCAGAGCTGGAGGTCATCCTGAACAATGAGACCCGGTGGAACTCCACATACATGATGATCGAGAGGGCTTTGAGGAAGCGGACAGACATCCAGGCCTTCATCTTTGCTCTTGAAGGCGAACAAGATGCGGCAAAACACATCCCGGCGGCTGACGTATTATCGAATGAGGATTGGCGCGTCCTTGGTGAAGTCAACGCGATTCTCAAGCCGATATACCTTCAGACAATGCGGACTCAAGGCTGGGGCAAAGCTGACGGCCATGGGCGCCTGTGGGAGGTGTTGGTGGGGATGGAGTACCTGTTGGAACACTTTGAAGACTGGAAGGCGTTTTATGGGGAGGTGACAACACAGACAATGAGTCAGCCTACGTTGGCTGACCTCGAGCCGGTTGAAGCAGCGTCTACACCCACTGACTCACCAGGAGGTCGACCAAACCGTGCGCGGCGTCTCCCTGCTCGCTTTGATGATGACGAGGTATACGTAACCAGACAGCGGACCCAAACGACGAAGCTCACAGAGTCGTCTTTGGCAGAACATTCACAAACCGAATATCTCACAATGGGAAAGTCTGCAGCATCTGAGATCTCGCAGAAGAACACCCTGCCAGCAGACTATCGAGCATTTATCCGGACATCAATCAACAATGGGTGGAAGAAGCTTGACGAGTATTACAGCAAACTAGGAGAATCGCCTCTGTTTGCGGCCGCCATCATTCTGCATCCCAGGTTCGGTCTCGGGTGGCTAGAAGCAACTTGGGTTGCGGAGGAGCAGCTAGCCTGGGTTCGCGATGCCAAGGCGGGAATAAAAGACTACTTTTCGCGCTGGTACAGCAGGGAACGAGAGCGACGCGAGGAGACCGGGCTGGACAACTCAGCTCGACGGACGATGGGCCAAGAAGATGACCAGTACACCCAATGGATCAACAGCAAAACGAAGAAGGCGCTTGAGATGGGTGGCAACAACGGCGAGTTGGACAGGTATCTTCGCCTTGAACCGCAGGATACTCAGGATCCTATTCAGTGGTGGAGGGAGCATACGTCCTCATTCCCGTCGCTCAGCAGCTTCGCTCTAGATGTGTTTGCTATTCCAGCTATGGCCAGCGATTGCGAGAGGCAATTCAGCCTGGCCAAGTTGACATTGACGTCGCAGAGGCTTTCCATGAGTGCAGATACACTGGAGCGAGTACAGTGCCTCAAGAATTGGGTGCGACACGGTGGTGTGAAGCTGGGTAATTGGCCGGGGAGCTGAGCTGTGAACTTTCGCTGAGGTATCATAGGTCCGTTACGCATAGAGTTGATATAGCGTATCAAACAATTCAAATAAATCAACTCAGCATTCGAACTCTGTCAATCAAATCAACTTCGAGGCCAAAGTTGATTTGATTGACATATGATGAGCGCTGGTGGAGGCGGAGCTCTCGAATGAGTCCACGTTGCGGTTTGCCTGGTGTTTGGAGACGGATGACGCATTCGACGTCTGGGCGCAGTACAGTGCCGACCGCGGGAAGACTTGGCGCGGATTGACGATCGGACTTTGCGATGGGTCGGCAGAGGTCGACATCGCCGGCCTACCGGCGGGCCAGGTGCTGCTGCGGCTGCTGACGCACGACGGCTTCTCCACCGTGGCGTCGGATACGGTAAAGATCAAGGTACCCGAGCGCGCCCCGTACCCGGCGATCCTGTACCCCGCCCACGGCGAGCTCGTGCCGGCGAATGCCGAATTCGAGGTGCTGGGGAGTGCCGTCAGCCAGGGCGGCGACCCGGTAGATGACGATTGCCTCGAGTGGTTCGTCGACGGAAAGTCGTTTGGCCGCGGCCGCGCCCCGACGCTGCAGGTCAAGCCGGGCGACCACAAGCTCACCTTGCGCGCCAACGCCCAGCGCGACGCCGAGGTGACGATCGGCTTCACCGCCCGAGCGATCGCGCGCTGAACGGGATGCGGGCTGTTGGGTGCATATTATCTGCCAGCACCTGGCAGTTATGGCTTGAGTCGGTTAGTAACAGTGATGTTATTGGATTGGATTGGAGCTGGATCTGAGCCTCGATCCAACTAATGCGAATAATGCAGTAGCTTCTGAGAAAGCGAAACCTAAAATTGCATAAGAGAATAATTGATTTTTTAATGCAGCCTCCAGTATATCCAGAACGGATCCAGTTCAGATTGTTACCCTACCCTTTTGGGACAATAAATGAGCCGCTGAATAAGCAGATTTCGGGTAGAACTGGAATTCTGCCCTTGTGCGTGGTCATGGCAGCACTTAAATAAGTGCTCATTATTCTCCAGCAACATGCTTCTCCGATGTGCGCGATTCCCTCGGCGCTGTTGCGGTTGGCACGGATAGCGGTACGCGAACCACTTAGGCGTGTCCTGCTTGAATTGTATGTCTATCATACCCTATTGCCGGACAGAGTAGCGAACATATTGCTTTCCATTCCGCTCGAATTCGTCCGGTTCGATCAGGATTCCGTCGTGGAATCCCCTGCGTGATACCGCTCTCTATCCAGCTCTTGTACACCGTTTACTGCTCGTCACCGTTACTGTTTGTCAAGCCTAGCCTACTCTTTGATCAACAGCAACCCTTAGGGACATTTCAAGGTTCCGTTGCAGCAGATGATCTTGCCTGAGTCGGCCGTCAATGTGGGCGTCATCGGCGAATGGACGCAGCGAACCGGTGGCATCCAGAGGCAGCCGATGCGGACAGTCGCTGACCCGAAGGCCAACGACACTCGGATCGACCGCCACTGCAGCACGTTCAGCCGAGTAGCTGGGTACCCAGCCGAGGAGATCTCCATCCCCGTGGTTCAAAGGATCATTGTTTGACGCGGAGGATCGCGGCCACCTAGCCTGGGTTCCGATGTAAGGCGGCAAGCGATCTCTCGCGCAATTGGGGGTTAAACGGAAAGGTTGATTGGCTGAAGTATTGATTGAATTTGTCGATTATCGATGCATCACTGTTCCGATGTCTGCCTTGGACGGAATAGCCTGCTGGATGAAGCGCATAAAATGAGGAAATATTGTCTCCAGTGCCGTGATATGCGCTTGTAGATCCGCGCGCTCCTCCAGGAGCAACCTGCTTCTTTCCTCCAAGAGCAGGATGCTCTCTCTCACACGTTGTAGGTCCTGTGGGCTAGGTAAGCAATAGTAATCGCCACACCTCCATGGCACCCTGACCTTGTCCCCCAGGCCCGTTTGTTCACGTTGTTCTGCCATCGAAGCTGTTTCCCCCCTGCTAGCCAGACTGGGATGCAGCAGGAGTTCGAATGGCCGACAAGGTAGGTCAAGTCTGTGCACTTGCCAAGGTAGGCGCTGTGGTGTTGCCGATGGTTGGACTCGGCAAGAACGGATTGCGTGCACCCGGCAAGTCAGGCAGGTGGCAGAGCCGCTGATGGTTGGGGTGTGACGCGGTCTTATGGCAGTCACTCCATGTTTAATAGCACCTGCGTGAGTTAACCGCAAGAGCTTGCGAAATGCTGTTGAAAATTCAGTCCGCATGGACGAGCCCGCCGGGGGACATTAGGAAGCCGGCTGAGTGGCCCGAGTCTCCACTACTCAGTGCCTCGAATTTGGGGATACGGAGCGTATTGGCTGATCGCATGCCACTGCCGCTTTCACTGTCTGTTCCCTGCGCCACTAACAGCGCTGGCATGAACACGAGACAGAAGCATGCTGGAACTGAATGGGCGGTGGCAAATTCCAATACCTAAGGTGCAAAGGCTACTTCATCGCTGCCAGGCCCAGCTGTTCAGACTGCTGAATTCTTTTCTGGCGGGGTCATATTATTGTTGGAATGTTGCGATTTGGACCTGATTTCTCTATCGCCCGAAGCATGAAGAAATGGGACATCGTTGGCGACATCAGACGCCCTGGCGATCTCACCATAAACAACCTAACATGTTGTGCGGTGGACCCCATGAGTCATTCAGCCGAAACTGCAGGAAGCTCTACCCATCTCCAAATGAGTAACACGCTTCGAGTGATCCAGCACAATGTGGCAAAGCAGGGCCCGATTCAGGATAGTTTGATGAACGACAGGGAAATTGAGAATGCGGCAGTGTTGGCTATCCAAGAGCCGCAGGCAAGGACAATCAAGGGTCGCCTACTGACGACTCCAATGGGGCACAGCAAGTGGACGAAGATGGTTCCCCTAGCATACGCCGTGGGGAGATGGGCGATTCGAAGCATGTTGTGGGTCAGAAACGACCTGGATGCGGAGCAAGTGCCGATCGAGTCTCCGGACATGACGGCGGCGCTGTTGCGGCTGCCGGACCGTCTGGTCTTGGTGTTCTCCGTCTATGTACAAGGGAGTGAAGAGCAAGCGCTCCGAGAGGCGTGTGATACTCTGCGGCAGGTGATCACAGACACCCGACAGAGTGCAGGCCGAGTCGTGGACGTGGTGATTGCGGGCGACTTCAACCGCCATGACCAGCTGTGGGGAGGAGAAGATGTGGTGCCAGAGAGATACGGGGAGGCAGACCGGATTATTGCGCTGATGAACGAGTTTGCGCTCAGTAGCCTTCTACAACGGGGCACGAAGACGTGGCATAGGGGTATGCACGAATCGACAATTGACCTGGTGCTGGTGTCGGAGGAATTGGCAGGCTCGGTCATCTCCTGCAAGACCTTGTCTTCGAACCATGGATCGGACCACGAAGCCATCGACACGGTCTTCGACACATCAGTTCCGGAGCGAAAGATGCCCGAGCGGCTGCTACTCAAGAACGCGCCGTGGAACGATATCAAAGAACGAGTAGCCGCAGCCCTGGGAACGGACCCGATCGAAGGCACTGTCCAACATCAGACGGATAGGCTCATGTCGGTAGTGTTGGAGGCGATGCATGCCCTCACACCCAGAGCGAGGCCGTGTCCCCATACAAAACGCTGGTGGACGTCAGATCTAACACAGCTGCGACAAATACACACATACTGGCGGAACCGCGCTAGGGCATCGAGACGAGGGGGCTGTGTCTCAGAGCAGCTCGAGGGCACAGCTCGAGGAGCAGCCAAACAATATCACGACGCCATCCGACAGCAGAAGAAGAAACACTGGAACGAATTCCTGGCAGACAATGACAATATATGGCAGGCGGCGAAATACCTCAAGTCAGGGGATGCCTCAGCGTTTGGTAAGGTTCCACACCTTCACCGATGCGATGGCTCCAGGACTACCAACGTAAAAGAGCAAGCCGAGATACTGCTTACTATCTTCTTCCCTCCGCTACCGGAGATCATTGAAGAGGAGGGCGACAAGCCACATCGCGGGGTAGCAGTGCCCATGCCAGACATCACTGCGGCTGAGGTTGAGCGACAGCTCTCCGCAGCAAAGTCATGGAAGGCCCCCGGCGACGACGGACTGCCGGTCGTGGTCTGGAAGCAGCTCTGGCCCAGTGTCAAGCACCAAGTCGTGGCGCTGTTCCGTGCGTCGCTGGAGCAAGGAATCCTGCCGGACCAATGGAGGCACGCCAAGATCATTCCCCTCAAAAAGCTAGACAAGCCCGACTATGCAGTAGCGAAGGCGTGGAGGCCAATCTCGCTGCTGTCGACGCTAGGCAAAGTCCTGGAATCGGTGATTGCGGAGAGGATCTCTCACGCGGTCGAGACATATGGTCTGTTGCCGACCAACCACTTTGGGGCACGCAAACAACGGTCCGCCGAACAAGCCTTGATGCTGCTACAAGAACAGATCTACGCCGCCTGGCGCGGTCGGCGGATCCTGAGCTTGGTTAGCTTTGACGTGAAAGGAGCGTATAACGGAGTGTGCAAGGCCAGACTCATCCATCGCATGAGGGCGAGAGGCCTCCCGGAGGGTTTGCTGCGATGGGTGGAGGCATTCTGCTCCAATCGCACGGCCACGTTACAGGTTAACGGGCAGTCAACAGATGCGCGGATCCTTCCACAAGCAGGCCTGCCGCAGGGCTCTCCGCTGTCGCCGATTCTCTTTCTCTTCTTCAACGCTGATCTCGTGCAGCAGCAAATCGACTGCCACGGAGGCTCTGTGGCGTTCGTGGACGATTATACAGCCTGGGTCACTGGCCCGACTGCGCAGAGCAATCGCGTCGGAATAGAGGCCATCATAAAACGAGCGCTGGACTGGGAGCGACGTAGCGGAGCAACGTTCGAGGCCGAGAAGACGTCCATCATCCACTTCACTCGCAAGGCTTTCAAGTTCGATACTCACGCATTCGTCATCAAAGGTCAGATCGTCGAACCAAAAAGACACGTCAAAGTCTTGGGGATGATCATGGATTCCAGCCTGAAGTACAAAGAGCATATGGCGCGAGCATCCGCCAAGGGCCTGGAGTCGGCCATGGAGCTCCAGCGGCTTCGTGGCCTCACCCCAGCCACGGCGAGACAGCTGTTCACGGCTATGGTCGCGCCAATCGTAGATTATGCCTCCAATGTATGGATGCCTGCGTGCCGATACAACCGGGCCGGCCCGATCAATCGGGTGCAGAGGGCTGGGGCGCAGGCAATCGTCGAGCAACATTTATGACGGTAGCCACCAGCATAGCCGAAGCGGAGGCGAACATCCCTAGCGCCCAGGAGCGCTTCTGGAGGCGGGCTGTCAAAATGTGGACCGACCTGCACACCGTGCCAACAACGAACCCACTGCGCAACGCAACGAAGAGCATCCGAAAGCGGTTCTGTCGACCTCCCTTCTACAGTACGAGCTGGCGAAAGCACTCAATGACATTCCGGTCGGCGAAATGGAGACGATCAACCTTTTTCGTTGGCTTCGTGGGCCGAACGGATCCGGACGATCACTGACGACAATGACGCAACGACAGGCACAGACGCGGGCGCGGCCGGGGTTATGCATGTAGCGAGCAGCTCAGCCCGTAATGGTCTTGTAGGGTATGGTGCGGTGATCGAACTGTCTCCTAGTGGACAAGGACCGGGACTTGAACGCCACTCCTTCACCCTTGGCCTGAGGACGAACAGAACCCGTTCTCCGGAGAGTTGGCGGCCATTGCGCAAGCGCTCAGATGTCTGCCGGAGATAAGAAACCGGAGCGTGGAAGTATTGACAAGTAACAAGGCAGCCGTTCTTACCCTTCGAAACCCACAACAGCAGTCAGGGCAGCAATATGTCGACTCGATACACGAGACCATCGGTGCCCTGAGAGACCAGGGAAACGGGGTGACAGTTACATGGGTGCCTGTAAGTAGCGAGCATGAGCTCCTCAAATTGGTCAAGGATGAGGCGCGGGACGCCACGCGAGAGGGCGCAACTCCCGCAGCGAAGTTTCCCAGAGCACGGTCGACAACACTAGGCATTGCCAGGGCACAACAGCGGGTTGACAACAAGATTCCGAGCAACTTTGGGGATTTCACCAAGAGAATCGACGGGGCGTTACCTGGAAAGCACACTCGCCAACTGTATGACCAGTTGGCATGGAAGGGGGCCAATGTACTGGCACAGCTTAGGACAGGCATGGAGCGACTCAACGACTACCTGTACCGCATCAAAGCAACAGCGTCGCAACAGTGCGCTTGCGGACACGCCCGAGAAACAGTAGATCACTTTCTGTTTCGATGCACCAGATGGACAGCGTTTCGCACTGAGATGATACAATGCACAGACAAACAGCGAGGGAACATGTCGTTCTACCTAGGAGGCAAGCAAAGATCGGACGATGAGAACTGGACACCAAACATGGAAGCAGTGCGGGCCGCGATCCGTTTTGCGTTAGCAACTGGACGATTGGAGAATACGCGACAGTGATAGGTCCCTGACGGCCAGACATTCATTACTAACCCTCTCGCACATCACCCGTGCATTCAACAACAGGCACCGCTTCAGCCGCCGTAGATAGGACTCTGAACACTTGGAGAATCGCCTTCAAGCTGGTCTGTTAATAAAATCACACACGGAAACAGGGCGTCATGACAAATGGGCAAGACGAAACAGCTCCAGGTGGAGAAGGAATGGCCTATTTTGAGACTTTGGCAAATCTTGGAAGCGCGCATGTACGTTAAGCAGATAGCTGCTCTATTGGCTAGCCGGCCACCGGGCGTAATCAACTAGTGAGTGTACATCCTCGTCTGTACTTTGTGTGTCTTCGCCGCAGGTGGTTAAGATAGAGAGCTACTGTCGCCAAAACTCCAGGAAGCTATTGGCGAATTGCTCCGTGAAGCTATGCTCAATTCCAGGCGTGAATTGCTTCGCGGCCAGGCCGAAGGCCTCGCAGAATGCTTGAAAGACTGCTAGTTTGGCGTTATAAGCATCCGTTTGCTCTTGGGCGACCTTGTTGGCCCCGCCAACGATGGAGGCTGGCCGGAGGTTAACAGGCTCCACGGAGATGGACCTATATGGCTCGGGCATGGGCTGCGCTGCTTCCAGCGGCGGTGCTGGAGAGTCGAACTAGAGGCGAGGACAGCGTCTGAGCCGGTCGCCCGGAGCGCGGGTGAGACACCAATCGGCTGGCTCACAGCCGGGGAGCTGGTTCGGAGCTGAGTTGCACGGGCCAGTCTGGCGAGGTTAGGCGGGGTATGAGCACCCAGATCGAAGGGGTCTGAGCTGGCATGTGAGCTCGTGGCAGATGCCATGGCCGCTGTCAGAGCCAGCGCGAAGCGCGGCTCAAAGGGACGGAGGTGCAGGTATTAAGCAAATTGGTGTAAAGTACGCTGCTTTCTTAACAATTGCATGGCAAGAAAGTATAATGACAAAGGAAGGTGCATGAATGTGGCACATGTTGTGTGAGACCAACACCCCAGAATACCTATCAGCAGGGTAGCAATTGTTGCCCTCCGAGTAATACCAGGCTGCATGTTTGCTATGACTGAGCGACTTGATAACTGAGAAGGTGTACGTGAGTGTGCCGGAAAGGCGGTTTGCCGGAAAGTGAGTACAATGACTTTGTGCCTTGGAATGCAAAACCTAATGCTAGTAGACGTTGCAAGTCAGGCTGTCGCAGCTCTTTACACCTTCACTTCCGCAACGTACCCCAACTCAACTGCATTCCGTGCACGAAGAGCAAGCTTAAACGAAACTAGCTTTTAGTATGCTATTGTTCGACATTGAACCACCATCATTGGAAACCCATCCAGCGGAGCAGGCAAGTTTTAAGAGTTGATCCTTTCATGCGATATTATCGCCCAGTACTTAAATCACAGGTGTCGGACATGGAGTGCTGGGGGGGACCTCCTGGTTCACCATGGCATGGAAGATGAGGTAGTATGTCGAGCAGGGAGCACCAGAGATAGAAATCGTGGCCGAAAAGCTCGTGTCGGTGCCTGGTAGCGCCCCTGCGTTGAACGTGTACTGTCCAGGCGCACAACTAGAGGGCTCCGAGCAAGAAGCGTAAATGTGAACCTGACTAAGAGCAAAGGAGCCCTGCTGGCTGTTCTCAAACATGTCATAGACGACTGTGAGGGAGGAGCCAGACAGGGTAGCAGAGAAGGTCCCAACAGGCGTGGCTTTTGTGATATCGTTGCCCCCGGCGCCTACCAGGAGAGTACCTGTCAGGGGCGAGGAAGCCAAGTCAGCGTCAGCAAAGTACCAACCCCAGCGGTTACACCCGCTCCCGCCAAGGGCTGGTCCGACCAGGTCGCCGTTGAAGTTGATTGCGCTAGCACTATACCCAAAAGCTGTGCCAATGTTGCACATTCGACTTGTAGAGGTTGTTGTAGTTGTCGGCGATGATGTGGTAGTCGGCGACGACGTGGTGCTAGTCGTCGACGTGGTAGTCGGCGACGATGTGGTAGTTGATGACGATGTAGTAGTCGGCGACGATGTGGTGCTAGTCGTCGACGTGGT
>NW_017264054.1:132615-164514 GCF_001653265.1 Purpureocillium lilacinum
TAGTCGTCGACGTGGTAGTCGGCGACGATGTGGTAGTTGATGACGATGTGGTGCTAGTCATCGACGTGGTAGTCGTCGACGATGTGGTTCTAGTTGTCGTCCTAGTTGTTGGCGACGATGTGGTAGTTGATGACGATGTGGTAGTCGTCGACGTGGTAGTCGGCGACGATGTGGTCCTAGTCGTCGACGTGCTTCTAGTCGTCAACGTGGTTCTAGTCGTCGACGTGGTTCTAGTCGTCGACGATGTGGTCCTAGTGGACGATGTGGTTCTAGTCGTCGACGTGGTTCTAGTCGTCGACGTGGTGGTCGGCGACGATGTGGTCCTGGTCGTCGACATTGTGGTTCTAGTCGTAGTCCTAGTTGTTGGCGATGTAGTAGTCCCTCCGGAGGTAGTCGTGCGTTTTCCTGGGCATTGCCCTCGTCCAGCTGCATGCGAAATAGATTCATGATATGTTCGATGAGTGGCAACTTTGCCGTCTCCATTGTGACAGTTGATGTGAACGTGTACTGTGTCAACCGGACATGGTTCCGTAGTCATGAACGTCCAGCCCCCTGTGTCCGGCGGGAAAATCTTTCCCTTCAGATTGCTCGTGTCAAATTTGACCTTATCCCGTCCAGAAACTTCATATTCTGCCTGAACGAGACTGCCGTGCACGGAAGATCCAGCGTTCCATTTGCAGTGCACTGTGATGCTAATATCTTGTGAGTCGGGCCCAATGATCGTCCGGCAGTCTAATCCGCCAATGTCCCTGGTACGAGGCAGAGCTTGAACTGCCGTCCACAGGCAGAAAAAGTGTAACACGAGCATCATACATGGACGCATGTCTGTAGTTGTTGATAAATTGTAGCAGATCAGCCGCAATAACGACTCTCAGGATTGTGCTAGCGCGAATCGCCGTGAGTAGCCCCGGAAGTCTTCTTACGCTTCTGGTCTGGGGCAGATTGCAAAGATGAAGGTCTTGAATGGGTAGCGAGGCCTTTTGTGCTTCGTCGGGCTTGCTGCTGAGCTGTTGTGTCAGGTTGAGCAGGTGAGGACGTGGGATATATAGGCTCAACAGACACTGTTCCACAGCAAGTGACGAGGTAGCATTCACGAGGAAAGAGGAAACGGTTTGGAATAGCGAAATCTTTGCTATTCGTGTTGGTCACTGTTCCAAGATCGGCATCGATAGTTTGATGCAAGAACAAGGCGCCTTGTCCTCCTACGTCAGCTGTTGGCGTGGCTGCAAGATCGACAGGATTGCCCGCAAAACCAATGCGTCCAGGGGCAATCCAGTTTGGATAAGAGTCGGCATGGCGTCCTGGTCTGCAGGTCTTCAGGGCCATCGGGCATGTGTGTTGCGGCGAGGAAGGAAAGTTACGCATGCAGCGCCACGCCACTCAATTGGGGCCTCGTTACAGCGCAGCGCGAACAGCCGCCGGCGAGATCCCGCCCATCAACATGCCTCATACGTCGAGTGGAGGTGCTCTGCACAGTTGGTGGTGTGATACATGTTCAAGGTCTCGACAGAGAGGCACCGGATGGACATGTGGACGGCCCAGGCGCAACGGTGGGTTCCCTTGCAGGCAGCGAACCACCGCCAGGGTCAGGCGTAACAAAGACTAGGGGCTGCCATGTCGGCTCTGGCTGGGCATCTAGCGGGTGTGTCGATGGCCATTACAATGTTCCCAAGCCAAACCATGCTAGGCACCCGCCTGAACACGCTGCAAATGGACTGTACTTAGGAGCTACAGGGGGGCGTATCCCAATATAGGTGGCTGAGGAACCACTTATGTACTGACCAGCCTCGGCAGTCCAGAGCGGATCTGAAGATTAAGAGGCAACAGTAACGTCGAAATTGATGTCGCCGGCTGGAGTGAGACGACATGAGGTCTCGGTCCAAGGTGAATGGGGCCACCGAGCGACCACAGTGCCAGGCGCTTCTATTCTAATAGACATCACGAACCAACGCCTCCCGTCGCAGGTGGTGCGTGGTTCTGGTGGCGCCTCTGTGCAGTGTTGATTGGAGAGGCTTTTGAAGGGCGCCGGTAACATGTAGGCGTTCGTAAGACTTGTACCAATGCCAGGTCCTGTACCCTGTAAGTTAGTTTATAGACGCAAGTAGATATGCTAGGCATGCCTGTGAAGTACGTATTCGTCTACCCGGGTTGAGGTGTTTATTCACCTGTCCCATTGCGGGCGAATCTTAGGCTGGATGCCTCAAGCTTTCTCACCTCCCAAAACTTGACCGGCGTCTATCTTCGCGGTGTTCAGCTAAAAGCGTCAGTCAATAACATCGTTTCCTGAGATGCATACGAAAGTGAGAGGGCATTTAGAATTTCGGAGGTTTCAGAACGGCACACGCCCAAGGCCCAAATTTGACACCAGACCCCTGCGCTAGCGCTGGAGACCATCCAACCAATTCGCGGGATGGCTCTTCCCCGCATGTGCTGCGTACAGCGATTTGCAGTGGTAACTACTAGCTGATGCCTGATATCGCGGTGGCGTTAGCAGAAAGCTTTGATTGCTCAAGCTTTCCCCTGCGGAAACAATGGTACACTATGGTTGCCCACACCACTTCTCGCAATGGTTTGCATCTTTTCTGCTCGCCCCTGAGGCTCCTGAAGTGCCAGCCATTACCGACTGAGCGCCGCAGCGCCACATGCAGTCACCCCAAGTTTCCACACTGGCCAACCCTCAGCTTGGTGTTCACAAGTCACCGTGGGAGCACACCATGTTGAAGCCAGTAAATCTCGGTTCAGTGAGGATCGAATTGCTGGTCCTACTGCCTCCGTCTGCACCGCATACAGGACGAGGAAAACGATGACCCCGTGAGTGGAGCCCTTCAGCCTCGTCACCCACTCGTTCCAAGGGTTTTCAAGCCAAAGTCGCCCCTGGATACGGTCGTCGAGCAGGTTCGACATTGATCTTGAATATCATCCTGGTCATTCGCAGGCGGTTCTGGGCTGAACGATGCCGTCAAGGCACTAAAAAGTATCGAACAAACGTAGCCGTTCGGACAGTTTAACGTCGCGATATTGCCACATGAGTCCCTGAGTCCCTGCGCATCGACACCGCATCCGCCCAAGTACTACAGGCTCAATCATGGAGTCCTCAGTGCCCCAAAGCCGTAACCACATGCATCCCCTTGTAACGGAGCCTATCAGGGTCCCAAGGTTTGCTGTTGCTTAGGAAGTAGGTCAGGCCTTAAGAGCAGTAATGATTCGCAATAAGTCCGTTAAGAAGCTTCTCTCATTCAGGTCAATATTTAGATTGACCACTAAAGATCTGGCTATCTACTCTTGGCTAATGACTGTAGTAAATAGTGGGCTCAGCACCTCAGCTTGTCACACTTCATCACGGCTCTGTCACATCGCGGCAGAAGCCGATTAGCAAACCCCCGAACCATACAGGCGACTGTCCTATGAAGTCAACCGCTAGAGCCAGCGCCTATTCCCGAGCTGCCTGACGACCATGATAATGTCGGCTTCGATAAAATACCTGCGCCTACATGGGCCTTCGTCTCGGTTAACGGGGAACGCGCAACCACCATCATCGATGCGGACGGGAATACAATGGTGCGGCGGGTAAGACGGCAGTCCCTGGCGCCTCCGAAGGGAGACCGTGTGGGCGAAGAGCTGTCGCTGCATATGCAGCCAGCTCGACTCACCTTGTGGTTCAGTCAGCTCCTGCAGGTGTCGCCGCACGGGTGCGCATGTGTGGACGCCGTGGCAATAGCATCCGCAGGGTGGCATTGTGGCGGGAGGCCTCATTGAGTTCCAAGCTGAGACTACGACGAGGCGTAGAGCGGGTTCAACTGTCGGACAGGACAACATTGAATCGGTAGTTCCGCTGTGTTGTTTAGAACCCTTTCGAAGACACTCGATGGCTCTTAGCTCTGGCCAAATTGCCTTTGGTAACAGAATGTACAGGCCAGAACGAAGGTACGAGTATTCTGGTGGCCGTTCGCGTTGTCGATCCTTCCGTAGCGGTCTGAGAGCGAGTGGTATTACTGAGCGCCCGCCGAGCTGAACTGAGCTGATCCTGTGCGGGCTTCTGGTGGCGCGAAATATTGGATCGCGATACGGCTTGGATGAGAAATCGCATTGAGATTCATATAGAAACAACGAGCGAAAAGAGAAGATGCTTTCATGGCGCGGCGCGCTGAATGGATCTTGGCGGGATATGCAACTCCGGGGTTTGAATGCTCGGTCCCCTGTACCAGCCAGAGCAAGTATAAAAGAGGCTATTGTGGCTATGTTGCAAGAAACAAGGCCAAACTCGTCTTTTGCATCTAACAGAACGTCAGAGCAATACTAAATTGTGACTCAACATGGCTCGTTTCCTCGCACTCGTCGTGCTTGCCCTGGGTAAGCATTGATGAACACCTTCAGATGAACATGGCTGATGAAAGAGAACAGCTGCCTCTTCCTGGTCCCACCCACAGACTGGCCCTGGCAGTCCGGGTGGAAACAGTGCCTGTGCCCAGTGGTGCTCGGACAACTTCCCCTCCAATCCCGGGTCCTGTACCTCTCAGGCTGCACATGGCGGCGGACCATGCTATACGTGCGGTCCGCAGAAGACAAAACCCAGCGAACAACTCTGCGATGGCGCGTGTACTGATACGAATTCCGACAATAATAATTGTGGAAAGTGCGGAACAGCTGTACGTTGCTGCTTTATCCGAGTTTCTGTAAACCGGGACTAATATCTCGGCAAAGTGTCCCAGGGACACCACATGCAAGTCCGGCACTTGCCAAACCGTGTTCCTCACCTGCCCCACAGGCTCAAACTGCGTTAATTTTCACACGTGCCCCACCTCTGGATGTTACTGTGTCACTACACCAGAAGGCCTAAACGTATGCGCTGAAGCAAACGTTGCCTGCAGTCCTACGAAGTGCACCAAGAGCTCTGATTGCCAACAGGGCTATGTGTGTGATATTAATGATTGCTGCCACGGCGTGTGTGTCAATGCTGTTCAATGCAAGAACCCGACCCTCGCTGCGGCGCTTTTCCAGCCACTGGTACCGGGAGGCAACCTCGCAACCCAGTAACGGGTGCATGTTTTACCTGCGTAAGAGAGGCCAGCGATGAAAGTGGTATGGGTATGAAACTGGGCGATATTAGTAAAAAGGATTTGGTTTTGGGGGGGCTTGAGATTCTATGCACCTCGTTGTGTCTAGTTGCTTAGAGCAATGGGCCTTGCGTAAATTACGCTTTTGAATCTCGCGGTCATGGAGCTAACTGCATCGAATTTTGCGGTTACTTGGCTAGCCGTATTGAGTTTTGCGGTCAGTGATTTAGCAACGTTGAGGATTCGAATTCCGGTTAAGATCGACGCGCAGGTGAACGGCTTAGCAGTTCTCTTTCGCCGAGCATTGTGAGAAAGGGCAGCCTCTTGAGGCACGACAGTCAAACTTTTGTCCTCGATCCATTTGGAGAGGCTTCGGCGTCGGATTCGTCCCTTGCCAGCCGAACCGCAAGGTGAGAGCAACGCTCTCCTCGTCGGTATTCCTGCTGTGGACCAGGGTGCATCGCGACGTCCATAGGTATAGTTTCGTTTCTGCCAAGTGCCCTGTGAATCATTCGCTCCGCGAAGGTAGCCGCAGTGTGCACGGCGCTATGCGCTTGCCTCAGACGGTGATGCCGTTTGCCAAAGATCAAGGGCCCATTTCCTTGTGAGGCCAGAGCTGCCCCCTGTGGAGGTGCCCCACGCTCTCAGCCTCGAGTGCGACTGTTCAATTCGCAGTTTTCTACGCAATCAGTAAGTACGTGCTACGTGGTTTAGTTGTTCATAGTAGCGTGGGTTGTACGTCTTAGGCATTCCGCGGTAGATTCGGATCGGCAACTAAATTCGGTGGCTGCGCCAAGCCCGAGGATGACATAGCTGGCCGGATCGCTTAAGCTACCGAACGAGACACCGGGCAACAACGGGGGTTTGTCCAGCTGGCTTCATGCGTCGGAAGCTTTGGCTGGATCCATCTGTCGGTGAATATTCAGTTAACTAATGCATACACAGCCTCATGAAGAATATAATGCTCCCGTAAGAGACTGGGCAGTTGAGCTTCCCCCTTACGGCCGTCTGGCTGTTCACCTTCACTGACAGTCTTTTGAGTGTATCCCTCACACATTACTTCACAGTCGCAACCGCTGGTTGACGTCCATCTTGACTCCGAGTAAACCGCTTCAGTCGGGGCTATTCTGACACGTTTACGCACGCCAAAATCGTCTCTAAAAGCTGCTTTTGTTGTAACGGCTTGGACAAAAACTCATCCATCTGCCCTTGCATGCACTTCTCCCTGTCGCCAATCATTGCATGCGCCGTCAATGCGATTATAGGCGTCTTCCGCGCTCCTCTGCTCTTTTCATAGTCGCGAATCACTGTGGTGGCTTCAAATCCGCCCTTTGGCGCCGTCAGACACCGTAAGAGCAATTTGGGTTGGGAACGGCTCTTACCATGATTGGCATCTGGATATCCATCAGAATCACGTCAAAGTCCTTCTCCTTGACGGCTTCCACTGCCTCCAATCCGTCACTGTGACGGTGTGGCGATATTTCTGCAGTATTTTCACAGCAAGCCTCTGATTGATCGTGTCATCCTCGGCCAGAAGGATCTCCAGTCTCCTTGTATTCTCAGCAATAATTGGTGTGACCCTATTCTCAAGTGCAGGGATCATACTGGTACCCAAGTCGACCAGCTGACATGGCGTTGTAATGTATGAGGTGATCCCCAGTTCCAGGCAAGTTTTAAGGTTGACGTGAACCACTGGTGCCAATAAAACAACGGGCAAGTCTTTAAACTCGTCCAGGGCCCTGAAACTCCGCGCTGTATCAATCGAGTCCTCAAGAATGGCGTCGCAGTCGTCAGGCACTGCATTGCACGCCTTCACGGGAGAAACGACAGACGAATTCCTCAGGCTCAAAGTGACTGGCCGCAAGCCGAGCTCCTTGAGCATTCCCTCAGTTTCGGTGGCCGGATGAGGGAGCGCCCTGTCGATCAGAAGGACCCGATGACCGTGATAGGGCTGCAACTGTTTCTGGATGAACTCCGTAGCACCAGAGGCGCGCCTCACTTTGCAGTTGAAGCAGAACCGGCTTCGCTTTCCAGCTTCGCTGCTAACAGAAATATCCCCTCCCATAAGATTAACGAGCCTTTTGGAGATCGAGAGGCCGAGACCTGTACCACCGAATTTGCGTGTCATGGAGCCATCGGCCTGCTGAAATGTGCCAAAAATGTGGTCCAATTTGTCTTCCGCAATGCCAATTCATGTGTCCTCGACCACAAACTCGAGACCGTATTCGCCGGACTCAATTCGAGACAATCCCGCGTCTTCTCTGGTGGTAAGGCTGACCTGTCCATGCTCAGTAAACTTGATGGCATTGCCTACCAGGTTCATGATGATTTGCCTAAGGCGGAACGAGTCGCCAACGACGTAATCGGGAATTGAGCTGTCCACCTTGAAGGTAAGGTCCAGGTATTTCTCGTTGGCTTTGACAGCTAACGTTTTCAGGGCGTTGAAAACAGTCCCCCGCAGTGTGTATGGTATCTCCTCCAGCACCATCCTCCTAGCTTCGATTTTGGACAGGTCCAGGATATCGTCATTTATCGTCAAGAGACTATTTGCTAGACTTTTCACGATGTTGAGCATCTCCCGCTGGTACTGCGTCAAGTCGGTGTCAAGCGCTAACTGAGTCATGCCGATGATGCCGTTCATGGGGGTCCGAATCTCGTGTGACATATTAGCCAAGAACTCTGACTTGGTTTTACTCGCCAATTCCGCTGCTGCGCGAGCTTGAGTGTTCCTCTGAATGCTGTCTCTGAGATTAGAAATCATCTGATTGATCTTGCGTTTCAGCTCATCCATCTCGCCAGACGCTTCCACATCCACAAGCTTGCTGAAGTCGCCGTCGGTTGCCAAATTTGTGATGTCGGAAAATGCTCGCACTTGGGTTGTCTGCACGTGATAAGCAAAGACAGGGGATCAGCAGGGAACTGCCGGCGCATCCAGGTAACCTACTAGATTGCTAGCCATTGTGTTGACATCGGTGGTGATCTCTTTCCAGCGTCCGTCGAGGCCGACAACATCCGCCTGTGCTCCCATTTTCCCGCCGAGTCCAACATCTTTAGCAACTCGCTGCACCTCATAGCAGAAGCTTGATAGGCGTCCAACCATATTGTTAATTGTCTCCTTCAACACTTGAATCTCTCCGTTGGCTTCGACCTCTATCGTTTGGCTCATGTCTCCGTTGGCGATGGCCTGTGTGACCGTAGAAATACTTCTCACCTGCAGGGTGAGGTTCGAAGCCATAGTATTGACGTTCTCGGTCAAGGCTTTCCACTTTCCCTCCAGGTTCAAGACTTGCGCCTGCCCGCCGAGGGTAACTTCGATTCCAACCTCGCGAGCAACTTTGCTTACTTCGGATGCGAACGCGCCCAAGCGATCCACCATCTGGTTGATCGTGTTCTTCAGCTCGAGGATCTCTCCCTTAGCTTCCACACTGATCTTCTTGGTGAGATCTCCGTTGGCTACAGCAGTAGTTACTTTGGCGATTTCGCGTACTTGTGTGGTCAGGTTCATGGCCATGTAGTTGACGTTCTCCGTGAGGATTTCTCCACGTTCCCTGGACGTCATGTACCGTAGCTTGGCCGCCAAGGCGACCTTCCGTGCCTACTAATCTTTGTTACTTCTCGAGCAAACTGCTGGAGCAGATCGACCATGGAGTTGATGGTAGATTTGAGATCGAATATTTCTCCTCGACAGTCAACTTGAACCTTTTGCGTGAGATCACCCTTGGCCACGGCAGTGGTTACTTTTTATGATGTCGCGGACCTGGGTGGTTAAGTTGTCGGCCATGGCGTTGACGTTGACGGTCAGATCGTTCCACATGCCCTGCACTCCAGCCACGTCGGCCTGCCCGCCAAGGATACCTTCAGTGCCAACATCTCTGGCCACACGAGTGACCTCTGAAGCAAATGTTTGTAGTTGGCCGACCATCTTGTTGATCGTTTGCTGTAGTTCGAAGATCTCACCCTTTGCTGGCCGTTCAATCTTCTCAGTGAGATCGCCATGGGCTACTGCAGTTGTAACGGAGGCGATCTCCCGAACTGAACCACACAATTAGTTTGGTATGTACCGACCTTTGACCGCAATCCGCTTACCCTGGTCAGTGAGGTTCTGTGCCATAACGTTCACTTATATAAGGGATTAGTATAAGATGCCGACGGTGAAAGGACCAAGAACGGTTTGTACCGTTATCTGTGAGCTCTTTCCACGTCCCGTCGACGCCATCAATGATGGCCTGCCCGCCTATCTGCCTGCTCCTTGGCCAGTCATTCGGGCGGGCAAGTAGGAGGCCCGGATGCGCGCCCGGCTATTAATACGCCTCTTCCCCCCAGCGGCATGTCGCGCTGTTTGCCCCTCTTCCGACTCCCTTTTGTCTTCCCTCTTCTTTCCTCTCAATGATCTTGGATGACTCTCATCATCTCTTGACTCACGATCGCCTCGCGACTCCGGAGGTAGCTCCTCAATCAGCATGCCATCCAGTCCTTCATTGTTGGACGAAGCGGCGTCAGGCGACGGCATAGCGCACCATGGAGTGGGCAGCCTAGATCCGACGTTCCCTCAGACCCAGGCATACACCACCTGCCCGGATAATTGCAAGGACACGGTGGCTTGCAGCTCTTTTTCGCTATTCGGCAAACTCCCATCGGAGATACGAATGCAAATATGGCACATCTCGCTGCGCGAAGACGACGGGCCAGTCTTGCTGCTCTACAGGCGGGCTTGCCTGCGACTCTTCGACGTCTCAGAACATGAAGCGTATACCGCCGGTCCGAGAGTTCTGCGTGCGGACTTTGATCCACACTTGTTGGATAAAGTTCGTGTTGCAATGCATTTTGCCACTGTCAGTCGGGATTCTCGTTGGGCTACTTTGTCCTAGATATCTCAAACGGAAATGCGTCGTTGCGAGAACCACCAGGGCTCTGGATTCGTGCGGCCGTTCGACCAAAGTCGCGATACGCTCTACATTGAAGCAGACAAAGCAGAACACTTTGCCTTTGAGTGGGAGGACCTAATTGAGGACACCAGCGGAGGCCTGCTGAGACCTTCAGCTATTGCCCGTCTCGCTGTGTCAGAATTCTTTTTGCGCGACAAAGGTACCTTCCGTCCTAGAATTACTACCTCCATCTTCGATCATATGTTGGAGGCGGCTCCTTGCGGGAACCTGATCCTTGTTGTCGTGGATGAGCAGCCTGGGTGGAGACACAACGCGCTCAAGGTGCAATGGCGATGGGTTGCTGAACATGCAGGCGATTACAGGCTTTCATGGGACCCCGATCGGCAGGGCTTTGAGGTTGGTGCTGGTCAAAGCAGTGGCAGCATCGACGAGTACGCATGGATGAAGGCTATTTGTGAAACATGGATTCAGTGGCTTGTTCAGCATCGACGAGGGCCCTTGGGGATCCGTCCTGTCCATGCAATCAGGCAGGGACCCGGTGCTGCCGGGTTAAAAGCACGGCCTCGCTTACAAATAGCCAGCTCGCTTTGAACCACCCTACGACTGTCGGTCAGCCGAACCACGATAGCCATGGTGAAGTAAGTATGTTAGAGAGCGTTCAAATGGCTTCCAAACCCATGTCGCGAACGCAGGACGACCGCTGACGAGACTTTCCTCCCAGAGACCAAAGCGATCTGTTGGCCATGGGCACCGCGAGAGGTGGTCGCGGGAGCGCAGGCAACGACGGATATCCCCATTGCATCGAGTGCGAACAGTGCGTGCGATTTGCATGACCGACTCGTACCCTGCCCAATTGCCCTCAGAATCAGAACAGCTGGAATGCGTCATGTCAGACGGAGGGAACTCGACGAAAAAGCGGAAGTGAGGAAGGGGCCTTGCATACAGCCATAACAGGTGCAGGATGGCATAACCCAAAATGAGCGAATTGCCGGGAAATGCGAGGGCCTTCGCGGTCAGAGATACATCGAGCTTTAGCGAAAATTATGTAGGCCCCATTAACAGCCCGAAAACGGACTCCGTTCAATAATTTCATTGATTGGGAACGTTACACTCAGTACGGACCCTAGTGCCCCTCCTTCCCTTTGTCTCCTGTTTCGAGCCCCCCAGTCGCGTTGCGGAGTGTGTGCTCCACTAAGGGTGGTGGAACAGTCTCGCCAACTTCGCCAAGAGCCGCTTCATGGTGTATATCAAAGTCCACAACCCCCACCAGGTCACTGACGGTCCGCATCAAGTCCTCAAGGTCGTCGCAAACAAGCATACTGCAAAGCCGCATAATAAAGTACCCGCTTTCTCCTAAGCCGTCAATGTCATGAGTTTCTGATGTGCCGGATATCACGACGTTCCTTTCAATTGGTAGCTGTTCGTCACGCAAGTGCAAATCACGCATAGCGGCTCCCTGGCGAAGGTCAACTATTCGCAGGCTTGGGCGACCACGGCCGCGTTTCGAGTCCCGTATAGGTGATAGCGGCTCTTCGTCTGAGTTCCCTACCGGCGCAGCGCTACCCTGATATCGAGGTACCAAACTTCGTGCCATTCCGTAAAGTTGAGGAAGAGGTAGGAACGGGGGTAGTGCTTGTCCCGAAAGAATCGAGTTGGATATCAATGTCAATGCTGAAACGACCGTGTGATGTGTTACGCCAACTCCCTCCAAGATGCGGGGACGCACTGTGGTTGCGCGGACATCTGGCATGCCCGGATCGGCTTCTCGAGAGGTACCACCCGGCCGCAGAACGGCCATTTCATCGCTGCCTGCTGCCTTTACCTCGCTTGGTGGTCGTGTTACGGCGTAGCTCATAAGCGTTAAGTAGCCCAGAATTAGTTTGGTGCGCATAAGAATATCCCGGTATTGATCAACTGGGAATCGGCCGCCAATGCGAGGCTCCCACCGCTGCCATTCGATGTGTGATTCCATTGAGATTAATAGCCTCACAGCGTTGCCAAAAGCCTTGCGTCGAGCCTTTAGTATCCGATACGCCGGAGATGATTTCGACTTCACGTCGCCAGCTGTTCCCTCGACTTGCGACTTCAAGGTTGAGACAATAATGCTGAAGTACGTGCCGAGAAGACGCATCATGGCAGACAGATCCTGTCGGAGCCAGGTGCGGTCCTTCAGAGGAGACGGGAAGATGGTCCAAAAGAAAGCCACGAAACTCCCCGCAGTCACAACAGCGAGACGATAAGGTGCCAAAAGGTCAGTTCTGCGATTATTGATATTAGCCCGAATAGATATCGACAGTCAGTGATGGGGCGACGTACGGGTAGTATGGTTGCCCAGTTGCGATAGCAACTGCTTGCCCAAGGCGCCTGACTTGGAGTTCGTAGCCGATGATGAGTATATGTGTAATGACAGTGATCATGACAACTGAAACAAGCCGAGGGACCTTCATGAAATAATACTCAAAAAATATGAATAGCCACAAGAAGACGATGACCCCAGCCGTCTTCTGGTCAGCGATGTACCAGTTGACAAGTGATAAAACCATCGCGAGGCATGTGCCTCCGACTCGACAGAAGAAACCGAACACGGATTGACCAGAGGCTATTAAACATGAGTAAACTCTGCTACTTGATGAGGGGTGGACGTACTTATTGTCATTCCTAGAGCAATAGTGATCATAGCCCAGTACAGTCTCTGTTGCTGGAAAAATGTCTGCGTAGCTTCCAAGAAAGCCAGTATCCCAACTGTCATGGTAGCACACGCGACACGGAGGCCGAACGCAGATTCCTTTGAACCTAGGGTCGCTGAAAACTTGCATGCCTGATTTCCCACCCGTTGCCAGAAACTTGTAGCAGGAAGTCGTTCGGCGTCCTTCTTGTTCTGAAACCCGCTCCCGTATGAGACGTATCCAGCTTCCAGAATGTCTGGGCTTTCTCTGTGGGCAGATTCGCGCCCTGCGAACGCCCTTGTCAGCCATTTCCAGAGTCGGGCTTTCGGCGGAACTATGAAGCGTCGGCGCGCCATTGTACCGTCGGTGACTTTGGTGTCGGCAAATCTGACCAGGTTCTGGACAGACACACCGATCGAGTACACCAAGTGCTCCGTATACATCATCAAGTCGGCTTGCAGCTGATTTCTTGAGGATGTCCTATTGCCCAGTAACACATCAGAATCCTCTCCCCTCGACGACGATTGCGCCGTGACGGGATCTCGGGAGTTTCGTGTCGTGCGACTTGTCAGTGTCGATATGAGCCGCTCCAGTTTCTCAATCACAAGTTTGCCAAACCTGTAATCACCTGGTTCAGCTTTGGCGGGACCCGACTCCACGTCAGGCTGCGCTAATGCTCTGAGCCCAAGCCTGGCGTGTCCTTTCGGCCTGGGCAAAATGTCCAGGCATATGCCAGCATGCTGTAAGCCTTCTGAAATTGGTTCGATAAATCTGTCGAGCGATTCGTATGCCTCCTCCATGACAGATTTCCAGCCCTGCCGCACTGCAACGTCGCCTGGGACAACTTTTGTCGACATGGGCTCAAGCCCATTCTGGTGGCCAACCCTGGCAAATCTCTTGTAAATATCCATCACTGTGCTCATGGCCATTCTATTGCTCATTAGCTGGTCGGCGTTTCCTTTGAGTACTACATGTGACTTACATCGAAACTGTGACGTCTCCGTAGAGAATAAAGGTTTCGTGCATGTCCTCCGAAGACAGGTGACCCCATGATAAACTTCTCCGTGCAATTGGCATATCCCCCCATAGTTTACTAGCCAGAAGTCGAATTTCCCGGATAGTTTGCCGCAACTGCATTAGCCCGGCTTCCTCTTGGGGCATCTGGGCGAACTCCGCTTTCTTCAACGGTTTCCTCCTCATCAACTTTGTTCCAAGCTTAACCTTCGTTTGACCCGTGGCCATGCTAGAGGCCTCTCTGTGGGATGTGTCATTCACTGCTAGACGGCTTAAACATTCCCTTTGCAAGTTGACCGCGCGCCTGAGGAGGGTGGTCAGAGATTTTAGCTCTGCTAGAACAACAGTCCGACTCCCGATAGGGACAATGAAGAGCGCCACGGCTGTGGCAAGCCCCAAGCCGAACAACATCGCCAGCAAGAGCTCTCTGACAAATGACTCGGCGGCGTTCGTAGTCGCGATGGTAGGTCCGGTGGTTGCGCTCGTATTGACCAGGATGCTGTAGATGACCACTGGTAAATTGAGACTCGGGATTTTCGCACGCAGAAAATTTGCGAACCATATATTGACGAACAGCCATATTCCGCAAATAGCTGACTGAGAAGAATTGTAAGGCGGGGGATGCATCGCAACGCTTGGAGTAGAGGTGTGGTCTCGTGCCTGGATTGAGGACCAAATGACAAGGAGGGACATGGCGGAACCAATGCAGACGGAGAGGATATTAAGAAAGAGTAGTTGGATGAATCTCTCGCGAGGTAGTATCGCGACGGCTAGGACTGAAATGATTGGGATCAGATACCCTTCAGTTTTGAAGTACTGGGAAATGACCGTCGACTGGTACATCGCAATTCCTACTGTAGGAGGGATGGAGCCCCTAGAGAGTTTGGAAATGTTATTACTATCGCCAATAGCTGGTCACTGGGGGCTACAGGAGATCATACTTGAGCATGAGGACTAAGGTGGGCGCATCGATACCTGCCTTGTCCAGAAATCGTGTGAGTTTCCATTTTCTCCGACCATCACCCTCCGCCATGCCATCGGGAGCAGCAGGATGTGCCGGTTCCCCCGGTGACTGATTCGGTGCTCCATTCTGCTGCCGTGGAGGGGTCCGCTGCTGAGGGGGACTCGCCATTGATGAAATTGGACCTGTATAATGTGTCTGAGTTCAAGTCCGGCTCACGGAGCGGAGAGCCGTTGCAGGAACGAGCGAGCTGCCCTGGGCATCATCACCGCAGAAGTCGGCAACACCAATACTAATATCAGCTGACGGACGAATGCTTTGTACTCTGCGCCGCCTGTTTCAGCGTCAGCAGGTGCAGGGACCTTAGATTCAGTCCAAAAGTTGGCTGCTACGAAAACACCTGGTTGCATCCAGGCTCCAGAACAAAGTTCACGGTCAGCCATCCGAACTTTACGTATCTACCCTGTGGACAGGGAAGCAAAGCTAACATCTCCTGGGGTGTGAGTGACGCGGACCACGATAGGCTACGATGTCCGCTTAAGCTTTCAGCTCGGCGCCCAGTTTTCCGTCTGGCCGTGTCTGAAACCTTCAGCGAATTTGGCGGCGTTGGGTGGCTGGGGCTCACAGCTGTCTGGCTGAACACCTGTCGTGTGGGGCGGCGTCAGGCTTGAAAACGTCAGCGATCCTCTTATACACAAGGCATGGCTCCTATATTTTGCTAGACCAATTAGGCCGTTCCGCAATATAGTTCACCCTCACCCTCAGACCGTACCAGGGTATCTCGGTCACGATTAACGCTTCGCGAGCGAGTTCGTTCCTCACAGCCAGTGATCGCCCCAACGAGCCTATGAGTACCTCTACCTGTCTGGCGACTGGCCAGGACATGGCATAGCTGTCACCCCGGCGCGCGCGCACGGCTAGGATGTGAGTGAGAATGGTGAAGCATGGTCTGACGCGTTACGAATATCCCTCCATTAAAACGCAACCATGAATGGGGACGGCTCAGGCAAATCCACGAAACAGACTCATCGTGGCACAAATGGCAAGTCTCTGTCTGAATCTCACAGGATGTCGAACTCCCCGAACGATGAATCTTCCAGCCGGTCTAGGTACGCCACATTCATCAGGCGACTTCTTTGGCAGGGACAGACTGTTGATCCAGGATGCACAGCCGGTGGGGGTTTGCAGCATCAGCATTGCCTCTGATAGCTGGAACGCTGGGCCCCGTAGCGTCAGCGTTCAGCATATGTGCCTTGGTACGACCATGGCGACAGTTTTATCCCCCAAACACCAATGTCGACAGCGCAACATATATCCCCGATCCCGCGTGGTGAGCTGCGACAAGCGCGACGTTCCCCTTCACCTGCTGACCAGGCCGCCAGGCTCACAGCTGTAAACGCCGTTCAACTGATTGTAGCTGTCATAGCGAACCTCTTCCTCCTCCTCAACATGTCGAGGCGCGTTCGCTTTACTATTGCCCAACCAATTACAATTGCTGGATGGTAAGTCATTCTACAATACCCTTTGGGTGTTGGTATTGATTGCTTAAGGTACATTTCGGCGATCTGTCTCGTCACTCTACTTGCAGTCTCCTCTGGTCCCGCTCTAAAGGAGGCTGAGCAACCTCAGAGCGAGTTCATCTGGGCTCAGGCCTTCTACTATGCAATTTGGGCCACCATCCTGTACTTCTTAGTGGCCTCATTGCTAGTTGTCACCTACTGGGGCGCGCATTCCGGTCACTACAGCAAGGAATTCAACCTAACAACAAGCCAGCGAACTCTTATGCTGCAGACTATAATCTTTCTAGCACATCTACTGCTTGGAGCTCTCGTCTTCTCCTCGATCGAAGGCTGGTCCTACCTAGACGGCGTCTATTGGGCAGACGTGACTATTTTCACCGTTGGGTTTGGCGATTTTACGGTAACGACCAATCTAGGACGGGCTCTACTATTCCCGTATGCTCTCATTGGCATCATCAGCCTAGGGTTGATCATCGCCTCAATCCGGGACATGCTCATAGAGCATGGGCGTGTGCGCATACAAGCCCGTGTGCAAGAAAACGTCCGCCGCAGGATGGTAAGGACTATGAGTCGGGACGGCAAGGATGTGGTATTGACGCCCATCGAGCGAGACTCTGGTCGCGGCCATGCGCCACACAGTGAGTTTGAGCGGCGGCGATTGGAGTTTCGGCTCATGCGCCGGATCCAAAAGAAGGTAGCGACTCGAAGGCGATGGGGGGCGTTGCTCACATCCGCCTTCTCCTGGCTTATGCTCCTGCTTGTGGGAGCCTTCATCTTTTCCAGGTGTGAGAGGTCGTACAAGAACTGGACCTACTTCGAAGCCTTCTACTTTTCCTACGTGTCACTATTGACAATTGGTTACGGAGATTTGGTCCCGACTTCGAATTCTGGGAGGTCATTTTTCGTCTTCTGGTCACTCTTGGCCTTACCGTCGGCGACGATACTCATTTCGAGTGCCGGGGACACCGTCATCAAGTTCATACGCGACATCACCATCCGCATCGGCCATATGACTATCTTACCAGGGGATGACGATTTCAAGCATAGCTTCAAGGGAATGGTGCATGAACTAACGTGCGGTCAAGTCTTTCGGCGTGTCTATACAATGGATCGCGACATCGAGAGCAACGACCAACTGAACGACAAACATACGACAGGCCCCTCCAAACGCCACGAGACCAGAGAAAGTGTCAGAATCCAGCACCATGTGTACCCGTCAGTTGCCCCAAGCCACTCCTCACCACTGCACCATCGACATATACCGAATGAGAGTAC
Organism: Purpureocillium lilacinum; assembly: GCF_001653265.1. Taxonomy (NCBI): domain Eukaryota; kingdom Fungi; phylum Ascomycota; class Sordariomycetes; order Hypocreales; family Ophiocordycipitaceae; genus Purpureocillium; species Purpureocillium lilacinum. The sequence continues at coordinate 149,992 of NW_017264054.1, forward strand.
CACGCAGCAGCATGCGAGGAACCTGGACAACCTCCCCACCGGTCATGATTTTAGCATTCTTCTTGTTTCGGAAATCCAGGTCGTGGCCAAACACGTGCGCGAGGCCAAGTCGAGACGATACTCATTTGACGAGTGGGCGTGGTATTTACGCCTGATCGGTGAGGACGAGCGCAAGCCGGACACGCATGACAAACCACAGCCCGACGACAAGGGCAAGGTCGGGCACAACCACAAAAGCAATGGCAAAATGGCCGAGCGCGAATCGGCCGCAGGCAATCATAGCCACGAGCCACGGAACGAGAACGGTCATGAAAGGGTGAAGTGGTCGTGGGTTGGCCACCAGAGCCCAACTTTGGGCGAGAAAGAGGAGAGCGAGTGGATTCTGGCAAAGTTGGTGGACAGGTTGAAGGACTCGCTATGGAAGACCAAGATGGAACTCGAAGGATCAGCAACTGCGGCTTCTGGGACTTGAGGTCCCCGTCACCCATATGTCATATCGAGGGGTCACGAATGCGATGACTATCCTACCGAGACAGAATATCCACCCTTTTGACACTCCCCTGGCTTGATACCCGTGCATTCCCATTGCCTTCATCACTAAGAATGTTCTCCTCATTTTCGTGGTCTTTGCAGACGTTATGCACTCGCCTCCTGCCAGTGTTTGAGATATGAGTCTGTCCGTAGTATGGTAACCCAGTCGTGCCAGCAGGTTCTGGCTGCAACAGTCCTCTGTAACGCGATAGGCCCTTGTGGCTTACCCCAGCTCTCGATTGGACTCCTCACCAGCTTCGGAGCTCTGTTCAAAGGGTCAGGCTGTTTTCTCTACTCTATCTCTCTCGCTCTCTTTCTTTTCACCTTAGCGTTACAATACCCCATTGCAGTCGCTCTGCTGGGTCGGAACCGTGGACCCGGCACCATATTGCCAGCTATCTATCTCTGCCTGGTTGATTGCGATAGTTTAAGGGGACTGTTCCGCTGCAACCACAACAAAGCAGCCGCTACTCGAGACTTCCGTACTTGCAGCAGGTGGTCAGCGGTGCCTGGCCTCTGTGAACCGTTCCATGAGAAGCTCATATGGTCAACAGCCCATAGTAAGGGAGTGGAAGGACCGTCGCAACTAGATCCTCCACCTTGTTGGGAAAGACAACAATATGGCCCTTAACGTGCTTGCGGTAGTCGATTCCGGAATGTGTTTTGTTGTGAACCGCAAACTTTGGGCGTCGCGCTGAAGGCGGCTGGAATGCGCGACATGGCACAAAGCATAACTGTCAGGAAGCGCGGCCACCCACGCAAAAGCCTTGCCAATGCAGTTTCAGGTACAAATGACTCGGTAGTCGCAGCCCTGCAGTCCAGCTTCGCAGACGTCAGAGTGCGACGCATCCGAACCGGGTAGCTGCGGACAAGTGCCGCTCACGAAGGCGGTTGTGTCACACACTGGACAGGAAAACCGTGGGCAAATGAATGCCTAATTGCTCTCATCTAATAAGTGATTGTGGTCGGTAATTTATACCTGTGTTGCTTGGTGCTATTGGCCGTAGGCATCTGAGACATGGCAGGCGGAAGTAGAGTTGCGTGAAGTTATTCTCACCATGGAAAAACAGTGGTCCCGTGAACGGTCTACATGATCAAGTGCCTGTGATGCCTTCACTGCGACAGGTTGGAGGACAGGCTCAAGACAGAGTATAAAAGTTTTCGGAACGAGCACCGCAAACTCTCAACCAGATTCTCTATTCTAATGGGAGAAGTGTATACTCTGAGGAATATGTTGCTATCCTCGAGGGCTGTCGCCAGCTCATAGAAGGGTGACCGACAGAACCTGTCAATATCAAGCCGCTCATTCACGTAGACCGTTACCAGCACTGCTCCCTACTATCGGTGGCGATAGCTTCAGGCAACCTGGCTTCTGCCTGCCGTGTCTCAGATGCCTGCCTCAATCGGCACAGGTATAAAATACCGACTACAGTCAATCGTTAGATAGAAGAATCAAGAGTCTTTTGTTGCCCAATTCGCTGGGGACCTTCTGCCCGGTCGTCAGTTGGTCATGCACACGTGCAGTGCGACAGAACCGCTTTAACTTTGGGATGCTTTTCGTCGCATTCCGCAGTGGATTTGTTGTCGGTAGAGTGTGCATGTCGGTCCACATCCTGACGGCCCGTCTCCGAAAACTCTTCTGAGTGCTTGAGATCTGTGCTTCTGCTTCGGCTTTGCTTGTATCCACGGTCATGAACGTCCGACGATTGCCTGCGCCTCGGCTCTCTGCACCCGATTGATTGGGCCCGGCCCTGATGTATCGGCACGCATGTAGCCATATATTGGAGGCATAATCTACGATTGGCGCGACCATGGCTGGCCGTGGCTGGTGTGAGTCCTCGAGGTCGCTGGAGCTTCATGGCCGACTCCTGGCTCTTGGCACTTGCTCGCGCCATATGCTCTTGTATTTCAGGCTAGAATCCATGACCATAACCAAGACTTTCACGTGTCTCTTCACTTGGATCACTTGACCTTTGATGACGAATGGCGCGAGCGGCATTTAGACAGTCGAGTCGAAATTTATGTTTGGATGGTCGGAGGATGCGGAAATGGCGACAACGGGTATCCTAGCCACCCCTTCCCATTGAATCGTTTATCGTTTGAGTTCGGAGTTACGGCTATGATATTTTCATCCTAAATCCGATCCTTGCATTCTCGGGATAACGATCCGGCACAGAATATCCGAATATGCTGATTAATACAGTGGCCAGGTTCAGGTTTGTGCGCCATTTTAGGTCTTGCATATAAGATGGCTTGGTGACTGTACACTCTCCTCGTTGGCTGCAGAATGACACTCTAATTCTTGGTCCTGCCTAAGTACGGCCATGGCTCGAACCATCCACAACGTTGCACTTGCAGGGGTACGTTTGCTGTCTGCTGAATCGAATCGCAGCGAAATTAACTGTCTAGGCTACGGGGAACGTCGGTTCCCATATTCTTTTAGCGTTGATTCGTCTCGGTTTCACAGTCACAGTCCTAACCCGAGGCCCAAGGGCTCTTCCGCCTGGAGTCCTGGTCAAAGAAGTTGAATTCGAGTCTATTTCTTCGCTTTCGGAAGCAATGTCAGATCAAGATGCTGTCATAGACGCCACTTTTTCGACGAATGTTCGATTATCTCTCCTTCTTATTGAAGCTGCCGCCGCAACCGGTATCTATCGCTTGTACGCTTACGCACCGCGCCAGAAGACCCTGTCCATGTTAACATTCAACAGCATCACGAGCGATTTCGGCCTTGACCCAGATCTCCCTGGAATACATGACTTACCCGTCTTCGCGCGGAAGAAAGCTTCGTATGAGGCTGTGAAAAGAGGGTCGAAACGCTCAGGAATGACGTATTCATTGATTTGCTGCGGGCCGTTCCTCGACTTTACTTTGGCTACCGGATTTGCTGGTATCCTACTGAAAGATAAGAGGGCCACGCTATTCGATGGGGGCAACAATGTCATCCCGTGGACATCTCTGGAAGACGTTGCAGCAGCTACAGCAGCTGTACTATTGCATCCAGTAGAGACAACTAACCGGCCTGTCTACATCCACAGTATCCATATGTCTCAAGTGCAGCTATTGGACGCAGCGAAGGAGGCTCTGGGGGCGGATGGTTGGCAAGCAACTTCCCAGGAAATGGAGCCTTTATTTCGAAGGTCTCTGGAGGAGATAAAATCAGGCTGCATCACTGACATTACGTTCGGCGTCCAGATACAATACGCTATCTCCACAGAACGACTTGCGAAACCCTGGAGGCGAGATGACAACGACATGTTGGGACTGAAAGAGTGGAATAAGGATGAGGTCAAGCAGCTCATCAAAAGGCTCGCCCTGGGATAACACGCAAAGAACAAGATGTAACGTATTCGGTTTTCTTCTCAGATGCCGGCCGCAGTTAGGTCGGTGTAGAAAACCGACATGAATTCAGTCACGCGACAAGCGAATCAAGAGTCTTTCGTTACTGCGACCATTCTGTCCAGCCAGTTGAGCCGAACGCCTATCATGCAATCTAACCTTGCATTCTGTGTGGGGTCACTGCCCACAACGGGATACTTGCAGCGAATCTCGCTACCTCACTTTAAAATATTTCTTCTAGTTCATCTCTCAGCAGTTGTGGTCATGCCCCAGGAACAGGCCGCTGACTCTCCAGTCGAAGACCGCGTCGAGGTCGATGAGGGTGGAGTGGACTCGACATACGGCGATGAGGTGCACCAGCACATCGCTGCGCGGCAACATCATGAAGTACGAATGGAAGAACGGACGCCGATAACATACCTATCGAACTGGGGCTAAACGAATTCCCTAACGACGATCGAGAGCACGACGGACCTGATTCCGGACACCATATTCACTTCCGGGCGCTCAACGATCGCCTATTTTCCCCGCCGGTTGAACCGAATAAGCTTCGCATTTTCGACATAGGCAGAGGAACAGGCTTGTGAGTACTTGACCTTGCGCCGGTATAGTCGGCAAAGACCTCAGCCCAGTTCAGCCGCCGTTGGTGCCTCCAAAACGACAAGTTTCACCGAGTGCGATCCGGTATTCATCTCCACCAGCAAGGAAGAGCATGAGTATAGTACAGCAACAGACACAGCTGCTGTTGCAGAGACATCGACGTAGAAGACAGACGAGCCCACAATGCCTCGCGACAGCATCCGACGACATGCCGACGCAAGTCCAGAAGATGCACAGCAACGAGATCATGGGGGCAATTGGCTGCAGGTGCTTCTAAACGTGTCCATCCAGCCGATAGGGGACATGTGGAGATATTGATGCATAGCGGTGGGGGGGCGGATCGAAGTAGACTCATGTAGGCATCTGCGTTTGCCATGGTGCTTTGACTGATCTTTGAGTCCTCCAGCAGAACGATCACAGCAACATGTCTCATAGAGTCTAGCCAATGGTGGCGAGACTGCACGACCAGAAGGCGGTAATTTGCCGCCAGGGCCCCTTTGGCCTGATTAGAGATGGCCACGAGCAAACAGGGGACAAAAGGCAGGAAAGCGGCCTTCATCTTAATGCGCGCAAAGTATGGCTAGGTTTGCGGGGCGTCCAGAACAGTAACATTGGCCTTCACTGCCGTGTCACGTACAGTGCGGGAAGGCTGTTCTAAGTCTAATAGTAACTATTCTCAATTGCGTGGGTGAGAACGGAAACTTCGCGGCGGCAGGAAGTCAATAACTGCTGTTGTGACTTATCGATCGAGTCCTCCAGCCTTTCGAGCGGCTTGGATTGCAAGTGTCAAATGTATCTTTGCAGCTCAAGCTCCATCGTCCACTTGGTGGCTATCACAACTTGCGTTTCCCGCTGCGTCTTGATCAGATTGTCCACTCGTTGCAGTGCATGATTACGGGTCCTGGCAATGCCACGGTCGGCCCGCCGTCCGCTTCCCGATATGTAGATTACTTGATGTCCGGTACGCGCAAGCCAGAATAAGACTCGATGAAATAGGAAGATTAAAATCCGCTGGCTACTGTACCTACAGTACTATACTGTAGAAAGTCCTCGGAAAGGCCGGAAAGATCACGCGCCTACCCAGCAACGGCCGGAAGTACTATTGTCGTCTTTGCTCCCCCGCTCCAACTTTCGGCCCCAGCTGGTGGAGCTGCAGTACTGCTAGGCTGCGAGAAAGGACATTTGGATACCTGCCGCTGCCGCGGCGTTAGGTTCTGCATGTTGGTTGTCGCGATTTGCGGGCTCATCGACTGCTCGCGCTGGTGTAATGCCCGCGTCCTGAGTTGATATGTTGACGCACACATTCTACTTCAAACCATTGTCCCTTTTTGGAGCCGTGAAAGCCTGCACTTGCTGTAATTATGTACAATGTTCCATCTCCAGGCGAGGACAGTATGAAGAACTTGTGGATGTGGCCGGCGCTTGCGGTGACGTGGAAGGCTTTGAGTAACGGGCAAATCCATTGCGGCGTCGCCCCGCCGAAAGTGCATAAGCCGGAAACAGACAGGGCGTCATGGTCACCGGCTAACGAGAAGCAGGCATTGCCAGCGTACAGTTGTTAGCTTGCTGAGCGCTTCTCTCTGCTAGACAGTAAGCATATGGGGATTCCACGGGCATCGCGAGGCTCAAGACAGTGTGGAGAGCCATACTTGGTGTGGTAGTGGGCTGGGAGTCTCCCGCTGCCTGAGTAGTATCATCGCAGCTCGTGAACATGAGTTTCTGCTACTCGAAAAATTGAGCAGATACTCCATTCCGATCATCACTTCCCACAAAGCCCCGTACTTTCCTTCTTTCGCCTGACCCTGACAACGCATAGTTATCTCGTATAAAGTGGCTTGAGTAGGCTTTGGAACTCCGCAAGTAGAATCTTGCAGCGACAGATGGTCTTGAGCTGGAACACGCAGCTTTGGGCCGGTCGTCTGAGCGTCGAGGTATGTAATGAAGAGGGTGATCTGATCACGCTTGCGAATAGCGCGCTGGATCATCAGGAAAGTAGAATTCCACCGCGTTTCGTTGTTCTGCATCAACTCGACGTCGATAGCTGTTCGCTCCTCCTTGAACAGTTCGTGGTATTCATCTCCATATCCATTACCAGCAACAGTTTTCATTACCTCTCTGCGCTGGGTAGAGGCCCTGACAAACGTGACGACATTTTGCAGTATGCAAACGGCACGCATCCGCACCGGCACGTCACGGAAGAGGCTATCAAGGAGATTTCACTGGCAACGCTCCTCGTATCGCGTCTGTGGCTGTAGTAGTTTATAATAGATGACGATTTCGATTTTTATCAGCCACCCTTAACCAAGGTAGACCTGAAGGCAATTTCAACATTGGTCCCATTCAAAGCCGAAGTTTCGATGTAAAATAGGTCGTTCTCGTCTGCGGGTATATTTATCAGCTGCTAAGTGTTTCTTCAGCCGAGAGTCCACTAACCAGCAAAAGATTTAGCTACCTCAGCAGGGACTGTTCTCCGATTTGCCAGATCCATTTTGTTTCCTACGAGGGTCATGATAATGCCGGCATCAGCGTGACGCCTTATTTCATGGAGCCATCGGGCCATGCTCTCGTATGAGGTATGGTTTGTGATATCATAAACGAGCATCACACCCACAGCGCCATGGTAATAGTTTGTGGGCATACGGTATTGTTCTCTCCCGGCTGTGTCCCAGATGTGCACCTTGGTTGCCTGGGAGCCAACTTGGACCGTCTTGACCGCGAAATTTACGCCGATTGTTGGGTTGAAATCCTGGACATATCCATGTCGCAAATACTGTCCAAGGATATTCGATTTGCCTACTCCAGAGTCTCCAATTAGGACAACTGTGGGCCACAGTCAATTAGTACGTTCCGGTGACTAGGTGTACGACACAAATCCGCTGCGGTCCGTTCATATACGAATTGTACCTTTCGAAGGGATCTGTGTGTCTCAGCAGCTGCAACCATGAGATATCAGAGGGGACTTACTTTTAGTTCGCTGGTCGTCATCTTACGTCGTGGGAGAAGATCCTTTGCAAGCCACAGCTGTGAATTCTAAGATGGATGTCGGAGAGGGATGGACTATATGGGGTCGATATAGGCACCGCGCTCGCTGCTGTTCGGCGAAAGCGAAGAACACGTAGCAGTTGCTGCTAGTGGCTTTGGGCGCAAAGCATCGGAAATGGGACGCGAGGACCTACGCACGGAAGGCTATAGAGGTCGCTAGAACTGGGGTTTAATCCTACCTATACATATCTCATTGGCATATACTCCGGTGTAGATAGTCCCGCTGGAACACGCTGGCACATTTTCGATGGAGATGATCTAGACCACCCTGAGACGCTGTGAGCCTTTGGTTCCACTTGGCCCTATGAGGTGCACTGAGAATCCTTCGGTGCATTTCCGACGAGCTAACAGAACCATATGGTGTCCCAGCGGAACCGCCTGTTGTGCGGACATATATTACGGCCAATAATTAATGCAAGCTGAGCTGCAGGCGTTCCGCTGTAACGCCGCATTGGCTAGGATGAGACGGGAACCACCTCAATCTGGGCACCAAGGAACTTTCGGCTGAATCCTTCGGCGGTCAGCCACTAGTTGGCTTACAGAATCGCTCGGGTGTCATTGACATGGGTCCGCCCCATTCCAGCGTTTCACTTTCGCAAACATCTTCGCAGCCGCCATATTACTGTACACCAAAGCCATTGCCAAGGTTAACACAACAAGCACGAGGTCAGGGCTTCACAGTTGCGCTGTGAAAAGCCGCATGCAAAGACCGACTGCTGGTCGCAAGGGGTAGGGGACGATGTGTGGATGCACAGCTACTCGTCGATGGCAAACGGCGAACATCCGTCCGACCCTTCGATGATGGGGAAGTGTCGAAGCAAATGTTCAATGACTCGCAGAAGTAAGCACAGGGAAAGAAGTAATCGAATACGTGTCCGGATGGACCGCAGTGAAGTGACGAGAGCCGGCCTCTCGTCAAGATTTGTTGACTTAGCATCAGGTAGATGGATAGAGTCTGAGCCGCGAGTGGAGAGCAGTCTCAATTCCGTTTGACGCCAGAGATCGTGCCTTCTGCCATGAAAGTGGACCTTGGCTGGAGTTTTTCGGGTCGGGAGGATACATGATTTTCTTGGCGCCGTTCGGTCGTGCTGACCCAATTCCACAGGCTGTATCAGCTGAGCCGGTGCCCTGTGGTGCCCGGTTGGGTGAGTCGTCACCACCCATGGCGCTGGCCGTCTTCCCCACTTGCGGGTTGGTCAGATGTCTCTCACCTGCCTCTCAACTGCGTGATGCTCCTGTGTCTGTGCTTGAGCGCCTGTTCCGCTGGATGGGTTGCGGCAACCCCAGCAAGAGCACTGTCCAGGTTGTGTCCGCCAAACCCGTTGCGCTACAGGACCTTACAGGACCGATTTCCAGCCTTATCGACACGAGAGCTTAATGTTCAACTCCCGCCTCGTGGCATTTGCTGTCATCTCTCTGTGCTTTCCATCCACCTTCTCAAAGTCTAATTTCTACCAGCGGTGAGGACGGCATCTACTCCAAAGCCTCAGCGCCATCGCCCATGACACATGCCCAGCGGCTGAAGGCCCGCCAACTGCCTCTCCACAGTCGCCATCCCAGAGCCGAACTTCAAGGACCAACCGAAGCCTGACTGGCTAAGGCTAGGTGGCCAGTCGCAGCTAGTTTGTTGCGACCGCTGGTCCTAGCCGTTGGTTCGAGTGACGTCGCAGCCGTCGAGGTGCGCAACAGTCTTATTAAAGTCAGCAGCATATCATAGAACAAATATGGACGGTTTCCATTGGGTCCCTCGACTGCGCCTGTAGTAGCAGTGCCTGACCTGTTGTATCGCTGTGGAGTTGAAGCCCTTGAATGGTTGCCCCAGCTTGTCGTTGGATGACTTCCAGCGCGACACCATCAAGAGGCTTTCAGTTCCTTGATGAGGGAGTCCGACTCTTAACTGAGAGGCATGCGATCCAGCTACCTGACGTCGTGATCACCGACTACGACGAACAAATGAAGGCAGCATTGGGACATCAATTCTCCGATAGCCAGCAGCAACTCTGCATCGACCACATGAATGCAAACGTACTTCTCAACGCCAAGCGAAAGTGGAAAGACACAAACAAGACGGCGCCAGTGAGAGCGACAGCGACAGCGACAGCAATCGACGATCCCGGGCGGCACTGAGTTCGAGGGACGTGGAAGCCGTCCATGACCCTCCCTTACAAGGCTGCGGCACTGTGGCCGTGCCGCACAGCTACCGAAGCGTCCTTTGAATTATGGAAGCTTATAGTCTTTGCGGAGAACAACAAGGAATACGAGAAGACGTGGTCTCGCCTATGCCACGAATTCAACGACGAACAGGCACTTCTTATCTATCTCTACAAAGCCTACTTGCATATAAGTGCCCAGTGGGTTAGTTGCTACATCAAAAAGTACCACAACTTCGGCGTTCGCGTGCCCTCTGGCACCGAGGCCAGCAACAACAACGTCAAAAGCTACTTGCTGAACGGGACGAGCCATTTGTACGGGCTTGTTGAAGCAATTGAGGGCATGCTGAGAGATCAGGAGCGCGATTTCGCCGATAAGTGCTCTCAAGATGAAGTCTTGACGGCGCGAACCTATTCTGGGCCCCCGGTTCGGAGTATCTGGGAGAACTCCGCATGGTGGTATCGCAGCCAGGACTCGACCTGATCGCGAAGGAACACCGCCGGACACTGACCTCGGTACCAAGCAAGCCATGTCCTTGGCCAGAGCCTATTGGAGACTGTCAAGAGAGCTGCACCGTCTCTTGGCAGCTGGGAATTTCTTGCCGCCACACAATCTTCAAAAAGCTTGAGACAGGAGCGACATTGACGGAATGGGACATCCACCCGAGGTGGCACCTAAGGCAACCAAGTTCGCGCAACCCTTATCGCCTCATACTTGACCCAAAAATTGCGACGAGTCTCTGTGGGCGTCCTAAAAATGGAACACAGCCGGTGCCTGAGCACATGGCTATCGCTGGCAGCACCTGCACCGACACACAGTCCAGGTGCAAGGCATTTGCGCCGGGAAAACAGACCGGGATGAGGCAAACAGGATGCAGGAGACAGCCGAGCCTGCGGAGGCGGCGGCCTGAATGGGAGACCGTCTCGGATGATCAGTTGCCCGAGTCTCCACGGAAGCGCCAACGTCGTGGCGCTTCCAAGCGGCCGGCCACCCCGAAAGCGTCATCTGCGTCAATAAAAACGAAACATTAAGTGCCATGGCCAGGAGTACTGGCAAGGACGAATGTCCACGGCTTCCTAGGAAGCCGCTACCTGCTTACTCGTTTGCTGCAGGTGATTATGAGACCCTTCTTCGAATCAGCGCGTAGCAGTTCCGGCGGGTTCCGCCATCATATCGGGTCTGGTGCCGGGCCAATTATGCTCGCGTCAAAGCAGAGGGACATGAAGGCTGAATCCATCCGGGACAGAACCAAGTGGCGACCAAGCCTGCGGTCAACTGCCGCGGCCACAGACTGCTCTGGCCTGCACCGTCCAGCCCCGTGCGAGTCTCTTCCGCTTCGATTGCTTGGTTAGAAGTCAGAGCTCGGCTTCCCTCTGCCATGATATGGACATTCCACGGTGTAGTTGATACGGTTGGTGTTGTGGGTGTGTCGGGTGGAAGCTTTGTCACGTCAGCATTGTACTACGCCCTATGAATCGCTCCCGTACCTCTTTTTTGAGCGACAAAACCGTCAGCTGAATATGCATCGTAAGGCGATGCGTCTTGCCATCGAGGTCCGCCAAGTCGCAGATAAGGCAGTTGACCGTGTCTCTCTTGACTTGAACGGCATCGTGGATGTCCTCAAGAACTCCTATGGAATGCTCCAGGACGGAGATCTTGTCGTCACGAGGCACGAGACAAAAATCACCCATGATCACAGTGGTCAAGTCTGGGCCGCTGAGTGAATGTCACATAATCGCATCGGAGACCACCAGTGTATTTATACTGATCGACACCTGGTTTCAAGCGCCTGACCGGCCGGCGGGTGGGTCACGTCGGTCACACGGCCTTCCGGACGGGCGGGGAAGAGAGCTATACTTAGCATCACGGACGGACCGGCCGGGCGGGGTTCGACGGGTCCGAGGTACCTTTGGACGTGCGTGATTGATGTAAATTTAGCAATCAAAACAATACTAGTTACAATTTGGGTCACTCTGCCTCACATGGCGTCACCGTAAGGACCAACCGCTACCCGTTCAAGTCCTACAGCGGCTTGCCGATATGGCGGCTTGCTTGGCGTCGGGCCACCGCTGCGCCGTTGACCACGACAACATTCTCCAGGGGCTGGGTAAGATCGACCCACCAATTTCCTGCGGGGTCAACCACGCGATAAGCTTGGCCGGAAACCACCAGGATATCCATCAACGGCTCGGTAAGGTCAACGCAGTCGCCGTCATCACCCGTCAAGGCGTAGGTGTCGCCACCAACAGATATGACTTGCCGTTTTTCAGTGATTGAGAATGCCTCCTCGCACAGTTGCAAGAGCTCCCTCATGCTGAGTTCAAGAGGCACGGCAGGGAGAGGCTCCAACATAGACCCGTTGGCTGTCGTAGAGTCACTGTCCAGTGACTCGAAATGCTGGGTGTCGCCGAAGAAGTCCCATGAGAAGTTGGCATGGGTATCATCTCGGGAGTGCGCCTGACTCAGAAGTGGCAGTTCTCCATCACCGTCTTCGTCGAACAAGCGCGTGCTCGCCATGATGCAGTCTTGGGACACGGCTGTCGATGCAAGGTTAGCAGGGCCGGTCGTCATTGCTCGTGTGCCCAGGGGGGCGGCAGGCTCTTGAATCAAAAGGTGTTTGTTGCTCAGACGATTCAGCCAGTAGTCCGGTTGTGGAATAAATGACAGGAGAAGGACGGACATTCAAAGAAACGGGAGGAAGCCGCAGTTATATACATTCCACGCATTCTGCCTGGCCTCAGATACGGTCGGTGCCACGTCAACGGGACGCGTCCGCCCAGGTTGCCTCCCCATGCAGCATCCGTTTCAACCCACCGAGGCCAACCCGGATCCTTCCGCTCCCGCAACGGCCTTCCCATGCCCCCAACGCATCGTTGAACCTCAGCTGGATCTTCCGTCGCGAGCCTTGCCGCACTGTCACCGCCACTCGCTTGTACGTGTCGTACATCACTGACGAAATGAGACGACGTCGCCCGTTCTTTGTCAGACGTCCTTTGATGTACTCGACCAGATCGCGTACTTCTAGCTTCCCTGGCCCTTGCCACCGTCGGGATGCTGGATTCCAAGTAAAGACAAGAACTTCCGCCAGGGCATCGTCTCCAAGCTCAACCGTTGCAGTCACTCGGTATATCTTGTACTGGCGCTGGCGAGAAGGGCGTTTGGTGTGCCTCGACCAAGCGACGCGTGTGTTCGATCGTAGCCGTCTTGTACGCGTCCCATCGTGGCCCTCACGTGAAGAGACGACAGAGTGTGGGCTCATGTCATGTAGGGCGGCTGACCAGTCGAACTCAGAGGATGGAAGCTCCATAAAGTCGATTTCAGCATCGGAACTGGAGAGCAAGTCCAGAGGCATCATGAAGGTCCCAAGAAGCTCGTCGATGCTGACGGTGGTGCCATCGCCGGAGGTATACAAATCGGCCGTGTCGGTGCAGTTGCTTTGTGTAGTACTGGAATCGTCTTTATGTATGCCCTCAGCCTTGGAGATGTCTGTCGCGACATCTTGTGGGCAGACCGCAGCAAGCGCATCGACCCGCCCCTCGAATTTTGCCGCGCCGGTGGGTGCCTTCAGCTCCAGATGGACGCTTGGAGACAAAGGGGGCTCCAGCGCATGGCTGGCCTTGAGAGGCCTGAGGAGTTGAGAACGGTTTCCATGGCGGAGCTGAAGTGCGTGAGCTCTGATGGAGATGCCAGGAAGAAGTTTGGATTCGGCTGGGTTGAGGGGCGCACCCCTTATATACATGTTCCGACGCCCTGCGTGTCACGAGCTGGCCGGTCTCCTTGCGGCCAGGTCACGACGTCACGGGATACAGCCCAGCTCCGACAGCTCTAAATATGGCTCATTGTAGTCGCGGCATCTCCCGGTGACCCAGAACTCCTCGCCGACATGAGGATCAGGTGTCTGCCCCCACTTCCATTCGAACATGCTCTTGCTAGGTTCATCCTCCACCTTTCTTCTCTTACCCAACGCAGCCACCACATCTTTCGAGCGTTGTCTTCTCGCGTCGCATTCAGGCCTTGTCGTGACCACGGTTTGGGCGTATGTTGCTTGCCATGGTAGCGCAGGGCCTGATTGCTCCATGACGCAGGCAACGCACTTGTGCGGCAGGGGTCTCCGGTACGCCGACATTCGGTGTAATCAAATGGCTCCCGAAACGCGTCTTCGTGAGACTTAAGGCGTTGACGATGTGTAGATATGCGCAGGGGTTTTGCATGCAATGAGAGTACGACTTCATATCCGACAATGAAAGGTCACCCGATCGCATGAGTGCGCCTCACCACTACGGGAGCTCGAATTGACTTACCACGTCGAACTGGCACCACCAAGAGATGGAACATTTACTCCGCAGTGGCTGCATTCCGGTCTCCCGCCGCTGAGAATGCCTCTTCGCACAGTTGCAAGAATTCCTCCATGCTGAGGTCAAGAGGCATGACAGAGAGAGGATCCAACACAGGTACGTCTGCCGTATTGGAGTCACTGTCCAGCGACTCGAAATGCTGGGTGTTGCTGAAGAAGGGATCCCATGAGAAGCTGGCATGAGACTCACTTAGGAAATGTGCCACACTGAGATGTGGCAGCTCTCTGTCATCTTCTGTGTGCGAGTGTGGATTTGCCATGTCGGAGCCCCAGAACGTATCCGTCGCTGAGAGGTTGACTGGGATTGTCGCTATTTCTCTTCAGTCCAGGAGGCGGCTGGGTCATACCATCCGAAGGACCGACCAGGAGTACTCTAGAAGCATAGCAGGAGATGCAAGGCCATTCAGAGAGATCGAGAGAAGCCCGCAGTTATATACATTCGACGGGTTCTGCCTGGCCTCAGATACGGCCGCAGAGCCCTACCACCACGTCATGGCGAGACGTCT
>NW_017264055.1:0-141185 GCF_001653265.1 Purpureocillium lilacinum
TTCTCCTTAGCTTTAGGATACTCGTTGCAGTCGCTCAGCTAGTTGTCAACACACTCAGTTGAGACCGTTACAAACGGCATGGCGAAGAGCTGGGTTTGCGTGCACAAGCTGTGGTACGATGTGGCCCCAGGCGTCATCACGAAAATGACCTGCAATCCGCGAGGCAGTAGACTGTACAAAGAAGATGAACGCCCGACCGTCGAGGCGGCTGGTCAAGTCATTGTCCCATGCTACGGCGCTTTCGGGTCGCGGCGCCACTTCGTTAGCTTGAGCACTGCTTGAGTACCCATCGCACCTTCTCCCCGTATTGCTGCGACAAGCCGGTTTGCCTTCATCGCACTTCACTCGTCGTATTCTATATCGAATGCTCAACGAGGTGTGGCCGTGATGTATCGCTACCCTGCCATACCTGCAAGTAAGACATCCGATCTTATGCTTGGGCGCAAATTTACGGCGCAACATTAGCAGCTTTGGCTTGGTGAACCGTTATGCTGCGATGGCCCCGAACAGAAAGCGCTATGCCTTGAGGAACGAAGTGACGAGAGGACTATTGTGGTGCCCTAGCTCACGCGGACGGTTCTGGCTTCTAATTAGCCTGCTAAAACGCATGATGTAACGATTTAATTAGTATTTTAAAGATTATATCTAATTGGTATATAGAGTTAGTTTTTATAGGTTCTAGAAGAGCCCTAGAGCCCGCTATTAGTACTTAAGGGTTATAATACTAAGTAGCCGGCTAGCTAGCTAGCGGTCTAATAAGAGCCTTAAATAGCTCTAAGTATTCTATAGCGAATAGCCTATATATAGCTACTTAATAGACGAAAAAAAATACCTATATTAGCTATAAAGGCGGCTCGAACTATAGCTAGTTTAATGCGCTCGTTAAACCGTCTATTTATAGCTAGTAGCTATAGGGAGATACTCTAAATAATACTAATAGATATTATTTACTAGCTACGATCGGATAGTTTTAGCTACGATTAGATACCTTTATAACTATATATAGCCTATATACCTACCTATTAAAGAGGCCTAAAAAGAGATATTAAATAGGTATAAGAACTTAAATAATAAAAATATTTAGCTTAGAATATATTATTACTACTAGGCTAGGTTTTATTAGCAATCTTAATGATATATTATATCCTAGCTACCTGGTCTTACGATAGATAATCGTATATCCTAAGCCTAATTACTATTCTATAAGCCTATATATACCCTAGAGTCATAAAGATATAATACTATAGCTATTCTATATTTCTTTAAGAATATATTAAGGACTAGCTAGTACTATTATAAAGTCTAGTAATTAATAAAGGTCCTAACTACTAGACTAAATAACTCCTTTTAAAGACTATTAGAATTGCCTTAAATAGTAATAGGATATTTAACTATTTAGATATATAAGGTATATATATACGCTATAAGTAAGCTAGTTACCTAGCGCAAGCAGGTAAGTTAATTTAACTATATATATACTAACGTAAGTATACTAGTAATATATTATATAAGGTCATTATAATATATAACTATAATAATAGCGGTATTAATACTATCGTTATAAAAATAATATCTAAGGTTAATCTAACTATTAGCTATATAATAGCCGCTTTTATTCTAGTTTTAACTATAGCTATAAAATATTATAGGCTTATAACGATAACGTATTTAACGGCGTATTTAATTACGTATTTAACGGCGCTTTTAACTAGAAATATAGAGACTTTAATAGAACTATATATAAGAATAAGATACTTATTACTCCTCCCTATCCTATATATAATCTACCTATCTAGCGGCAATACTTCGTTTACTTAAATAAGATTATATAATTATACCCTTAACGCTCCTTTAAGCTATCCGAACTATTATATAGGCCTTAACTAAAAACCTACTTTACTTTAATACCGAATTTTAAGTATTTATCTATTATCGTAGGCTTAAGCTTAAGTAACGGTAGATCGATCGATAGCTTTAATAACGGTAATAAAGGTAGTACCTTTATGCTTTATAGCCTTAGTTTATTAAATAGGGCTTGGAGATTTTAATCGAGAGACCTTAAGTAAAGCTAAAGTAATTAACTTACTAAAAACGATACTTCTATTAGCGGTAAATAAGATAGAAGAGAGGGCGTTTATAGCTATAGCTATAATATAGGTAAAGGTAATAGGGTATAGTAGACTAGCCTTTACGGTATTAATAGACTAAGAGGCGCTATTAGTATAAAAGGTAGACCTAGCCTTAGCGGTAATATATATAGCTCGCTAATTTTTATTGAATATATACTAAAATAACTTAAAGACGTTACGATTAGAAGTAATACCTATAAGTAGCTATTACCTACTCTCTATATCTATAAAGCTACGCCTAAAGGACTAGGCGATAGTATCGGCAGTAATATACGTAACTACCCGGTCCTAGCTATCTATAAAGCTACCCTAGATAGCTTAAGATATAGTATCGGCGGTAATATAGATAAGATTCTAGTCTTTAGCTATAAAGCTATACCGGATGCCCTTAGAGACGGCATCGGTAATAATACCTATAACTAGCTAGTCCTAGCTAATAGTAATACTAAAGGGAATAACCCGCGAGGTAATAAGAAACGCTATCGAAAGAGATCTAAGAACTTTATCGTCTTACCGCTATCGGCATTATCGTCGTTACTATTACTTTCGAAAATACTAACTATATTCCCTTAATTACCGGCCGAAATCTACCTCTTTTTTATATAATCGGTCGATAAAACTAGAGAATATACGTATCGGGATAGAGGTAATAGTCGCGAGAAATTAATAGAGTTAGAATAGGGATCGATATTTAGCTTAAATATCGTAATATTTATTTTATACTTCGCGGAAAAGAATTATTAATAGAGGAGATATATCTCGCGATAAGACTTACGCTTAAGTAGAGGTATTATTAAGTAGTTTTACGTAAAGTAAGAGGGAAATAATCTCGCCTTTACCGTATTACTTAATACTTTAATAAGATAATAATAGAAGTACCTATAGCTAATAACTCTAACTATCTCTCTATTAATAGGTATTAACGCTTACCGTTCGTAGCTAACTATAATAGATTAACTATTTTTAGTATTATATAACGATTAATACCGGTAAGGGTTTATTAATATATTACCGTAATATAATTATACTCCTAATTAAGTAGTTATTAAAGTCCGCTTAAAAATACTTCGTTTAGTAGAATTCTCGCTTTATTTATAAGAAATACTATACTTATATTAATATATATAATTTCGCTAACTTAGACCTAACGCTAGCTATATCGTTCTTAGGCTTTATAATCGCCCTTATTAAACTTAGTCTATATACTCTATATACCCTTAAGGGTGCGGCTAGATATATTAATCGATCTAGCGCTACTCTAAGCTTCGTAATCTCCTTATTAAATCTAGTTTATATATTCTATATATTTTTAAGGGTATAATTAAATAAGTAATATATAATTAGTTAATACGCGATTAATTAATGCCTTTACCGTTTTCGCGTAATTAGATAATAATATAGATTATCTTATACGATTAGATTTAATTTTAGCTAAGTAGTATTTCTATAATATATAAACTATTTCGAGCTTATCTCTAATGCTTTTTAGCGATATACTAAGAAGGTATTATACTTTACGTATAGCGGTAGATATAACTTAAACTACTTTTTCCGTATTAATAGCGTTTAAATCTCG
Source organism: Purpureocillium lilacinum (assembly GCF_001653265.1). Taxonomy (NCBI): domain Eukaryota; kingdom Fungi; phylum Ascomycota; class Sordariomycetes; order Hypocreales; family Ophiocordycipitaceae; genus Purpureocillium; species Purpureocillium lilacinum. Next base: position 3,706 of record NW_017264055.1, read on the forward strand.
AACGAAATTATTAATTACTAGATTTAATATATATATAATACTAGCTACCCTTACCTTTATAATAACGATAATAACGATATTAATAGTTATAGCTAGGATAATAAAAGGTTAAGGTATCTATTATTATTTATAGGAGGTAAAAAAGGAATATATATAAATACCTAAGGTATATTTTTTCAGTATTTAATACTACTGCTAGGCTATAATAAGGGGTATAACTTATTATTAATAGTATTGTTTTTACCTCGTCCGTTATATTACCTTTATATATAAGAGGTCTCGGACTATTCTTACTATATAACTGCCTCGTACTATATATAAATAGCTTACGCTTAATAATATACTATATTATAGTATTATATTTATCGCTATTAATATAAGTAGTATAATCGATATTTATATATCTTATCTCCTTTTATTAAGGTTAAGTATAAAAATGCATTACTTTTAGGTACCTTCTATAGCTTTAATATATATAGTCTTAGCCCTTATTACTTCTCTACTTAAAATATTAACTTATATAAGAAAAAGAAGAGAATAGCTTAGTATATATCTACTTCTACCTAGCATTAAGAAAATAAAGCGGCTATATATTTATTACTTATTATTATTACGTCTATATCTTATAGAAGTATCTTATTAAAATAAAGCTATATATTATTATATTATTATATTACTTACCTTTAGTTAGCCTCTATATAATATTACTTAGCTAGCTATTTATAACCTAATGCTATTTTAAGTATAAATAGAAAGGTATTATATAATCGACCTCCTAAGAGAATACTAGCTAGTTAGTTATTTACTTTATATAACTCGCTCTTAAGATATAATAGTCTAATATAATATAGATTAGCCTTACTCTTATAAAACTACTATATAGCGTAAAGCAATATTCTACCGGTAAGTAAATAATACTATATCTTATTTACTATAAGTTAATACTATTACTATCATTACGGCCTTACCTCTTACTTAATTTCCTCTAACTAGTAAATATATTAAAGTAAAGTATAAAGTATTAGGTTAATAAAACTATACTTCGAGATAGAAGTATTTAAAACTTCTTAATATAAGATTTCTTAGGGTAATTATAGAATAAATATAGTAAACCTTCTTAACGCCCTTAACGCCCTTAATTACCCTAAATCCCTGAACTCCTTATATCTATTATTATACTCCGCTCTATTAATTTACTTAACGTATAGTATCTTTATATAATGTATTAAAGCCCTCTTCTGCCTTTAATATTTCTATAAGAACTATATTCTTAAGGAAGTCTTATAACCTCGCCTTTAATATAAGTATTATATCGTTATATAACCTATATTAAGAAAGCTATATATAAAGACTATATATATTATAGGCCTATAGAACTTATTAGCCTAGATTAGCGTTATATATAGTTCTAGCGCTATAAAGCTCTAAATAGGCTTTCGCTAAAGTTCTCCCTTAGACCTTATAATCTATATAGGTAAATACTACTATATAAAGTAAGCCCTTCTAAACTACGCCTAATTTTTATTATAGTCGCTTATATTTATTAACTCCGATTATAAAGCTAGTAGTTATAAGTAAGATAGTGCCTTTTAGGAGGGTATTAAACCGAAACGATACCGTTATTTTACTCTTTAGTATAATGCCTATTAGTAGGCTAAAGTATAGTATTAACTTTAGCGATATCTTATACCTAGGAAAATCCTTATTAAGAATTATATTAATAGTAATATATATAGCGCTATTAATAAGCTTTAAGCCTTAATAAACGTTTTAATTAATAATAAGAGGTATATTAAGTATAAAGAGAAATATACCTAGGATTAAAATATTACTACTATCCCCGATTTTAAGGATAAATCTTACCTCTTCTTCTATAAGTATACTATCCTTCTATAAATAATATACTAGAAATATCTAAATCGTAGAGCTATAACGCTATTAGTAAAACGAGATCGTTACTTTAAAGTTTAAATACTATCGATTCCGGTTTAATAGTATAACTATAATAATTCTAGATTCCTATAGTATCTATTAGTTATAATTATAATATCGCTCGTTAAGGGTATCGAAGTTATATCTATCTTATCGGCTATAATATATTCTCGATAGTAGCGTATAGAACTCTATATCGCTAGTAGCCTAGACTTAAATAAATCTATAAGTAAACGGTAAAATAGACTTAATCCGATCTAGACCTACCTATTTATTAAGGAGTATAACTATCTTAAACTTTCTCTATAGCTTAAATACTTCTTTACCTTATTAAATCTACTCTAGACTTATCCTTTATTATATCGCTCCTTATTAGCCCGTTTATATAATTGCCGCCCTTAGCGGAAGAATAATAGATCTCTCTTAGATAGGTCGGAACTAATAGAAATTACTAGAAAAGAGGATTATAGGGATACCGCTAAAGTTATCGGTATTACCTTAAAGCGACTTAAGTTATTAATTAATTAAGAAAAGTATTCGCGACTTAAGTATACTTACCTTATTAATAACGAGTATTTACTTCTTCTCTTAATTTACTTATAATAAGCTATTTATATATTATAAATTCGTCTTAACGATAGAGCGATTAGAAGAGCTAATACTTAAGCTATATATAAAATAGATTATAATACTATTAATTTACGTTATTACTATACTTAATATTACTATAAGAAGAAGCTAGTCTATAGCGCTATATTCTTAAAAGACTTCTATTAAGGCTTAGATTACCTAGGATTTCCCTATCCTACCTTTACCCCCGAGAAATATATATAGCTATCCGATAAGTATATTTCCTACTAACTAGTTTACGTAGCTATTAAATAGATCTAACCTTTAATAAATAAGCTATAAAGTAATCCGCTACCTCTTATTAAGAGTTAGCCTCTCTACGATACGATAGGTAATAGCTTAATATAATATCGCTTAGCGGAATTCGATAGAGATATATAGTCCGGGACTTATATTTCCTTAAGTATTAAAAACTTCCTCGAGATTAACTATATCTTAGCTAAACCCGCTAAGGACTTATCTTATTAAAGCTTTAATATCTTAGGATTATAGTCTTAACGCTATTCCTTATAGACTTTAAATAGCCTATTCTTTCTCCTTAGAAGCTATCCGCTATTATGCCTTAATTCCCTAGAGGTAGTCTTATTAAGGTATAGAAAGGTTATTAAAATATACCTTTATTACAGTAAAGATACTATCTAGATTAATAGACGTATTATTATCGTTTTTCTAGAAGGCGGAAATTCGAGATATTATCTATATTAATTATAGTAATCCTATCGTAACTTTATCTTATCCTATAGCAGTCTAGATAATATAAACTAGACGGTATAACTAGCTTATAGGCTTATCTTATTAAGTAAACGTCTATATAGTCTCCTCTTATATATTAGCGGCATAATTATTTCTATTAAGACCGTTAATATCGTTTTTAAGAGATATCCTTTATTACTTAATATTACGTTTAGTATTATCGGTAAAGCGATAGAGTAATTATATATTATCGGATAAATAATATATTTAGTTAGGAAGGCGCGTTTCGAACTTAAACTAGACGTTATTAATATCTCCGCTATTATAATCCTAGAACTACTCTTAAGGCATAAAAAGACTAAGATATTATATAGCTACTCTATCTTATATTAGCGATCGCTAATTTAACCTTTTCCTCGATCGGGCTATATTACCTTTAGATATAATTACTGCCTTTATTATCCTTAAAGTTAATATTAAGGAACCCTTTAATAGAGACTATCTTAGACTTTATAAGTATAATTATTCTTTATACCTAAGCTAAGCCTTATTCCTAACTATTATTAAATAGAATATCGTAAGCTTAATAGCTATTCTTACCTTTAAGAACGATAGTAATAAATACTATATAATCATATAGATAGAGCTAGTATAATATAATACTATAATAAAGATATATATTAAGTATAGAAATCTATAGTTATATTTATATCTAGTAAATAAAGACCTCTAACTTATTGCCTATATTTACCCTTAAGTAGCTTAATAAATGACTTAAGTATAGTTAATACTATAAAACTTATTAATATAGTAAGGAAATATTTAGGTATACCTATCTATAGATGCTAGATTATTCCTTACTATACCTTAATAAGTATATAATAACTTTAACTTATAATAACGGCCGATTAATAAAGATCTAATTTATAATATATATTAAAAACTACTATATCTTATTTTTATTCGAAGCCTTTAACGTACTTAACCCTAACTCGTAAGCTATGCCTATAAGCTCGGAAGCTATAATAAGGTACTTCGAAATTAAGTCTTCGATCTTAGTTATATAGTTCATAACGTAATATACTAAAGATAAGGACTTATATTACGTATTAATAAACGAGATATTATAATTATAACGTAGCCCGACTATTATTGCCTTATTTTAATAATTAATGAGATTATAATTTTATTTAATCTTTAAGACTCTATCTCGGAATTATATTTTCTCGATAAGTTTCTATAGTATATTAAAGTGATAGGCTTATTAGCGGGGATTACCCTTCCCCTATATATTTTAGGTCCCTTTAATAAAGGAGTATTTAATATATATCGCTATATATATATAGACTTATATAGCTTTAGTATAGAAATTCGCCTTATCTTTAAAGGATTAGTCTATATAGCTTAAGTCTTAGAAAAGCTATAAGATATCGTTAAAAACTAACCGCTCTATAGTATACCTTTACGCTTACTCTAAGGAAAGACCCTATACTATATAAATAAGTCAATAAGATAACGTAAAGATAGCGAAAGCTCTTACTTTATAAAAAATACTATCGATATAGTCTATAACTCGCTAATAGAAATAGCTAATATAGTTATACTTTAGATCGGAAAGAAAAGTACTGAAATATAAATTCCCTTCTAGCTATAAAAGGCTATAAAAATAAAGTGCCCCGCGCTTATTAGTCTCGATAACGCTAAAATATTAACTAACCTAATTAAATATACTGGATTTTTTAATATAGATATATTCTTAAAAAAAAAGATTAAGCTCTTATTAAAAAAAGAGTATAGAGCTAATAGGGTTATTAATAGTAAGTTTCGCTTTATTATATACTTACTTTAGCCCGGTAAGTAATTACTCCGTTTCGCGCCTTAAGGAGTACTATTTATATACTATAAGCTATAATTTTACTGGATTAATAATATTATTTAGATTAATAGTAAACTAAATATTAGGCAGCTTATAGCGAATAATTAGACTCTTAATCTTCCGCTATAGGCTAAGCTATTACTCCCTTAATATTAGCTAACGAAAGCTATATAGCGATAGACTTCTTAATAGCTCTTTAATAGCGATATCTTTAACTTATTTACTAGATTTAAGTACTTAGATAGCCTCCTCTAGGCGTTCTTAACTTAACTATTTTATAAGGCGCTTTACTTAAGGAAACGTCGCCTTCTTTATATTAAGTATACTAACCTAACGATTATATAACCGGACTTCTATATTAAAGATAAGGAAAGAGAAGATATAATAAAAAGAAAACCGACCCCTATACTTTAGTAATATACTATAAGCCTAAGCTATTAATATTATATTTCTTAACGAACCTAGTATAAGTCGCGGGTATATATTATTTTAAAACTACTTATCTAAAAGCGCTTCTCTTTCGTTAATAAGCTAAGGGCTACTAGCCCTATAAGGAAATAGATATAGGAATGCCTTTACGAAAAAGGATAGATTAAATCTATTTATAAATTACTTACCTTATTAGACCTAAATATAGGGATTAACGTTATCCTTAAGTTATATCGCTTTATTTTCTCCTTAACTAAGCTTTACTATATTAAAGTACGTAAATCGTAGCTTCTTAGCTTTATTAACGTTAAGACTATTATTAATAGTAAATATCCTACTTAAAACTATTTTAAAAATCCACTCCGATTTATATTCTATATCTAGCTTATCGCTATTATCTCGATCTTTATTAAGATCTTACTTACCTATAGCTTTAGAAATACTATATAAAGATAATATTACCTTATCGATACTTATAGCGCCTTCCGCATCTAAACCCTACTTAACTAGCGGAACGATATATACCGTTTATATTTATTTTATGGCTAATAGCTTAATATACTTAAATCGATAATAGATAATATTTAATATAGTTATACTATTAAGCATTACCTAGCTATTAAGCTCGGCTATATTAATTTAAATGCTAGTATAATATAGATTATATAAAATTAGCTAATATAATACCCTTTTAACTACTTTACGCTAAACTAATAGTAGATTAAAGAGATCTTAGCGTCTAGGCTTACTATCTCTATATTATAAAACGTAGATATCTTCGAGGACCCTTATAAGTAAATATAATAGTATATTAATAGCGAGCTCTTAAATATTATTAAGAAATATAGTTATATAGCCCTTAATATACTTTAAATACCGAACGGACTATTTACCGCTATTTAGTAAAGTAAACTTAATAATAAAGCTATAATATATATTAAAGGAGATAAGCTTTTCCTCTATTAGAGTTAAGCTATCGAGCTTAGCTAGGAAGGTATACTTATAACTTAATTATAAGTATATAAGCTTAAATAAGCTCGGCTTCTTTTTAGACTAGGAACTTTTATATTTATAGTAAGCTAAGATAGCTTAACTAGCTAGAAAGTACTCTATATATTACTACTAGTCGTTACTAACGCTAAATCTATAAAAGGAGCGATTTAACGTAAGGGGGTAAAGCTAAGCCTAAAATAACTTCGATAATCTATTTAAGCTATATATATAATAGTAGACCTAATAATACTCTAAGGGCATTATATCGCTATTATAAAACGCTTAGTAAAATGCCTTCATTATTAAGATTTTCGTCTGCCTTTTAACTAGCTAATACTATAATTACTTATCTAAAAGACGTCTCTTATTTATAAATTCGCGATTTAGCTCTTAAAGTAATACTATTACTTTTAATAATATTATTACTATAGCTAGTCCTTAACGCGTAGAGTTAATTATAGAGCTCGTTATACCTAAATTACTTAATGCTATAAATTAAGGCCTAATAGTTAATAAGATCAGGCGCGTTATATTAGCTATTCGACTAGATTAGCTAAAGGCTTATAGCTATTATACTCCTATATTATTACTATTATCGGCATTAATTTATTATCTCTTAGCTCGTCTAGTATCACTTATATTTTCCTTTATTATTAATTCGCTATTAGAAGTAAAAGTATTAATTACTATAAGCTATAGCTCTCTTAACTGCTATAAGGAAATTAGCTCTTAGCCTTAACGCTAGCGACCTTAATGTTATACGATAAGAGGTATTAAATGAACTATAATATAATCCTATATAACTTCTATTAAAGAAGTTTTTATCTTATCGAACGATATTAATTCTTTATTAAATTTAATATATATTCTTAGTTTTATATATTACCTTTTATTTACTACTCTATCTACTATTATATAGTCTAACCTAGATATCTTATAAGATAGACTATAATAACTATAATACTGAATTATAGTCTTATTACTATTAAGTCGATATTAATATTAACTATACTATCGCTAATAGTAGAATATCTCTAGGTAACGATAATTATAATCGTAAATAGCTCGAACCTCTACGATCTCGATCTCGCTATAATCGCGCGCTTAACTTCTATATCTACGATATTATATATATAAACCGAGATAAATATAATAATTAAGTTAACTTTATTAAGGCTAGACTTAATAGTAATATAGTTTATTATACTATAATATAATGCTAATTAGTCTTATCTTTATTATTATAAGTAAAGTCTTTAATACGAGACTAAAATTCCTTACTGGTTTTTACTTTAAAATAAATAATAAGCTAGATATTATAACTTAATTTAATATAAGGCCGGTAGATAGCTTTTTTTAAGCTATTAGCTAATCGCTAACGTCTAGATATATAGTAATCTTTTATATTATAAACCTACTTAAAGAAATATCCCTATTTCTATATTATATTACTAAAGATATAGAAATTAATAATAATGACTTTCTCCTAGCTATATATTATACGTCCGATTAACTACTAATATTAAGTCTATATAATATTAATAGATTTAAAGGTTACGACTAGATTATAATCGTACGATACTTAAGGTAGGCTATACTCTATAGAATCGTGCGGTTTAACTATAAAGCTATATAGATATACCTCTATTTCCGGTAAGCTTAAGAAACTATACTTTCCTGCTACTAATAATATTAAGCCTATTAATCGCTTATATATTCTTAAAAGACTTTATTTATACCTTTTTGCCTATTATTATTATAGCTAACGCTTTATTTAATCCCTCTTAATACCTTAATAGCTAGCGCGGTACTAAAGGAGAAATAGTAATATCTAGCTTTTTTTAACCTCTAAAATGCCTAACTATATACTTTATAACCTATTAGTACTAAATTAAATACCTTAACGCTAAAACGATTATTAGGCTTATAGTTTAGGAGCCTATATAGATATAAAGTATACTATACTATCGCTTAAGTATAAAGAGTAATAATACCTCTACTGAGATTCTATTAAGTCTTAATATTAATCTCTTTAATAAGAAAGTTATACCCTTAAAGTAATAAGAGGAGTAATTCTATATAAATAGCTAACTTTATCCTTTTATTATTACGTAATATATAAACGATAATAATAATCCTTTAGGGAAGTTTAGTAAGCTATTAGAGATAAAGATCCTTAATATAATAGTTCGAAAGTATAGATTCTAGCTATAAGTTAATTAGCCTTTCCCCTTAGGATCTATTTAACGCTTACTAATAACTTTAAAGTATTAACTTATAAGTAATAGAATCTATACCTTCGATTAGCCTTAAACCGACTATCGCTTTTACCGGCCTTATTATAGGCTTTAGTAGCTAGATACTTAAAACGACCCTTACTATTAGTTTCTCCGAGGAGTAATATCGATATTATAGATATATTTAGCTTACTATATTCTTATAGCTTAGTAACCTAGATAAACCGCTTATATATAGCTACTATCTATTCTATATCTTTATTATCTAGCTAGTATACGCTAAACCCTAAAATAGCTTATATAAGAAGTATATTAAATAGCTAGGCTTACCCTTCTAGCCTAGCGTATAGTTCTCTTACCTTATAGGAAAGGTAGTTAGGACTTTCGATTATACCTTATTAAAGTTTCTACTGCTTAACTAATATAACTATATCCTAATCGTAGTCCTAGAAAGTTAAACCTTTATCGATAAAGGCTAAATTAATTAGATATAGGGATATATCCTATCTACTAGCTCTCGCTAGCCTTAGACGCCCTATACTAAGACCTCTTTTAGCGATACTTAGAAGTAGTTTATATCGCCTTATAGAAATATAGGCATAGCGCTATAGGACGTTAATATTACGCCCGTTATATAAGCTATAACTTCTATAGAATAGATACTTAAGAGCTATTTCTCGAGCCCGTTAGAAAGTAAGGAAAGTAAGGAAGATAATACGCTATTATAGGTAGTTAATACGTTAATATAGGTAAGGCGAGCCGCTCTATCTACTCTTAAGTAGATAGCTATAAAGAAGGTTTATATAAGCCTAAGCATAAGAGCCGCGTCGCTAACTATTATTATTAAGGTATTAAGTAATAACTAGGATATAGAAATAAGTATACTTTCTGCCGTATTAGGAGACCGTTAATCTATACGCTTAACTCGGTCGGAGTCTAGGAAGAAGAATTAGACGTAATATAGTACGATTAAGGGTTTATAGTATATTAATTTAAGGAGCTTTACTTTTATCGTAACCGTTATAACTTTCGTTCCTTAAGGCATTACGTAGCACGGCCGCGCTAAGACGTGCGCTCCCTTATAGTAATGGTGAAATTGCGGACTATGTAGCCCGTCCTCCTTCCGAAAGAGCCGACGTTCTCGATGATTGCAGGCCGGTTGACAAACATCCAGGCCCGGAATTTAGCCGCCAGATTTACCCGAGCGGGGGCCAAAGGACATTAAGCGAATTGTAGACGGTGCCCCTATTTTCACGTGATGATCGAGCAACGACTCTCGTAATAGAAGGGGCGCGGCCGCATTCGCATGGCCCTGTCCGAACTTGCTTCCACTCGTGTAAGCTTATACGTTTCTGACAAGTTTGTTGCGCCCCTCTGCCCATCCGTGAAATGGAAATCGTGGCCCAATTGCGGCTTGCCCGGAAATCATTCGGATTTGGGGAAGCCGCCCGGTGCGTCTCGGAGCACCACACTGTTAACCTTGTTGAGCTAGCCTTCCGAACCCGTGCAAGTGATATGCTCGTTCGCGAGAACCATACTTGATGCCGTCGTGTGTGTTCGTAAGCGTAAAGGCACTGGACAAGGTCCACCCCAAGACTGTCTTGATGGGCCTGAGGATGGCAATAAGTTGCTCTCTCACGTTATTTCGGTGGAACCGGGCAAACAAATTTGCAGTATATAAATGCCGAAAGGGCCCGTACAAACCCAGGTATAAGCGCCAGAAATACATCGTCAAGCAGCATTGTTCAAAAACATCTTTCATTACAGTAATCAAGACAGTATCGACGCTACTTACAATGAAGCTCCTTGGGTTACCAGCACTTGCTCTCTATGCCACATCTGTCTACGCAGCGGATTGCTTTGGGCAGGGACAGACCAGTCTCTTGAGCGACTATTTCGCAGACGCTTACTGGGATGCTCGCGGGAAAATGTGTGGGAATACCGACTGTGGCTATCAGAAAGATTGCACTACAACATCGACTAAGACAGTGAGCATGGGGCTTGGCGAGCCTGTTACCGTCAGGGTTTCCTTCAAGCGTCAGAAGTTGAACGGCAACGGGTTTAAAGATTGCTGGGTATGTTACTTGTCCTGCATAAAAGTGCATGCTAACAGCCGGATAGGATGCGACTGAGTGAGTTGCGTACAACGATTCGTGAACTTGCCGTCTAATGAGAATAGGAACATCATCAACCAATGTATTCTGGGGTCCCACCAGATGGATGGGACATGGGCAACTAATGGCCAGCTGTACCAGCTGTCATCGGAGTGGAACTAGGGGCATTTGCCGCGGGAGATACCGTCCAGATTGTAAGGTCCTGTGCCCCGGCGGGACTTGCGGCCCATAGATGCAAAATATACTATCATTACTTTCGCGCTCAGACGCACTGATAGTACATTCGATCCTGTCTGCGAACTTAGTCAAATTAGATAATGTCGCTAGAGCACGTACTAGCCTGCATTCTGAAGCTATTAAGCCCGGAAGTCCAGCTACAGGGTAGGCATACTAACCGTCCCTTCAAATGATATACCCGTTAAAAGTGATTAGGACACCGGACAATCTCTCCGATTAAAGGCTTTGCAGAGCAGTAAGGAGAGGAGATGAGCCGATGGATGCTTACGTTCGATTTCCTAAGTACGTCGCACGGCAACGGATAAGCGACCTAGCTCATCTAAAGGGAAGACAGCGGAAAGGGAAGTTTAAGTACACGGAGCGGGCAAACAATTGAGCCTACTCTTATAACCCTGCTGCCCGCCTATAGTAGGCAACGTAAACCAAGAGAATTATATCTTTGACAAACCATCCTTTCTAGTCGTCGTTACTATTGATAAACCGGCTATCACTCTTTCTTGACCTTCTTGCCCTTTGGCATCCGGATCACCCAGTACAGCAGAGTAGCTGCCGCGATATTAAATACGATGTATACCATCCCGATACCAAAATCGCGCCATCGGTTGCTGTAGCTGGCGTTGATCATGGTCAAGAAGTCATCGGTGGTCGCAATGGGGCAGTAGTTGCATTCGCTCGTGGCATCCTCGTTCAGCAAATACCCTCCGGCAATCTTGATGTATGGGCCGAGGAACTCCATGCATGTCGTGTCGTTGCCTGGTGGCTTCACACTGATGTACTCGTTGGCGGCGCAGACAACATCCGCATGGGCCAGACCGGTCGATAGAAGGGCGGAGATCCAGTACGTGATGGGGGACACACGATACATGAAGATCCAGAAGCCAGGTAGCGCGTCGGGACCGGCCAAAACACCACAGAAGGCCAAACAGAACATGAACAGGGTCTGAGCCAGACCACCGCCACCTTCCTCAGATCCCGCAATGACGATGCACAGGTTACCCATCGTGCAAGTGAAGATAAGGAATTGCCACATCAGGAGCCAAGCCAGTGCTCCTCGCTCGGGTCCCTCACCAGCGTCGGAGGCGATGTTGTTGTATCCAACCGGGTAGTAGAGGCATATGAACATGAAAACGGAAAGCAGCGAATTCCATGGGATTTCCACAAAAATCTGCGATAGCATGAACACCTTCCAGCTGTATGTTTTCGACGGCCTCTCGCGAGCTTCGTATAGGTCGCGCTGCACGACAAAGTAGGGCATCTGTTGCTGGACAAGCTGGTTGAAGACCGTGGCGACCATGAAGAAAGCGAACATTTGGTTCTGCAGCCCCTGTCGACTAAGAGGTGCCTGGAGGAAGACCAATCCGATGAATAAGGCAACACCGATGCCAAGCGCCATCTTGGCGTAAATATAGACCGGGGTGCGCCAGTATTGCTCAAATGCGCGCTTCGTCACAGTGTACATCTGCGTCAATAAGGGGGCCGCAAACTCGTCATACTCGGTCTCCTCTGTACCGTGGACAGCCTCCTGGCCGTCTCCGAGGGCTTTGAGACGCTCCAGCTCCTTTTGCACTTCGTTAAACTCGGGGCTGTTGCGCCAAACCTCGAACCAGTCGACGTCAGACACGGACCCAGGGGCAGCACCGATGGCTTCCAGCATCCATTCAGCAGGGTTTTCGCCTTCGGGGCACCTTGGTGCGCCGTAACGCTCAAAGTACGACTTCAGAGTCTCGGAGTTGTTGCCGATGTCCCCAAAGTATACCGTTTTGCCGCCCTTGGCCAAGAATAATAGTCGGTCGAAGCGCTGGAATAGCATAGCGGAAGGCTGATGTATTGTGCATAGCACTGACTGACCCGCTTTAGAAAGCTTTTCGAGGAGGTCGAGGATCGCCCACGATGTTTGGGAGTCAAGTCCGGACGTCGGCTCGTCAACGAAAAGCAGGAGAGGCGGCTTGGCCGCGAGCTCAACGCCGATGGTAAGCCGCTTGCGCTGTTCCACATTCAGGCCTTCACCGAGTCTTCCAACGATAGCATCGGCGTAGGATTCCATTTCGAGTAGCTTGATAACCTCGTCCACATAGGATATCTTTTCCGCGTAAGGGGTTGAGCGAGGCTGACGCAGCACGGCGCTGAACTCTAACGCTTCGCGTACAGTAGTCGTTTCGAGGTGGACATCTTGCTGCTGCACATATCCCGTCTTGCGTTGGAAGGATTCGTCGCGTAGCTTTCCGTCGACAAGCATTTCTCCAGTAATCACGCCGACCGAAGTGCGATCAGCCAAGCAGTCGAGAAGTGTGGTTTTACCAGCGCCAGACACGCCCATGAGGGCCGTTAGAGTACCGGGCTTAACCCAACCATCAACGTGATCGAGAATCCGCCGATCTTCCTTCTTGATCATGACGTTATAGCAGATGTTTCGCCAGTGAAAGACACTGGTGGAACCCTGGAAGCGTCTTTGATCAGTGACCTTGCTCTTGTGCTTTTCGAGCACAGCAACCGGTCCGGACGTCATAGCCTCGGGGTCATCTTTGCCTTTCGTAACAGCAGGGACGTGGCCACGTCGGAACACCAACACTTCTCCTTTGGACTTCTTGGCTGTAATCAGCTCAGTGGCAGCAAAGTAGACGAAATGATTGAAAATGGCGAAAGCGATGATGATGCCGACGTTTCGCCACTTGTGAGAAGCAAAGTAGCTATATTGCGAGCCGATGTACGCAGTCCCCTGGACAACACTTTCCCCAGCAACAGAGCCAACAGCAATGCAGGCACGGTTCTCCGAGGAAAGATTCTCGTACCCTTGGACCATGGGAGGGAGGAATGTGTTACAATCGAAGGTGCGGCCGTGAAATTCATTCACCATGAGAGATTCGAAGCCGTATGCGACGGGGTCGAGGTAGTTGATCCAGCGGCACCAGCCGAGCATGTCCTGAATAGGTACAACGAAGCCGGTGAAGATGATGAGCGAGAGCAGAATGAGAATACCAGGAACTAGAGCTTGGGCGAGCGATCGAGACAGTGAGGCACTGTGAATTTTGTCAGTTCACGATGCGCCGGCAAGAGGAGGAAGGAAATACTGACATTGATCGAATGAGGCCGGAGAGTGTCAACACCAGGAGAAAGTTGACGAAGAGATAGTAGAAGAACGGGCCTGGGCTTCGGTTCAGGTTTACCATGAAGTAAAATATGAGATTAAAGCCAATGCAATTGCCGATCTTATAGGGCATGTCCATAAGCACCGACGCCCATGCCTCTGCCGAAGCGTGGTAGAATCCGTATCGAGACTGCTTTTCGACGATCGGCCGCTGTGCGTATTGCGTTAAGACTTCAAGGAAACTGGAGAACGAGTTGATCACCACAGAGAAGAACAGCGCGGTACTTCTGGGGAAGAAGGATTCGGTTGTCTGTGGGAGATTGTAGAAAATAGACGACACGACCAGGGCCATGAGCATATTGGAGAAGATGGAGAAAACCGTAATCGAGGGATCGCCTTTGAGACGTTTCCAGCCACGCCAAAGACAGAGCATGATCTGCTGGCCATAAGACAAGATGAAGGCGGATTTGGCTCGCTGACTCCTGGCTTGAGCGGCGCGCTTGTGGTCACGGAAGGCCTGCGCGTCGGCACCATCGAACGGATGGGAGACCTTGTAAGATTCGATCTCATTCTGGAGCAGCTGATACTCGCGGCTTTCCTTCCAACGAGCAGCAAATTCGTCCGGGGTGCGAGGAACGCGATTCTCGAAACCGGGACGAATGACGCGTTCTAGAGGAGAGGTCAAGGACGTAAGGAAGTCCGGATCCGTTTGACTTATGGGGCATTCGAAGCCCATGTCGACAAAGAACTGCTTGGCACTTGCAGTTGGCCCGAAGTAGATCTGACGACCCTCGTACAAGACGGTGACCTTGTCGAAAAGGCTATAAGCGCCCTGAGAAGCTTGGTAAATAGATACGGCACAGGTCTGCCCAAAGAGATGAGATTGTTGACGGAGGGTCTTGCAGAATTCAAGCGCATTGGCCGAGTCTAGACCACGAGTCGAATTATCCCAGAACTGAAGCGGCGCATTTGCGAGGGTAGCCTCGGCGATAGAAACACGCTTTCTCTCTCCTCCTGACACACCGCGAACAAGGTCGTTTCCGACGCGCGTATTGACTGTATGACTGATGCCGTACATAGCCATAACAACATCTCGATAGTGATCGGCGAAGTCGTTTCGCGAGACGCCGCCCGGTAAGTCGCGAGGGAGTCGGGCGCGGGAGGCAAAGGTGAGTGTCTCGCCTACGGTGAGCTGCGGGAAGTGAACATCAAGCTCAGCGGTGTAGATGGCTTCGGCACTATGATTCGAGTGCATCTCTTTGGCGGTAATGCCATTGTAGTTGATGTACGAAGACTTATCAACATGAAGGCCGTTGGTCTCGCCGGCAATCGACTTGAGGAACGTGGAGCATCCAGACCCGGGCGGCCCAAGAACAACAAGCATCTCGCCTGAGTTGACAACACCATCGAAGTCCCTTAGGATGTCAATGCGATGCTGAGAATCGGAGCCGCGAAGGAGTCTTGTCGCAAGGTTGGGGATTTCGAGGAGAACATTAGCCACATCCTTCTGGTAGCCCGTGGCGCTGCCGTAACCATGCACGTTCATGTGCTGGAAAGCGAAACCGCTGCGACGGAACCCATTGCTGGTGCTCTCAGTCAGCTTCGCCAGGGTCTTTGCCCAAATCCTGGCGTTGAAGCAGTTTCCGTTGGGGTTGAGAGGCGACTCCGGGTCATCATGATGGAACAGCTTGGAGGGATTGTCTTGAACATCGATGCCTGACGTCTGTGTAAACTGGCGCGCCAGGTCCCGAACAGCTGAATGACGACGCTGGATTTCCAACTTGTCGTCACTGGCATGCTCGGAGCCAGGTGTCGAGTTGAACGCCGTCGCTTCGTCGGCCTTTGGGTTGAGAGTAGTCACCTCGCTCTCGGCAATAGCCGTCTTTTCGAAGCGCGCGTCAGACATTATTGCTGTTGGTGGCGCTGTTATCGGTGGCCGTTTGTGGCGTTGCGGCCAGGAGAGAAAGTCGCCGCACTCAAAGGGGCCCAGCACACATCGCAGGCACCACCGGGCCAGGTACAGTAACGTCCCAATTAACGAACGCGCGCGCCTTGGGCCCAAAAAGAGGTTAAAGGAGACGAAGAGAAGAAAACGGCAGGAGAGAGGGAAAGTGACGCCTAGGAGGACAGCGACATTGCAAAAGGAGCCGCAATCCTTCGGCATTGGGACCTGTCAGCTTACATATTTATCGCGCCTTTCCTTGACCGCGCGTAAACGACAGGAGGGAATTGATCTCGGAGCTAAGCCATAAAGAGTTCCGGCGCTGCGGGCATCCACAAGTCCGCTCCGCGGCTCTGCCCCGATCGAGGAGGTCTTGCCTTGGTAGGAGCGAGCAAAAGTCGCCGAATGATCCACACCTAAACAAGGATCAGAGCTGCTGATAGGAGGGAGCGACGAGGATGGGATAAATTTCCGCAGCAGTCCACGCCAAACCTCTGCATTTCGCGAGCCACCTGCGGCAGCCCGTGCGGGCCAAGACATCAGAGAGGGAGGGGCTTGCTCCGCAAACGCCGCGTAAGACTCAACGGAGACAAGAAGGCTCATAGTCCGTCATCCCGAGCTCGAATCGGAGAATCTGGAAGGGGCGGGATCACCACGACGATTTGTGGGCCACTAACAAAGTCCGCCGCACAAATCTCACCTCCCAGATCCCTGCAGCCCTGTGCGGCTTTCGCGCCAAAAAGAGCCGCATGTGCCGCTACCTTGCTGGCGAGGAGAAGGCAGTCGGGATTCGGGACCCACCCTGTCCGCGCTGGGAGGGCTTGGATTGCTGTCTGAGGACGTGGGTTAGTACGGTACCACCAAGCCAATGGCCAATGGCCAAACCGGTCCTGAAGGCTGACAGCACATCACATGTGAGCCCGAGTAACACCACGACAGCCCGCACGTTGCAGTCAACTCCCAGGGCAGAAATTCACCGCATTTACTTCCTATTATGCTACGGTCTTCGTCAAGCTGCACTCTGCCAACTGGAGGGGTTAAATCAGGATCGAGGCCGTGGGAATACCGTTCTACGTAGTACATAATAGTGACTGCCAAACTGTGCATTACATGACCTCCGTCCACGTCAAGGCAGATGATCGCCTTTTCGCGCCCATCCATTTCACTCTTACACTCAGTATATGTATCACAGCGTCATGATACCATTCGCAATTTTTGCGAGCACCACCACCACCGTTACCCTTTCAGCCGCCGTTGCAACCTCAAGAACGCGGGAGATTACTTGCAGCCCCCGCTACACGTTAGATGTACGTATAATTAGACCCTGACCCCAAGTGGCGGCACCTTCGCCCCCACGGACCACTGCGGTACGGGCAATGAACTGAAACAGACCCCATTTCTGCACATGAGTTGGCCGCACGCTTTATACCGAAAGTACACGCCGCCAACAGAGCCATCGGGGTTTTGTTTCAGCATCTGTGCCTACGAAGGGTGACTGGTGAACGTTGGTATCACTGCCGAGCATCCATGCAGGATGCCATAACTCCACTACCACGTCAAACTTGGCTCCCGCCACCTTCAAGTTCTACAAAACGTGCCACGCTATGTAACGACAGACACTACATGGCTGCGATTAGAGCCTCGATTTACAGGAACTATACTTGGTAATAATAATTTCAGGGCTTGTGTCGTGCCTTCTCGCATATCAGCCCCCAAGAACAATAGCCAATACAACGGAACCATCACGTACAACTGGTTCCATTGAAGATGCCCGGGCTTGGGGTCCGAAGTATTTGCATCTACTCATGACCCGGCCTCGCCAAGGTACCATGAGCAGATCATAGATATAAGAAGTTGGATTAGATCGTCGAGAGCGACGACGATCTGCTCGTATGCCACAGAGCTGTTGAAGCTCAAGCTTTCAAAATGCATCTACTATATTGCAAACTGCTTCTCGTTAGCAACATATTCTTGGGCTTTTACGGGCTGAGTGATGCCATTTTCATAAAGCCTGCACCGCAGTGTCCGGAAGGGCAGTACTGGTGTCAAGACCGCTGCGGGTCAGACCAGCTGGGACAAACTTGCTGCGGAACTCCCGATGGGCACCACAACCTCTGTGGTGCAGGTGCGACAAGAACCAGCATTCAACCGCGAAGATCGATAACGCTGACGCTCTCGTGTACAAGGAACTCTCTGTTGTCTCTATGGCTGTTGTCCAGATGACACGACATGCAACACTGTTGGGGCATGTGAGCGGGTTGTGACAACAACAGGGGGTAATGGCCAGCTGATTACCACAACGGAGACTGTTCCAGCCGCGGGTGGACCGCAACTGACACCGACAACACACCGAGGCCTGTCATCTGAAGCATCACATATACATACGGTACTCACTACAACTCCGTCGGATATCTACTCCACTGGTGCCACAACGCTAGGTTCCATGCCCACGGGGATTGCGCGGCCATCTGGTCCTGGAGAAGTTACAGACCCCCCAGGCCAGGGATCAAAGGCAATGACTGGTAGTGGTAGTGGCACAACAGAGACTTCCCATCCACCACGCCCGGGAGACCTTACTACTAACCAGGAAGTCCCCGGTGGAGGGTTGTCGACATCGACCACTACAGACCACGGCGCAGCGAGTAAGTCAATGACACCCGGAGTAGGAGACACGACAGCTGCCGGGTCTGAGCACACTGGGATGCATGCGACCAGCACTTCGCCAAGCACAAGATATTCACAGACAGCTGACCTGTACACCATCACGGAGGGTACTGGTTCTACGGTTATCATTGTTGGAACCGCCTCTGTGACGCTGCCTGATGTTTCTACTAACATCGTGTTGACTACACTGGGCCAGACCATCACGTTGCTGCTGTCACCGTCGGCGGGAACTGGCCCTACTGGCCGTTCTTCTGCAACTGCAACAACAGTCGGCGGATCCTCAACTACATCAACCAAGAGCCATGGTCCACCTACGAACACCGGGAATGACGTATCAACGGTCCAAAGCAGTATAAAGTCCGACACGAATAGAGCCAGGGCTAGCACCGGATTTGCAGTCACAAGCAATCCTCTGGGACTGACATCTGCGAAGCTTGACACAACTATCGGCACAACCAATACGCAAATCTTAACTTCGACGACAGACGTGCCCCTGACCACATTCACAACCTGGCCAGAGGTCACCGTCGTTCCTGTCACAACTTCTATTGGGGGCCCAAAGCCCACCGATCGCGGCGCAATCATCCCGTGCAACCTTTGGTTCTTCTCTGTGAGTAAATTTGGTGCTGCGAATCACCACAAAAACGGAACGAGCAGCCGTTGCGGATTGCTAACTGACGTAGATTTGTATATCGTGGGGAAATGTCCGCATTGGAGGCTGGGAGCTCCCTCTACCTCCTGGCCTCTATCCCCCGTATGATTTATCCCTGGCTTCTACGTCGCTATCGTGCACAAAGACACTATACCACAGCTGACGGGTGTTCGCAGAGGACCACCTCCGGCGCTCAAGTTTCCACCCGGAATCCGCGTGACTAGTTTACCGCCATGGCCACCTATCACGTACGTGAACATGGTGTCCAGTGCGCCGAGCGGCGGAAGCTAACTAATGGATCTACTCCTCCAGTATTGGTAACGACCATAAGCCGACATATTCGCCCAAGCCTACCTCATGTAAAACGGAGTCGGCAACAATCTGCGCCACTACGACACTGTTTAGAGTCTCGGTTTCAGACAACGCTACGGTCACGACCGCGAGCAAGGTTCTATCCACCTGCGATACTGCCTTTGGATGCAATATCAGAGATGAGGAAAGGACAACGACCACGGTAAGTCCATGTTATACAAAAACTGCAACTAATATCTGGATGACCTGCACGGCCGGCGCCGAGGGCTCGTGTAAGGTTACGAGCACCTCCTTTGTGACGGGTTGCGGTGTTACTCCGACAAACTTGTCCTGCAGCAAACCCAGCGGAACAGGAGTTGAAGCGCGAGCCGACAGTGATTCGTGCCAGGAGCCTCGAGAAACGTACGTGATATATCCCAAAGACGGCACAAATAAGGCGCAGGCGAGCATCATCGCCGCAAAACTGAAGGAATTCGCCGACGAGGTCACTATATATACGTCAGACACGAAAAGTATAGGTATAAACTTCTGGCTCATACCTCTATCGCATTCACAGGCTCGTGAAGCAGCGATAGTGTTGGCACCTGAGGTAAATTGTGCGCGATGCACTCAGAGAAGACACAGACGCTGACGCCAGCCACCCAGGTGGCAGCAGTCTATACGCAAGATCCGAAGAAGGACCCATACCCGCAAGAGCCCGTGAATCCAGAGACAGAGATTGCCTATCAATCAGAGGCCTGGCCTCATCTTATCTTCGTGTCTCAGCAAAAGAACCATATGCTCGATTCTTATCAGAAGCGCTACTATTTTGACGACTCAAGTTTACCAGGACAAGACATACCCGTGTACGTGTTGGACACTGGAGCGGAACTGGGACACGAAGTATGACAGCCTGGTTCGACTATTTACTGGAGTGGCCAGACAAACTACCAACTAACGCGCCGCAGGAGTTCACAGACACCATCAAAAGCAAGACACGGTGGCTACACGTCGGTCGAGATAGGGGTCTTCCAGCCGGCGCTTCAAACCCGGAAAATGAATCCGGTAAAGGTCACGGAACGTCAATGCTAAGTCTGATAACTGGAAAGACCGTTGGTGTTTGCAAGAGCGTCAGCCCCATTCTAATCAGGATGCCGCGCAGGAACTCTGCTGGCGGCGCAACGTTTGAGGACTACATTGAAGGCCTCAGCAAGGTTAACGACGACTTGCAAGGGACGAGTACCGAGACAAGAGCAATTTTGCTCATGTCTCTACATTTCCCGCGTTCGCAATTTGTGAGGAACAGGGTCGACTACTCTGCTGGGTTCTCCGGTCGCATGCAGCAGCTCCTGCAAGACCAAGTATCGAAGGGAGTTTTGCCAGTTACCGGGTCAGGAAATTACTTCATCGTACGCCGCGGGAAAACAAATACCCAGGCACGAAAGAAATACTGATTTTACACAGAGCAAGATAGACGGCTGGCCAGCTAATTTCGGTGCCAAGGGAGGGGCGGTGCCGGAGTTATTAGTTGTCGGCGGCATCGACTCGGTCACCTTCTTCAGGTACGGCGATTATGACCCGGTCAAGGGACTTCCGCATGTCTACGCGCCCGGGCACACTGTCAAAGCGGCAGACTGGAACAAGAACAATTGGGCATTTTCTCCACTTAAAGACACCAAAGGCACCTCGACATGTAAGCAGTTACCAAGCATCGAAACCGTTCATCTTCTGGCAAACTCACATTCTATCAGCTGCAGCGATCACCGCGGGTCTTGCGGCTTACTTCTTGAAACTAGCACAGGCGGGAAAGCTCTCAATTGACAGGTCCCCTCTTGGACTTAAAGCTTACATCACGTCAAACGATCTGGCATGGGCGAGAACTGGGCAGGACGGGGATCTGCTTTCAATCTGGAACGGTGCGATTCCTGCTCCACAGTCGTGTCCATGGAGCGATGGTAAACGGGATGTAGCCCGCGGTGAGTCCGTGCCACCGGATGTCTGCAAGCTCCCCAGGCCTTCAGGAAGTGTGAGCAGCCGCGGCACGGGAGCCGAATCGCCGACGGTGACAACACGCCCCCCAAGCACGTTCATTACGTCGACCGTTCCCTTCCCACGCATATCGGCGACGCCCTCGCCCACCGTCAGCATCTGCTTGTCGTCAGCCGCCTACACATCATGCCACTTTGTTGGTGGCGGTCACAGCCCCGTCTGTCAAGACGTCCCGACGTGTGTCCGCTGGGCGCCCAAGAACACTCCGCCACCCGGCACGCGATGCGAGAGGGACTCTGAGTGCGACAAGTACGAATGTGTGCAGGGCTCGAAACCGGGCTGCTGGGTCAACGCCATGGGCGGCGTCAAGTATGGAATGTGTCAGTGCCTGCCCAATGAGACGATTCAACCGACGACGGAGACGCCGTCGCCAACGACAAGCGTGGTTCATGTCCCTACTGGAACGCCACCGCCGGCGCAGGCAAACTGCAACACGACGTCGGATTGCACTGCTTGGACCTGTGCCGATGGATTGAAGCCAGTTTGCGACACACAGGCCTCTGGAGATCCTTTCAGCAAGACCTGCCGCTGCGGGTGAGGCATCCACTGGGCATCGGTCAGAACAGTGGTGGATCGAAGGCGTATCTAGAGCATTGCCACGCTGCTGGGCAAGCACACCACGTTGGACGAGACCTGTGTGGGCCACATGTATGTATGTGGTAAATGTACCTGGCTAACCTCAGCGGCCAATATGAAGTAGCTTTCCCGTTTGTCGTATTGAACACCCTCATGGACTGATTGGCCCCCAACTTGTTGGTTTCATGGTGCTGCTGCACTGTCGCATGGGCCCGCTGTAGCTACGCCCAGTCTCGGGTATCATCCGGTGCTGCTCACGTCATTCGCTTGATGATTTTACGCACTTGCGGTCCACGCACGCCCAGCCCAGCCCCCAACCGACACCTGGAGCGCTCGCCGTCGCGGCATCGTGTCGCATGGACGCATTCTTGAAGACTCCTGCTACACTATCCTCCCCATTTGCCAGCTACGTATACATTGCGCGCAAGATGAGCCTCGCGGGATCACAAGACTTCCGTGCCGAGCAGCAGCTACCGCCTCTGCCCCGTATCGAGGCAGTTGTCTTGGGAGCCGCAGGCGTAGGAATGCTGAGCCTCATGGACCGGGTGAGTGAGCCCCGCTTGCGCCAACTGGCAATACTGTAATCTATTAACCACCAGCGCCGGCAGCTCTGCAACAATCGCCCTCCCGAGTATGAACATCCGATCGAAGAATACTCGCGAGAAGCCAGCCTACGGTACCGCGGGCATCACGTAACGCTAGAGCTCTTCCGGAGACATTATGGTCCGGACATCGACCCAGGACTCCGCGCATTAATCGAACAGGATTTGCGTAAGAGCGAAGCTTGCGTGTTAGTATACGACATAGCGGATCGGGATAGCTTATCCTGCATTGAAGCTTTATATCAACTACTATATGAAGTAAGGCTACGCCCGCTAGATGGGCAAGCCAAGCCGGTGTCCGCGCCCCGGTCTTTTACGCGTGTTGCCGCTGCTCTAAGGTCTACAGGCAGGTTATTTCGACGTCGCAGCGGGAAGCAAGACTCGACACCACAATGTCAGCCGCCGTTTCCCTTAGTTGTTATAGCGAACAAGACGGACAAGCCGCAAAAAACATGGGCTATCTCAATAGAGGAGGGAGTACAGGTAACCCGGCGCATGGGTGGCGTTTTCTTTGCCGTTTCGGCACTACGAGGAACAGGATGCGATAAGGGCATACTTAAGGAAATCGTTACGAGTGTCATCCAGCGGCGGGAACTAATATAAGTAAAACTCTCGATTATAAGTACTTAGCCGCCTAAGTATAGCGGCGAATAGATATTCGCGTAGCATAACGGCGTCTTCGGCTCGGTCCCGGCGGACGTTATTAAGCTCGACCGGCCGCCGTTATCTAAGATTAAGATAGGCAGGACGAGCTACATTAAGGCAAGGGTAAAGTAGAAGTTCGCCCCTAAGGATAAGGAGAAGGGAGACTGGCTCGAGTTTAATAAGAACGAAGTCATAACTAACGTTAGCTATAAGTGCCGCTGATCAACTGACAGACTGGTCTCGGAGCAACTGCTTACTTGGCTCATTATTAGGGTCGCATCCTGACCACTGGTGTTGGTCCGGCACAAACGCCAAGGGCAAATGGGGCATCTTTCCCCAGGCCTTTATCGATCCCAACACGGTACAGGAGCAGGCGTCGCCGGCCGCAGATCACCATTCCGACCGCACAAGCCTGCTGTCGCATGAGCGGCCGAGGACGGCCGGCATACTGTCCAAGTTTTCGACCCGCCGGCCGTCGAGCTGAGTGAGCGTGGGGGAATACTTATTTCACGACTTATCGCGGAAGACTTGGCGACTAGCTGTGCTAGGAGTTTAGCGACGCGAGGCAAGGCGAGGCAAGGCGAGGCGAGGCGAGGACTCTGCGTGAAACGCATGACCTGGGGCGCGATGAGCGACATCCGGGCACGAATGACGGTACTTGGCGTTTAGAGGGCGGGCAGGCGGGCTCGAACCACGACACGACATCGACTGATACCCCATTGTAACTACCTACCTACATTTTACATGCTCAAACCATTTCAAAATCAAGATGCGTATTCGCGAACCCTCTAGTGAGACTCACTCCTCGTTCCTCGGTGCTATTCGGCGGATAATAGTACACGGTAATGTCTCCTCCCGCGTCGACTCTGCGGCGGGGAAAGGAAGAATAAGCTCGAAATGAGAAGGGCGCGTCACCTTCTTGATCAGCTCCCAAAGAGTGTATTCGCGTTCTGTATATTCCTCGGCCTCGCGGGGGTAAAACATCTTAATCTCCACTTCCACTCTCAGCCACTCGAGGCCTTCCATGGCCGCCAGGGCCTCCCATATAGCTACCCATAGCACCTCGTTCTTACCATTTTTAAGTCCCTCAAAGTAGAGAGGGTGACTGAGTATCCAGGAAAGGTTGACCCGGGAAATGCTAGCGAGGTGAGCCGCCGGAAGACGTTTGGACAAATTCGCAAGGGCTCCCTTTGCACACGTGAAGTCGAACAAGGTCTCTCGGTAAAGAACGTCTATGCATTCAAAGTAGCTACATGTAATAGCATATGTCAGTAGAGGACGTAAATAGACGACGGCACAGGAGATTTACGTCTTTTTGCACGCTAATACAAGCGACATGTGATCGCAAGGGATCTCTGTCTCAGGCTTGCAGCATAGAACGCGGTGAAGATCCCATTCATGTTGGAAGTCTGGGTCCCACGTCAAGCATTCTTTGCCGCGGAGCCTCTTGGACGAGTAAAATTTCAACAGCTGTTTGCCGCCACGCATCCTTGTTTGCGGTGAAGGCAGGAAGAGATGCACCGCATGCCCGCGGAAGTACGTGTCCCAGATCATCTGACGCAACTCCGGGGGCAGCTGACGGAAGAGAGGCGACGTATCCTGCTCTTTTGCCCTGCGAGGCGAGATGGGCTTGGGTGGAAGAAAAGGCACCAACTTGCGCGCGTTCAACCAGAGCCCGTAGGAGCTGATGGACGACATGTTAGCCGCGGTTGAGGAGGATGAAGATGCTGTCTGTCTTAGGGCGGGCGGGGGCGGCTAGGCTGCTTACCATCCCACTTTAGGTGTAACAGCCGGCTGGACCTAGAGCCTTGACGGCTACGTAGCACGCACGTAACGGCCGGCCCGCCGGGGCATACCTCCGGCGGGTCGCTAGCGAAACGCTACGTAGACCTTTAAGCTTTAGTCTCTAACTTATAGTAATAATAGTAATAGCCGCTAGACTATATAGCTATTACCTCTCTTACCTAATTAATCTATAAGACCTATTATTATTATAATTCTTAAAGCTTCTATTATAATTACTTAAGAGTAATAATAACGCTATTAAGATTACGTTAAGGTATTAATATACTATTAAGAAATAACCCTTTTAAAGAGTTAATAAGTAGCTTAACTTAAATCTTAAGTATACCTTTAGTTAATTAAGATCTTACTTTAAGGGATATCCTTATTAAAGAATAAGCTTAAGTAATCTAAACTTATATTAAATAACTTAAAGAGCTTTACGCTCTTTAAGTAAGAGAAAAGGAATTATATAAGTCTCTAACTTAAGTAAGCTATATTAATACTATATTATAGAAATAAAAATAAAATACTTTTAATTTATTAAATAATAATAATAAAAGTAATAAAGTAAAGGTTATAAACTTCTTAGAGTTAAGGTATTTAACTAACTTATAGTAATAATAAGATTAGCTATAAGATATTAAATAAATATTAATAGAGGTATTATATAAATTCTATAAAAATAAAAAGAAAATTATCTTTACTTTTAATTATATATATTATAAAAGAAAGGTAAAATAAGATTAGTATTTTAATAAATAATTAATAATTTAATAAAAATAAATTAAAGTTAATTAATTTAACTTTAAAGAGTAGATTTATATATTCCTTTAAGACTTTATTAACTATAAAGTAATCCTTATAGCTTAAAGATAAAATATAATATAATAAGAAAACTAGTTTTTTATAGACTTTAATATTTACTTAAATTCTATAAAGAAATACTTTAAATATATTAATAAGATAGACTATACTTTTACTTTCTTTAAGAAATTATAGCTTAAGTTATAATATTAAATTAACTTATAGATATTTATTAAGAATAAGATATATAAATTAATTATTTAAATTATATAATAAGTCTAAGACTTAATAGACTATAAGCTTAAAAAGAAAGATATAAACTTATAAAAAAATAAGTAATTTATTAAATAAAGATATAATAATAAAGGATTAAATAATTAATAAAGTAATAAATTATTTACTTTAATTATAAAAATAAATATTACTTTAATATCTTTATTAATAAAGGATAAATTATATTACTTTAATTATAAAGAGAAAAGATACTTTTAAAGGGCTTATTTATAATTATATAAAGAAAGAAATAGCTTTAAGTTATTAAAAAACTCTTAGAAATTAAAGTAAATATTTATACCTTAATAATTATACCTTAAATAAAGGTAATAAGATATTTAATTATATTAATAATAATATAATCTTAATATAAAGTCTTAATTAATATAAGCTTTAATATATATTTAAAAGTAAATTTAATTAATATTACTTTTATATAAAAATAATAAGTATAATAGCTCTTAAGTAAAGCTTATAAGCTAAAAGCGCTAAAAAGATTATATATTTTTTAATATAGTATTTAAGAAGTCTTATTAATTATAATAAATAATAAAAAGTAAATATATAAAATAACTTATTAATATATCGCTATTAATAAAGACTTATA
This sequence comes from Purpureocillium lilacinum, assembly GCF_001653265.1. NCBI lineage: Eukaryota > Fungi > Ascomycota > Sordariomycetes > Hypocreales > Ophiocordycipitaceae > Purpureocillium > Purpureocillium lilacinum. Next base: position 30,822 of record NW_017264055.1, read on the forward strand.
ATTAAATAAATACCTTATTTTATTAAATATATTTATATTAATAAAGTATTAAATTTACTTAACCCTTATCGATTAATAATAGTAATTTAAATATTAATAGATTAATATAAAAGTCTTAAAGATATAAAAGTTCCTTTAAGTATATTATAATTTAGCGTAAATATATATAATAATATAAAATAAAGACTTTATACCTTTATTATTAAAGGATAATAACGAAAATATAATAAATCTAAAGTAATTTATTATTAACTTATTTAAGGAAATTATATATATAAAAGATATATTTAATATTATTAATATAGGTATATTATTATAATATAAAGAGATAGATTATATAATTAATCTCTTCTTAAATACTATCTTATTATATAGACTATTATATCCTTTATTATAAACTAAATTAAAAGAATTATAATAATACCTTAATAATAACTTAATAAAAGGCTAGATATATTATTTAAAAAGCTTAATTAATATACTTATCTTCTTTATATTTAAGAAAGATAATACTTTCTAACTATATATAAATTATTATAGCCTTAATTATATATTAATAAAGAATTATTATATACTTCCTTTTATATTAAAAATTATAGACTATTATAAAAGAGCTTAATACTTTATAAAAATTAATATTAAAGATATTTATTATAAGATTTATATCTATAAAGGTAATAAATAAAAGACTATATTCTATATTTATTATAGTTACTTTAAATATTTAATTATACCCTTTAAATTAATAAATACCTTTATTATATTTTAGAATTATATTTATTTAATATTATAAGGATTAATAAATATAGTTTATATTATATACTTAAATAATATTCTTATTTTCTAAAAGATAAAAAAAGAATATATTAAATATATTCTATAAGTCTTAAAGTATATATATAATATAAAGCTATATACTAACCTTATAAAGTATATATTTTATTAAAGTTTTATTAAGTTCTTTAAGTTTATTTTATTAAATATTAATATTTTAATAAATCCTTATTAAATATAAATAATTATAAATTAATAAGAGCTATAAATATTCTAAGAGATATAAGTTTTCCTTAACTTTTATAATTTCTATTATAGGTTTATTTATTAATACTTAAAGATTATTACCCTTTTTATAGCCCTTTTAAAAGGTAATTAAAATAATAAGAAATTAAAAAATATAAAATTAAATATTAATAAAAAGGTAATATTTAAAGAGCTTAAATTAGCCTTTTAAAAAATACCTTTATTATAATATTTTAATCTTTTATAGTTAATATATATAGAGATAGATATATTAAACTATATAATAGCTAAGATCTTATTTTAATTAAATAGATCTAAGAAGTTTAAACTATAAGAGATTAACTATAATACTTTAAATAAGGAAATATTTACTATTATAAAATTATTTAAATATTAGCGATATTATATTAAAAGAGTAATAAGTCTTATAGAAGTCTTATTAAATTATTATAACCTCTAGATATTTATAAACTAAATAAAGTTAAATAAGAAATAAATATAATAATATATAATATTAATACCTTTTAACTTTATTATTAAATATAAGCCTAGAAAAAGTAACCTTATAGATAAGCTATCTAAAAGACTTAATTATAAAAGTAAAACGCTAATAAATACTTATTTATTATTTAATCTATAAAGATAATTAATATTAATTAAAGAAATAACTATAAATATAATATATTATAAAGGATTAAGTAAGATACTTAATTAAAGATAATATTCCCTTATCTTAAATAAAGGCTAATAAACTTAAGTTAAGACTATATTAAAAGTATTAAGATTAAGCTATTAAATAAAGAAGAGTATTAAATAAGACTCTTTATTACCTTAAATTAGAATTAAGTATATAATAATAAAAGAAATAATCTATAAAGAGCTAATAATAGATTTAAGGTAGTTAATTAAATATACTTAAAATTAAAATAAAGAAACTTATTAGCGAATTACTTTTATAACTTAAGGGTAAAAGGATATTAAAGATAGGATTTAATAAATAAGCTTAGATAATTTATTATATTATAATAAATATATTTATATATTAATAAAAGAGATTATTAAATAAGAACTCCTTAAAGTCTATTATAATAACCCTTTAATTAATTACTTTAAGGTATAATATATAATAAAGTTACTTTATAGAGTATTTTAGTAATTAAGGCTATTATAAGATATTAAATAATATATAAGGTTATATATAGTTTATTAAAGGGCTATATTAAAAAGATATTACTTTTATAATAAGCTTAAGTTACTATTAATTCCTTAATAACTTTAAGTAAAAGTTATTATAAACTTTATTATAAATATATTAAAGGTAAAATAAAATAATTAAAATTATAATATTATTTTTATAGTTATAAATTAATATATAAAATATTCTTTATTCTTTCTTTATTATATAAATATTAATATTACTTAATTTATAGAATTCTTTTATAATAAAATTAAACTTCGATTTAAAATATTAAATAATATTATTTTTAATTAAAGACTTATCTTTATAAGCGAGTTTTAATTATAGCTTTATTAAATCTTAAAGATTAAATAATACTTATTAATAGTATTTTACCTTTAAATTAATAAATAAATAAAATAAATAAATTAAACCCTTAAGTATTACTTTTATTACTTTATTATAGTAAATTAAGCTAATTAAATATAGCTATTTAAATAAGCTTAATTTACTTATAATAATACTATTAATATAATAATAAGACTTTTATTAAATTAAGTATTTATAAGTTATAAACTAGCGATTTATTTCTACCTTAAGGATATAGTATTAAAAATGGAGATATTTAATGCTTAAGCTAGACTCTAAAAGCTAGTTATATTATATAAATAATTATAAGATTACTAACGATAAATAAACGAATTATAAATAAAATATTATAATAAAAGGCATTAAGAATTATCCCTTAAAGTTAATAACTTTATTAAATTCTTAATATAAAACTTATAGCTTAAAGGTAAGAAAAAAAAGCTTTTACTTAAATATATTAACTTATTTTATATTCTTTAGCGAATTAATTTATAGGTATATTATTTAACGCTCTTTAAGAAATATATATATATCTATAATATATTTTATATTAGCTTATTAAAGCTATAAGTTATAAGATTTAAGGAATAAAACGCTAATAAAATTATATTAATATTTAATCTAAAGGATAATAATAAATAAGAAATAAAGGAAATTAAAGAATATTATTATAAATAAGGTATTTTAGCTTACTTTATTAAATAAAAAAGGTAGCTTATAAAGTATAATTAATTAATTATAATACTTAATATAAAAAACGCCTTAAACTTAATTATAATATATTATAAAAGTATTAAAGAATAAATAACTTAATAATAAAAAGCTAATTAATTATAAATAATATATAAAGAGCTTTTTATTATATTTATAAATAATAAATAAAAGAAAAAATAAGCTATAAAGGCTAAAGCTATTAAAAGGGTAAAACTTAAAGGCCTTTTAATTAAAATATACCTTAATACTTAAAAATAATTATTTAATAAAAGTAAATTAACTTATTAATAAATCGCTAGCTATATATACTTAAACTTCTAGCTTAAATATAAGAAAAGTATTTATAATACTATAAAGGAGATCCTTTTTAATTTTACTATATAAAAGTAATAACTTAACTTATTAATAATATATTAATAAAGTAATATTTTAATTAAAGAAACTTTTATCTTTTATTATAAAATAAGGAATTATTTTTATTTTCTATTTAAATTAAGCCTTATTTAATTAAGAAAATTATTAATAAAGTATTAATAAATTATTAATAATATAAAGACTTATTATAAAAGAAAATAAAAAAAGGTAATAATATAATAATAGCGCTTAATATAAATTAATAAGCTTTTTATATTTCGTTATTAACTTAATAGTATTTTTCTTAGCGCTTATAAAGTAATACTTAAAGTAATAAGCTTATTTAATATTATTAAAAGTAATAATAACTTAATATATAAGCTTAATAAGTTATTAATAAACTTTTAGTAAAAAAATAAAGTCTTTAAACTTATTTATATATATTTTAATAATACCTTAAATCTAAAAATAGATAATATTATAGTTATTATAATTATTTATATAAAAAGTAAAATACTATAAGTTATTAATATTATATTAATAAATTATTAATAAATAACTAATAATAAAAAAGTAAACTTATTAAAATATAAAAATCTTTATATAAAGAAGAAAAGTATTATTAATAATAATAAACCTTAAAAATATCTTAAATATAATTAAGATAATTAAATAACTTAAAAATAATTTATTTTTTAAGAGGTAATATAGTAATCTAAAGCCTTAATATATTATTTATACTTATAGAATTAATAAAGCCTCATTAAAAAGGTAGAGTAGTCCTATAAGTAAAAAGTAAGGAGTATAGCTATATAGCTATCTATATAAACGCTTATTACTTAACCCCTTCCTTACTTACGATAAGAGAGAAGTTACATTACGTATACTAACCCTAAAGGTACTGCCTGGATTTAGCTTAAAGTAATTTAGGTAGCTAAAAGCAGGGTAAGACAGTAAAATCGATCGTAATAGCTAGTTTATAACCGTGCTTATAATAGTAACTCCATATAGTATAACTACTATAACTTATATAGCTCTATATAAGAGCTACCCTCCCCGGACTTTTCTCCTCTCTCTCTTCTCTAGCTTAAGCTAAGTTACTGCCTTATTATATATCTATTAGAAGTAATACCTTTTACTCTTTTACTTCGCTTCTATAACTACTCAGTCTAGGGTAGAAATGCCGGCTATAATAAATAATAATAAGCAGGACTTAAATCTTATAAATAGAGAAGCATATACTAAATATTACTTAAGTAGCGAGAAAGTAATAAAAGAGGACTAAATTAGCGTAATAAGGCTGGAGTATATTAATATTAACGAGGAAGAAGCATGCCGAGCTTATAGTATATATATAGTAAATATACGATAAAAGATAGCTATTATTTATTAAGGAGATAATTATAGACGCCTAGAAGTAAATTAACGACCTTAATATAAGTAGATTTATAGATAGGGCGAATATTAATATTATCGGTATAAATAGTTAGCGGTATAATAATATACTTATTTATTTTAGTTATAAGTATTACTATAAGTAAGCTTATTTAATAGAGTTATTACTTTATATTACTAGAGTTAATACTTCGAAAAATACTAGCTATAAAGCGATTATATTATTTAATTATATATAATCTATAACTAACCTTACCTACCCTTATATATTTTATTATATAAAGGGCGTAACCCTTATCTAAATTATATACTTAAGTTAAGGTGCCCTTATTAATAATATAGTCTTTATTATATTAACTTAAGTAGCTATATTACTAGATTTTTATATAGATAGCGTCTTATATATTAAAACGTAATAGATATTAGAGGCCGTCCTTAATAGGCTTAATATAAAGCGGCTTAGTATTAATAAGGTTATCGCTTTCGGTTTAAGGGACTTAATATCGGAAGCTATATTAAATAAGGAGTAATAAAACTCCTATATATAATATACGTTTCTATTTTATATTAAGAACTTACTCTAAGAGGTTATAAGTCAGTCTATATAATATGTCGCTTAGGACCTTATATATCTCGATACCTATAAAGAAGCTCTTTATATAAGAGGCGTTAATATAGCTAAGCTAGAGATAGGTTTTTTACTTATAGACAAATAAACGCTAGTATTTATAATGTTATATAATATATTAATAAGATAAATTATAATAGAGTTAATATACCCCGCTAATATAATTTAGGGTTATATTAAAACTAAAGAGGTTTTACGTAAATAGATAAGCGATAAGGAGAGGATAGGGATCTTATAAGTTCTTAGCTAGCTTATACTATTAAGCGCTTTAAGGTATTACTATAATTAATACTAACCGCCTATAAGGATCCGAGTAGTCTATATATAATAAATACTTTATTATCTAAGGTATTAAATATAATTAAGGGTTACGATAAGTATTTATTACTAAAAGAAGACGCTGCTTACTTCTAGGGCTATATATTATATATTTATAAGGAACTTATAGAGAAAAATCTCTTAGAGCTATTATATAATATAGTAGCTTAGCTTATATAGATTAAATTTACTATTAGTAATAATATAATATAATATTAAACCTTACTTATAATACTATAGGGTTAGACAGTCTATTAATAAGTAAGTATATTTATAGTCCTTTAAAACTAGCGTTATATTTATACGTCCCTCGCTTAAAGTACTTTAGCGTATATATTTACCTCTATATACTCTCTTTTACTTCTTTTATTTAAGTCTATTAAGGGGTCGAGTTTATATAAAGATAGGATATTAGCGTTATTAACTTAAAGTTATTTAATAATTTACTCCTTTATTATATTATTTAATAGCTATAGCCTAGTTATATTCTTAGTTAAGCGGAAGTTATTTAAGGTAAGTATAGACGGTTTTAAATAATATACTAAGATAGACTTTATAGTAAATAATTATTATTAAATAAGCTAGCCTATTAGCGGCCGAGGAGGCCCTTATATATAAAGACCCTTTCGTTCCCTATCTGCTTTTATATAGCCTCTATATATATAGCCCTTATTAATATCGCTATTATAGAGACTTAATATAGCTATTATAGAAAAGGGCTTATAAAGTTAAAGCGCTATTTCTTTAACCGGTTATTAAGGCTAGGAGATTTAATATAAGAATTTATATAGCTTATCCGCCTTAATAGCTAATATTAATAATAGGAGCGAGAGGGTATTTTTATACTCGACTATAAAGGATCGCTAGAGGGCATTATCCTTAAGGCCGCTAAAGTCCGAAAAAGCTATATAATACTTTATGCTTATTATTATTAATGTCTTACTATCGCTTAATATAGGTACGAGGTAGCTTTATAGTAAATATAAGCGTCGATATAAATTATTATAGTAGTAAATGGGTATATTTCCGTCCTCTTTATAGTTATCGCCTCTTAGGTAATATTAGTTCTCTTATAGCTCGAGTGAAATTATAACGCTATAGGGTCCTATAATGCCCCGCTCTTAATCTACTATACTATATAGGTAGCGGGGATATATAAGGCTTACGTAAAAGAGAGGCTAGTAAGAGTAGTTAAAAGAATACATCTAGGATTAAGTATCTAGGCGTAACCCGGAGACGCGTCGCTTATTATTAGTCTAACGCGCTTTAAAGTAGGGCCTAGAAATATATATAAAGGCTATAAGGGTCCTAGACGCCTAGACGTATAAAGCGCTAAATAAGAAAAAGACCCTCGCCTTTAATCGATACGTAAATATAGCTTGTTATTAATATCGTAAGAGGACCATTAGACTACTTTTAATTACTTCTTATATTAAATAAGACTATTAGTATAGATAAGCCCGCTTTAAGGAAGTCGTAGCCGCGTTATATACCGAAAAACCCTAATTATAGCCGATCGGAGGGCCGGTCTTAAGGAGCACTATATTTACTCCTCCTCTACCTTAAAGAACGAATTACGCGCGCCCTTAACTAGCCCGAGCTTTAATATATATAAACTCGACGGATTACTAGCGCTGCCCGAGGATTTAAAAGATATACTATAAGGTCTATAGCGTATTAAAGGCTATAAACTAAGTATAAAAGGGTTAAGTTAGCTAATATATATCTTATTATGCCTTTTTTAAGACGGCTAGTATTAAAAGAAACTTGTATTTACTATAATTAAATCCGAGGAGGGATATACCGCCTTTTAGATTTACCGTTAGTTATAAGGGCTTTTTTATAGAGGCGGGTAGCTAGAAGCCTAACGGTTATTAACCGGGACGCTATTAATTTAGCTATTAATAAGAAAAAGTATTAATACTTATATAATTATCTACTTAGCTAATTTAAGGGATAAGGTAGCTTAATATAAGCTCTAATTAATTATCGATTATAAGATCTGTAAATATAGTAATATAATATAGATCGAATTTCTATATATATAGCTGTCCGGAGAAAGGTTTTAAGTATTAGAGCCTGAGCTTTAGCGGACTTATAATATTATAGTACTTATATATTAAGCTTACTATTAGAGGCTAGGTATAATAATATATTATATTCGAATATTAATATATATTAATAAGGGCGACACTCTTTAATTTAAGGTTTAATAGCTTAAGTATATTATATATCGAAATATTAAGACGGGATTAATAGATACTATATAAGAGCCCGCCTAGAAAGTTAAGTATAAATTCTAAGAGGAGTATAATAAGTATATAAATAAATATAAGCTCGATATAAAAAGATAGATAAGAATTAATATCTAGCGTTAATATCTTTCTCGCTTAGCTAATCCTTACGTTTAGGAATATACTATAAGAGCCGTTTTAATATTTTCTTTTAGGTAAGTAATAAAGTAATATAGTATTATTATAGTTACTAGACGATAAATAAGCGCGTCTATATAATATATATAATATAATTAATATGCTTAAGTTTTCGCTAAGATAACTATAAAACTATAAGCTATTATAAGTACTTCTTTATCGTTTATAGTTATTATTTATAGTCGCTAATATTAAGGGTAAAATATATACCCTTTAAGTAATTATATAATATATTTTATATATAAATAGTAATATATAGAATAAGTTATAATAAGTAATATAAAATAGAGTACTATACTATATTTTAAATCCCCTTATAGCTTTAAGAGGTACTTATATACCTCGACCTTTATAGCTATCCTTATCTTTAAACCCTTTATAGCCCCCTTACTATACTTATATTCCTTTAATATAAGGAAGGTATCTAGCTCGTTTAAGAGGACTTAGATTATCGAATCCTGCTTTTATACGCTCCTTATCCTATTTTTATATTATATTATATAATTATTTATTATTTCTATCTTAAAGTTCGTTATCTTAATAGATATAATACTTAACGCTATAAGGTTCCTTTAATATATCGCGAATTCCTATATATTAAAGAGGATAGTATATATTATATCGCTATTAGGAATATCTTATAGATCTAGTATTATAGACTTAATAAAGTACTCCTTTATATAAAACGTAAGCTTAAATATTCTCTTATTTATCTTAGATAATAAAGTAGATAATATCTATTATATAGCTCTATATATAAGTATTTAAATATATATTATTATTTATATAAGGCTTAATATACTTATTAAATACTAAAATAGCTTAATTAGCTATTATCTAAATTATATTTAAGTCTATACTATACCTTTTTATTAAAAGAAAAGTTCTTTTTATTTACTTATAATATATATATAATAGTTCCTATATTATAAAGTAAGGGAGATAAATAAGCGATATCTTAAGGCTATATCTAGCCTAAAAGCCCTTACGAACTATAGCTTTAGAACGGAGGTAATACTATATTAAGACGCTATACTTATAATTTAGAGACGCTAGGGTTCGATTAAGATAAAGTACTATATATAAGGCCGCGTCTCTTATATTATTAATATATAATATAAAACGGACCAGCTATATTACCCCTCATAGACTATACTTACTCGATATATCGTACTTTATTATATAAACTTAATAATAAGTCGATTCGGCGGATTTTTATATATTACGTAATGTAGTTCCCTTTTTAGCTAGCGCTAAAGTAATCGCTTATACCTATAATTAAAACCTTTTAGCGATATTATATAACTATTAAGAACTAGCTTATTAATATATAAGGCGCTATATACTGCCTTAGCTTACCTTATTAAAGAAGGTATAGAAGAATATAGCGGCGGATATAAGCTAGGTTATTTTATATCTTCCTTAAGTAAGTTACGTCTCTAAGTCTATTATTCCTCGCTATTAAAAGCTAATATTAATATAGCGATTAATAGAGCTATCTTAATACTCTTATATTATAAAAGATTAATTAATAGCTTATTAAATATCGATAGAGTCTATAAAGTAGCCTATTTTACTTATTAAGTAATATATTACTCCTTAGCTTAATATTAACGTTATATTAAATAACCTATATATTATAATAGCCTAGCTATAAGTTTAATAGTAAGGTACTTATTAGCGGCTTTAAATATAAACCTAGTTATATAAGACGCTTAAGAAAGCGGGTAGTTATTAGCTCGTTAAATAGCTTATAATATAGATTAATAATAAGTATTTACCTTCTTATTAAGTATTTAATAATTACTAACTTAAGTACTAAGAGGTAAGTAAGGTATATATAATATTACTAGTTACTTTTTAAGTTAGCTATATTTAATATTAATCGGAATTCCTAGCTAGAAACTTTTACTCCTTTAATAATATAATACTTTATTACTCCGCTACTCCCTCTTTTTCTTAACCGCTAATCTTACCTTATAGCGTTTCTTTATTATCCTAATAAGCTTATTTATTTATATAGCTATATCTTTATTAATCTTATTATTAATAATTAACTTATTTAGCTTAATACCTTTAAGTCTATAAGCTATAGCTAGCTATTCTTATAATAAAATATATTTAGAGTAGTAATATCGATATAGCTTTTAATATATCTTAAAATTATCTAATAGAAGCGAGTAGGCTTTATTTATATATAGCTGTTATTATATTTATTATTACTTAATAATAAGGAGGCGCTTATTATAGTTAATATATTATCTCTTTAAGGCTAAGGAGATTTAATATAATAATTTATATAGTTTATAGGTTATAAATTTACTATCCCTTTATAGTTCTAAGAAAAGAACTCCTCTATCCTTAAGAGCTATTAATATATAAGATCCTTATATATCTTATACTTTAGCTATATTTATTAAGCTATATTAAAACGAGCGAATTAACTTAAGGTATTATATACTTACTCCTTATAGGCTTTAGTCGATTTATTATAGTTAAGGCAAAGCCTTATAATAATAAGACAGGCTATAGAGATTAAACGGTAAAAGTATTAAGTCTACTATAAAGAGTTAGCTTAACTAAGAGGACGGGTCGTAATTAGAGAAGGTAATTTATTAAGGGCTATATTACTGCCTAGAGCTTTAAGGCTAAGTACTTAAGCTAGTAAATACCGGAGAGAAATCCCCTTTAATAGCTTTCCTCCTTATATATTCTCGTAGTTTCCTCCTTTATTAACCCTTAACTAAGCTTAATTATGCCTTATAAATTAAAGCCTATATTAAGTTTCTATCTATTTTAATACTATATTATAATATTAGTTATACTTTAGTATTAAGCCTTACTAACGATAATAGCTATAATAAGACGCTTTATAGTAGCTTATATAATTACTATAAATAGAAAGCATAAGTAAGATAAGGCTATTAAGCTTAGTTCGCTATCTAAGCGCTAATAAATTACCTGCCCGCTTAAGACTTAATAATAAGACGAGATATTACTAAAATATATAAAATAGAGCAGCGCGCTTATTAATAAAATAATTATAGAGGTACTATAAAGATTATAATTATAAGAGATAGGATAGGAGCTATAATAACTTATTATAAAACTCTTATTTAAGCCGATCGAGAATTATTAGCTATATAAGACTATAGAGCATTATAATAGTATTTCTATATACTTATAAATAGAGAAGGTATAATAAGTATAATAAGACCTTAATAATTTAATATAAACTTATCGATAGATATATTATATAGCGATAGAGTAGCTTTATCGCTAAGTTAGTATTAGGAATAAGCGATTAGCGGTATTATTCCTTAATACTATTTATTATTAGTTAGAACGAAAATAATATATTTATTATATCGTTATCTTAAAGATATTTAATAACGAGCTCTATACTATATTCTTAAACTTAGATTAAGGAATAAAGGAGATAATCGATATAAAACCTAAGCTTATATTTCTTAATAGTAAGGTTAATATAATAATTAACTGACTAAAATAGTTAGGCTTAATATTACTTATAATAGCTATAATCCTTAGCGGGCTTTAAATACTATAATCGCTATATTTAGCTAAATTAATCTCTTAATATAAACTTACTTAAAATCCCCTTATATTAATTTAATAGTTAGTATTAAAGGTTAGTCTTTAAGGTTTAAGCCCGGGCTTAGCCCGGGCTACCCGCTAAGTTATATAGCGCTATAAGGTAGAAAGGGGCGCCGCGTAAAGAAAAGGGGTACTATAGGTATAAAGGCGGCTAGCCTATATAACCCTATTTTACCTCTTTATAATATATTTAATATTAATAAGCTAACTAGCTCTTACTTATTAAAGCTAGCCTTATTATAATATATACTATTAATTAATAGAATAATATAAAAGAATAATAGATAGGATCTTATTAAGCGGACTAGCCCTTTAGCTAGCGCTTATAGCTTAATAAGCGGAAATAGCTTAATAAGTAACGGTAAGGTAATAAATAATAATAAACTAATAAGCGATAGTAAGGTAGTAATCCACTACCTTAAGTATAAAATAAATACTCTTTTTTAATATACTTAATATACTTATATTTAATAACTATATAAAAGCAGCCTTATTAAGGACTCTAGCGGGCTTAATTATAGCTATAACTAAAGGGACTATAACCTTAACTTTAATCGTTATACTAACTATAATAAATAAAGTAAAACTAAAGAAAAGGAAGTTACTTATATAGCTAAAGTAAGATAGCTAAGTAGACTCTTTTTACCTATATTTAAAGTAGCTATAGTTTAAGTATATAATTAATAAAGTAAAAGACTTAAATAGGTTAGATAATATAGTCTAGTTTAAGGTCTTATATACCCTCTTAAAGCCTAAGATATAAAGCATAGAGTTATTTTAGAGAGAAAGGGGGACTAATAGTAAGAGAGACCTTAAGGACTTCTTTTTATACTTTAAATAGATCTTTAAGAACGTATAAAAGAAAGAGAGAGTATAAAATAGGCTATAGACCTTTATATAGAGGGATAGATAGAGGTTTAAGGACTTTATCCTAGACTTTAAGAGTACCTTTATAACTATAAGTAGCTTATCTTAAGATAATACTATAAAGTATACTTAGCTATAAAACTCCCTTTCCTTTATACTTAAGGAATAGCTTATTATAGTTATATTAAACCTCGATTTTTATAGCCTTATTTAATAGCTATATATTATTATAATTAACTTTAAAGTAATTAATTAATTTAAAGAACTTAAGAAGAAATAGTATTAACGCTTAGCTAATTAATAAGCTACCTTTTATAAAGTAGAGAAAGTAAGGCTTAAAGGTAAAGGAAAGGCTTTATAAATAATACTTACTATAGACTATAAAGGAGATACCCTTATAACCTCTACTTATATTATAAGCTATAATATTAAGCCTAAAAAGATAGGGATTTAAGGGAATACCCCCTTAAATATAAGTAAATAAGCTAAGTAAGTATTTAATAAAGAGAGGAATAAATAGCGTAAATAAAGGTATTACTTATACTATAAGGGGAGTAGATATTTAATTTATAACTACCTTTATACTTTTACTTATTAGCTAGAGAAGAATAAAGTAGTCTTAATAAACTATATAAAGTTCGAATTAAAGCTTAAAGACGACTATAATATAAAGAGCGGAACTAAGAGTATAGAGTTTACTTAAGGAAATATATTACCTTAAAGTAAAGTTATACTTTAGGGCTATAAGAAGTATTAATATAAAAAAAGAGGCTATAAAGGTACCTTAAGATAGACTTATTATTAATTTTAGTCTCGATTAATAAAGGTCTTATATAAACTATATTTATAAATAAAGGTTATTAATATTATATAATAATAAATAAAGAGGTTACTTAAGACCTTAAATTACCGCTAGAAAGGATCTACTCCTATAGGGTAAAGAGGGTCTTTAATATTATAATAAAAGTAGCAATTAAGGGTTTAATATAGTTAACTATAAAAATTAATAGAACCCTTTAATATATACTTATATAATACTTAAGCTTAAGTTCCTTTTAATCTTAAGGAAACCTTAGCTTTAATATATAAAGTTATACTCTATTTTATATAAAGGGAAGCTTTAATATAGCCCTTTATAGATATAAGTATAGTATATATATAGCTTATACTTAAGAAGTAGCTTTATAAAGGATATTAAGAGTATATAATATATTATTGCTATAATTTTTATAGGCTATATAAGGAGGATCTATAAGAGGGAGGGCTATAATATAGCTAAGGCTATAATCTTTATTATTAGCCTAAGAGATATTAAGAGAGCTTTATCCTTAAAGCGACTTAAGTTTAAATAAAAACTCTTATATATAATCCCTTTATATTTCTATAACTTACTTTTACTCTTTATAAAGTAAGAAGTAGATAAGCTTAATTTATATAAGCTTAATATTAATAATTAAATCCCCTTTAAGAAAGGGCTTAATAAATAAGACTTACCTATATTATATAAAGTATTATATAGTATATTATAGGAGGAGCTCTTAATACTATAAAAGATACTTAATAACCTCTTAAATAAAGGGTTTATTTAAGTAAGTAACTTAAAAGTAATAGCGCTAGTCTTATTTATATAGAAACTAAAAAATAGGCTTTACTTTTATTATAATTATAAAGCCTTTAATATAATTATAAAAGTAGATCGTTATTTAATTCTATTTATTAATAATACCCTTTATAATTTAATAAAGGCTTATTAATTTATTAAGCTAGCTATAATATAAGCGTTCTATAAGGTATAGATTATACTTAAAGAAGAGTAGAAAATAGCATTCTATATTAAATATAAGCTCTTTAAATAGATAGTTATACCTTTTAGTTTAAATAATATACTTATTACCTTTTAATACTATATTAATAATATCTTATAAAAGTTCTTTAATAACTTTTACTTTATTTATATAAATAATATATTAATCTATATAAATAAGTTATTTAAAGAGTATTATATAAAGGTATAATAAATCTTAAAGTAACTTTAAGAATATAGCCTTTACCTAAACTTAAATAAGTATAAGTTTAGAGTTAAGACTATAAAATATCTTAGGTTTATTATTTATATAAAGTATAATATCGAAATAGACCTCGCTAAGATAAAGGTAATAATTAAATAGCTTACTTTAATAATATAAAAAGGGGTATAAAGCTTCTTAAGGTTTATTAATTATTATTAAATATTTATATTTAACTTCTTAAAGATAGCTACCCCTTTAATATCTTTAATAAAAAAAGGGGCCTTATTTATATAAAAGTAAGAGTATTAATCTACTTTTTAAGTACTTAAGTAATTATTTACTTAAGCGCTAATCTTAAGTTAATAAGATCTAAACTTATTTACCTTTTTAGAAGTAGATTATAATAGCGCTATACTTAGCGGTATACTTATATAAGAAGTTAATAAAGAGAAAAAATTAGTTACTTTTTATTTATAAAAGCTCTTACCTATAAAGTAGAATTACCTTATCTATAATAAAGAGATATTAATAATAGTTTATTACTTAAAGTATTAAAATATAAAGCTTTATAGTTATATAAGCTTTACGATCTTTATAGACTATAAGAACCTTAAATACTTTATAATATAGTAATAATTATTAAAGTAATAAATATATTAAGTAAAGCTATTTTTATATTTTAATTTCTCTTTAGTCTATAAATTAAGGAGGCTAGTAATAATCTTTAATATATTATTAAGAAAGGATTAAGACTAAAAGATAGAAGAAAACTAAGAGGCTTAAGATTTATAGCTCTTCTTAAAGAGCGCTCTTTATACCTATATATAAAGGATATAGTTAAAAGTAAGTAACTTAAGAGGAATATTAATAGACCTTAAGCTTTACTCTTTATAAAAGTAAGAGGCTTAATAAGATATTATTTACTAAAGTATATACCGCTTAATAAAGAGTAATGCCTATATATTAGACTTAAAGCTTAAGCTAAAAGTATAAATAGTAAAGTATAATATAGACGCTAAAGGGCGCCTCCTTTTTTAAGACTACTTTTAAGTACTTAAGGGCCTTTTTACTTTAGAGGTTAAGGTAAAGGCTACTCTTATAGGTATAGAGGGACTTAATAAGCTATAAAGGAGGCTTATTTAATAAGCTTATAATTTACTTATAATTAAGTACTTAAGTAAAGAGAGTATTATAGCCTTAATAATAAAGGAGTTTTATTAGCCTTTCTTATAGTAATATATTAAGAGGTTCTTTTATAACTATAATACTTATAGCTATATTAAGATTTAGCGAGAATATAAAAAGGGGCTATTTAAGCCTTTATTTATATTAAAATAGTTTTATTATTAAATATAAATAGATTTTATTATAGACCTCCTTTTAATATATAAAAGCTACTTCCTTTAAGTTATAAAAGATAGGTTAAATAAAGAAGTAGTCTTTAAGTTTATATTATCTATAAGTATAGAGGCTTATATAAAGCGCTTCTTATAGTATTATATTTACTTTTATAAGTAGTTAATAGCAATAATAAGTAATAAAGGCTTTAATTAAATAAATAAGTTTTAATAATACTTATATAAACTAATTAATATAAAGTAATAGCTTAATATAGTATATTACCCTTAGATAATAACCTATTCCTATAGAGATAAGAAAGGAGGAATATTACTTAATTAAATAAGTCTTAAGTATATAAAAGTATAAATAAGGGCAAAAAAAGAAGTTATAGGCCTTTATTAAATAATAAGGTTATTTCGAGCTTATATAAGAGCTACTTAAAGAGGTATAATATATTATAGCCTTTAAGCTCTTTTAATAATAAGTAGCTTAGCTATATACCTTTATAGGAGTTATAATAGTTATAGCGAAATATAGGTATATATAGAGGTTCTATTAAAAAACGTAATTATTTATTCCTTTAGCCCCCTTTTTTAATATAAAAGGGGGCTATTTTTAGAGGAGCGCTTATTTTATTATCTCCTTATCTTTATCCTCTTCTTTTTCTTCCTCTTTCTTTACTTTATAAGAGGCGATAATTACCTTTATTACTATAAGGTAAGTAATAAGGTCTTAAACTTAAATAATAAAGTTAGCAATAATATTAATAGCTATAGTAAGGGGGGCGAAAGTAATAAAGGAGGCAAAAGGGGCATTATTAAAAGTAATTATAATAATATTCTTATTTTAAAGTTAATACTTATATATATAGTAATATAAAGGGTTAAGGTTACTTACTTAAGTATAAAGCTTATACTCTTTAGGGTTAGGAGATATTACTTTATTATATAAGTAATATTTAATACCTTTTTTACTTTCTTCTCTACTTTATCGATAGTAATAACCTCTTTCTTATTAATAATAATAAAAAAGGTAATAATAATAATAATAATAGCCTTTTAAGTATATTATATAATACTTATAGCTTATATTATTATATAATATATATAATTAGCGATATAATAGCTATAATAGCTATTAATTACTTACTTTATATAACTTATATAAATAAGCCTTATATATATATAATATATATATAGCTAAGAGTAGAGCTCCTTTATAGAGTCGTCTTTTTTAAGCCGCTTTTATATATTATATTAAAAAAGCCTATATATATAAAAGAGGCATTAACTTAAGGGGGGGGACTTATAGATAAAGTTAACGATAGTAATAATAAATAAGAGTAGCGCTTACCTTAAGGGGCTATATTAATAGGAGTAATAATAAAGAAGGGGCAATAATAACGAGGGGTAGCGACTAAAGGGGTAAGCGAAGGGGATTTAAGTATAAATAAGTATAAGCTTAATAAAGGAGAGAGAGAGGCAATAAAGGTAAGTATACTTAAAGGGGTAAGCGAGCCTAAAGGTATATATAAAGGGGCGGGGGAGCTAGAAGAAGTATAAAAAGGTATAGGAAAGCTTAAAGGCAAGTAAGAGCTTAAAGGGGCGAAGGAGCTAATAAGGTATAGTAATAGCGATATAAATAGTATAAAAGGTATTTAAGTCTTAAGTTAATAATTATTATTATAGCCCTATAATATAAAGTAAGGTAAGGATAAGGGATATACCTTATTATTATTATTATTATTATTATTATTATTACTATTATAGTAGCGGTAAGGCTATAATAGCGGTAGTAATAATATAAAAGTAATAATACTAAAGGAAGAAAGGACCTCTTTTTAATATAAAGGAAAGCCTCTTTTATATAAATATATTAAATTAGCTATTAATTATATAGATTATAAATACGCTAGTTAAATAGCTATTATATAGCTCTCTTATTTAATAAAGGGTAGCGACTTATAAATTAACTCTTAATTAAGTAACCGCCGCTAGTTATATATAGCTTAGCTAATATAAATAGTAATAATTATACCTTATTTTAGGCATTAAAGGCGCCTTACTTATAGTTTTACTTAGATCTATACTATTTTATAATAGCTATATACCCTTAAGGGCGAGGCCCTTTATAGCTATATATAAGAGAGAGGAAGGGGGTAATATTAAGGGTTAGTCCTTAAGGTCTAAACTTAAGCTTAGCTTAAGCTATTCGCTAGGTTATATAATACTAT
The DNA here is from genome assembly GCF_001653265.1 of Purpureocillium lilacinum. Classification (NCBI taxonomy): domain Eukaryota; kingdom Fungi; phylum Ascomycota; class Sordariomycetes; order Hypocreales; family Ophiocordycipitaceae; genus Purpureocillium; species Purpureocillium lilacinum. Next base: position 49,294 of record NW_017264055.1, read on the forward strand.
AAGGTAGAAAGGGGCGCTATATAAAGAAAAGGGGCATTATAAGTATAAAGGCGGCTAGCTTATATAACCTTATTTTACCTCCTTATAATATATTTAATATTAATAAGCCGACTAGCTCTTACTTATTAAAGCCGGCCTTATTATAATTAGTATTTAATATACTCTTAGAGCTAAATTTAGTTATAAGAGGCGTTAATAAGCTTAGCTATAATTAAATACCTTTTATTATAGGTCTTAAAGGCGGAATTAAATAGCTTTATATTATAAATATTACTTTTTTTGCTAGATTACTATCGATTTATATACTTTAAATATAGCTTTATTTATAGAGAAGATTAAGAGTCTATAATTATTATATATCTATATAAAGAATTATTATTAATAAACCTTATTTAAAAGTATATAAAGCCTTAAAGAACTATATATTTACCTTATTAATATTAGAAATTCAGTCGCTTTTTTATAGCTAAGTTATCTAAATATAGCTCTCTTAATACTAGCTAAAACTCTCGATAGCTTTATAATTAATAGCTGCTATATATAAGGTTTTAAGGGTAGTATCGATTTATAGCTACTTTTAAATCTATTATTACTTTTAAATCTTAAGTATCTATAGATCTTAAGCGCCTTCTTTTTCCCGAACCCTTTATATTTTCGTAATATAACTATCCTTAATATATTAATTATATTAATTATAGTCTTAGAAATCTAAGAAGTCTAAAATAAGTATTATTAACTATCTTATAACTTTTAGTAACTTTAATATAAGAGATTAATAGCTACTTTCTTTTAGGATATATATCGATAATTAAAGGCTTTAATAATATTATAGCTCGTCTATTAATAAGAGTATTATCTCTTAAATAAGTTTTATATATATCTTCTCGTAAATAATAAAGTAGCTTTTAAATTTATATTACTAGAATTATCCTCGCTATATTCTATAAGTAAAATAATATATATATATCTTATAATAGACTTAAAGTATATTAAGGATATTACTTAATATATTATCTATAATAATCTATATAGCTATAATATAACTATTTAGCTAGCTTAAGTATTCGCTAGCTTAAAGTAGCTAGATAATATAATAAAGCTTTTTATAAAGCTATATCCTTTAATATCTTAAGACTTAATATATTTAATTATTAATATATTTTAATAATAAAAGCAGGCTTAAAGGAGGCTATTAAGATATTATATTAATATTATAAGGATAGTAATTACCTTTAAGGTAGTAATAAGCTATTAATATTACTAATTATAGCGATAATAAAATAGCGAGTTTTTAGAAATAGCTTTAAATACTTATAATCCCTTTATAACTATAGCTAATAAGACTTAATACTTAACTTAAAGGCCTATAAGGATCTTAAAGCTTCTTATTAATCTTTATATCTATATATAAGTACGCTATTTAATATATATTATTAGCTAACTTTTATTATTTATTATAACGCTATTATTAAGCATTATATAAGGTATTAACATAAAGTCGAGTATAAATTATAAGAGCGATAAATATTAATATAGCCTTATATAATTACTTATATTATAGCTAAGGCTATATATACCCTTATCTCTTCTTAATATATTATATTTACCTTTTATATTTATTATATAGCTATCCTTTATAGCGATTAATATAGTAACTTACTTTACTATAATTATTAGAATATTCCTCTTATATTATTAATAAGCTAACCTACTTAATAATATATTTTATATCCTCTATTATTTAAGGCGCTTAACCTCTTATATATCTAGCCGCTATAATATACTTATAGCTAATTACTATATTAAGTACTCTTTTAGGTTATACTCTAAATATTAATTATAAGCTATAAGAACTAGGAACTTAGTTCTGTCTATTAGTATAGCTTTACTAAGCTATTATATAGCTGCTTATATATTATATCTTCTTATCGTTATTAGTATATATATTTAAAGACTTAACTATAATATATTCTCCGCTAGGAATTTTAAGAAAAAGAGGATTATATTAAAGCCGCTTATAAATTTCTATATCGCTATATTAATTAAATATTAACCGAAGAGAACTTAAGATATTAATGAATTTAGCGAGAGAATAATATCGCTTAATTTTTAATTATATTAACTTCCTTAAGTAATAAGATTTAATTAAACGCTGGATTATCTAAGAGGTATAGCTTAAGCCGCCTATATCTTATAATAAAGATTATTTAGCGTATCTATAAGTTGCTTTTTATAGGAGCGTAGCTTATTATTAATCCCCTTAGCTTTATTATTACTAAATATATAATAGTAATTTACTGCTTTATTATATACTTAATGCTTTATATAATAAGTATATATTACCTATAAGCTTAGCGCTATTAATATAGAGTATATAACCTAGGACTTATTAAGCTATAATAGCGTTATAAGCTGTCCGCCTTTAAGTAGCTATAAAGAAGCTAAAGTAATAACTCTTATATTAAATAGTCCGTTACTTAATTAATAATTAAACTCTATAGTAATAGATATAAATCCATTTAACCGGGCGGCTCTCTATATATAATATGCTAAAAATAGCTAGCTGCCCCTTTCGGTAAAGCTTATATAGTTTAACGGTACTTTTAAGCTAAACTATAAAAACTAAGTTAACTTAGTCCTTAATGCCTTCTCTTAATTAAGAATATCCCGTCTTATTATTATTAAGTTAGCTTACTTACTTTATAAGAAAATAAGCGCGGCACTTATTATATACTTTAATACTATCCGGTAAGGTATATTTATATAAGATAGTAACTCTATAATATATTAATATTAACGTAAACTATATTTATAAGTAATATTTAATATAAGAGAGAGTTATAATACTCTTAATACTTATAGTAAGTATATATAAGACGAATGCTAAAGATAAAGCTAGTAATATTACTTATAAAGAAAAAGTAATTATATAAAGTACTTTAGACGGTACTTTAGCGTATAATTAAATAAAGAGTATTTTTACTAAGTATTATTATTATATATATTATATATTATATCTTAAGCGTTTACTTAATAGTATTAAGGTAGCTCTAGCGCTTAAATTCTTAATTACCTATAAGTATATATTTATATATTAGTTTATTATAGCGTAAAGGATTTAGTCCTGAGACTAGTTATTTAAGGGCGCTTTCTCCTTTTATAGTTAAAATACCCTTTATTAACCCTACCGTACCCCCCCCCCCCTTAAGAATCTAGCTTTATTAGCTAGGGTATATTTTAGCTTGCCTTTATTTTACTTTTATTTTAGGCTGCTACTCTTTACTATAAGACTAATACTTATTATAGAAGCTAAGCCTTATTAATTATAAGGTCTAGTTAAGTTAGTCCCCTTTATATAAGCTTATATCCTTTACCCTTATCCGAACTTATATTAGGGTATTATCCGCTATATTTAGCTATTATATTAGCTTTACTAAGAGTCTAAGTAGTATATAATAGCGAATTAAGGCTAATAAAGTAAGCTTATACTCTATATTAACCTTAGTAAATTTAAGTATAGTTCCCTCCCTTAAGTTTTAATATAATATATATCCCTAAGCTAATAATCGAAGATACCCCTTATATAGCTTATATTAATCTCCCCCTTTATATTTATAGATATAGGCTAGTTATAGATACTTTTACTAGAGATCCTTAATTTAATCTTTATATTACTCTAAGAAGTAAATATTTATAAGCTTAAAGGAATATTATAAACTATTTATAATTTATTAAAGCATAAGTATAAAGAGCTATTATAATCTATTTCTATTATACTATTATTTAAGAGTCTAGAATATCTTAAAATAATATCTAATTACTATAAGTATTAAGACTATATTTAATCGCTAGTTATTCGCATTATATATATACTAACTTACGTTAAGTCGGATAGAGTATCTTACTTATTCCTAGGAAATAAATACTAGATTAGCTTAAATTAATAATAATAATTTCTTAACTTAAGTAATACCTCGATAAAACTTAGGAAAGCCCTTAATAAGCTTATAAACTATAATAAAATCTGCCTTATAGATATAAACGACTAAAAACTACTAGGCTTTAATAGACTAAATAGTAGAATTAGCCCTATTAAACCGTAACTAAATATTAATCCGAACGATTTAATTATAGAGGATATAATATATATTATAGACCCTAGCGCGAGCGAGACTTTCTTAGACTAAGTATTTAAGACGATAATTAAAGCTATTAATTAATATTCTATAATTATAAGTATCGATATAGCTATTAGCGAGCTTAATTTATGCGGATCTATCTCTTTAAATAGCCTTGTATTCTTTAAGGATAAAAGAAAGTATTTATTATAGGCTTTTAAAAACGTTATATATTTAAGAGTTATATTATTCCTAGATCTTTTAAAGGCTGAGGATCTTAGACGGTTTCTTTAGTTATTCTCAGGCTTAAAAGTATTAAAAGTAGAGTTTCTAGAAGTTTACCCTAACGATAACTTAATCGGAGCCCTTTTATATACTGAGGTTTCCGTCTTAAAGTCGCTGAAACTTATAGGCTATAATTTAGGCCGCGAGATGCTATTAGAGGTATTATATTATTATTAGGGGGTAAAAAAGATTATACTAAGAGAGTTTTAGCTACTAAAAGATTAAGACTAGGATTAGGTTAGGATACGGGCTCCGGTAAGCCCTAGAGTTATCCTAGATGAATATAAATATAGGGAAACCCCTAAAGAGGGCACTAGAGCTATCTTATAGAGTTTTACCTCTAAGAGACACCTTAAAATATAAGCAGGTAGCGGCGGAAGAAAGGAACGATATTTTTAGGATATAGGCTAAGAATTCCCGGGCCCCTTAAGTATAGCTATAAGACCTTTCCTTACCTAGTCGCCTAGGTTAGCCCAGATCTATATAGCGATAAGTGCTAGATTCGGACCTAGCGATATAAATAGCGAATCTTAATAGCTATTAAGATTAATAACAGACTTTATATAAGGCAATTAAAGAAGTAATAAGTAATATAATAATATTTACCTCGATTTTATTTAATTAAGGTAAAGTAAAGGGTTATATATAAGAACTAGATTTAAGCTTTCTAAATAGCTTACTTACTTACTTATAACTCGAATTAGTAAACGATTAATTTATATACTTAACTTTTATTATCCTTATTATATTAGTTCCCTTAAATTATAGTATATTAAGCGACGGATAGCTATTATATTAATAAGGTAAAAGAATATAAGGGACCCCTTTCTTTTTATCTTAGGCAGTAAGTAAGTTATAGATAGCTAGCTATTATATATAAGTGCGTTTAAGCCCCTTAATATAATTCTAATTTTAAGTTCGCTTATACTTATTAAGCCTTATATTAATTATAGCGAACTATATTATATTCTCTATTTTAAGTATTAATATTATTAAGTATTACTTACTTATATTAGTTTTTATTTAACTAAGTAAGGTTAGACTTACTTATTAAGATTAATAGCGATCTTAATCTTAAGACGCTTATAATAAGCGGTCGCTATTAGCTAGCCTATTAGCTAAATATAAATAGTTTTATTATTATATAATAACTTAATTAAATCGCCTATAGGATAAAACGATAGAAGTTCTATATATAGCTTAATATATATAAGATACTTATAGTATTAATTTCATACCTTTATTAACTTAAGGTAAATAGCGATAAATTTCCTAATAGTAATATAATTATCTTTAATAAACGCATTAATATTATACCGCTCCTTTTAAGAGGGTTATTTTACGAGGCTAAGCGATCGAGACGATAATTAAGTTAAATAAGTACTTACTTAATAGCTATATATTAATCGGCTAATATAGCTAAGGGTATAATTACTATACTTATAGGCAATAAGTAGTCTCTATTTAAATTATAATATACTTTTACTTTTTATATAATAATTAGTCTTCGCTTAGCGAAAATAATATTATTAAGGCCTCTTTTATTAATAATTTAGTCTAGTATTAACTTTATTATTTAGCGAATAAGTATTAAACTATACTAAGAATAGCGTCTTTTAAGGCTAGAGACTTAATTTAATAGGCTATAATTATAACTTATTATAATAAGAAAGATAAAGTAGTTCTTACTTTTATTAATATAATTATTTAAGCTTATTAATGCCTCTTAATATATCGTATAAAATAGAGCCTATAAGCTATAATAATAAGGGCTTAGTCGCTAGGGGTTCGTATAAATTCGCTAAGGATAGTAGCCCTCTATTATCTATATAGCTATAATGCCTATACTTTAGATATTAATCTTCTTTATATACCTTATTATTTCTCGCTTAAGAGATAGCTACTTAACTATACTATTAGTTCTTAGTATAGCTAGATATTACCCTCTTAAAGAGGGATATTATTCTATACTATCTAAATTAAGTAAAACGATAGCTTTCGCCTCGGGTTTTTATATCTAAATACTTACGTTATTTAGTTTAAGATCCCTATAAAGCTACTTATATTAATATAAAAAGTTAGTTATATTAAGAATATTAAGAAAAAGAACTTTTATTAAAGAAAGCCTAAGAAATTAATAAAAGATATATAATTACTAAAGTAAGCTACTTTACCTATCCTTTTTATTTCCTAGCAAGCCTTTTATAGATATAAAATAAAGAGTATCTATAACTATTAGTATTAAGACGAATTATAGGTTTATTATACAGTTAATACTATAAGTATTATTTATAATTACCTTAACTAGCTATAAGATATAGTTTTTATTATAGCGTTTAATTAAAGAAGATAAGGTTTCGAGCTTTTCTTAAAATAGCTAGATTTCTACCTTACTTTTATCTATTATTATTCGCTTTAAAGTTATTACCGTACTATTAATATTCGTCTCGATACTTACCCTTCTAGAAACCCCTAAACTAATAGTACTTATAGTTAAGTATTATTAGCTAACTTTAATACTTGCTATATTAAATAGGGTAGGTATTAAAAAAAGGTTAGTAAAAGTAATTAAAGTCTTTAAATATTTATTTAAGTAGTTAACTAGTTAATTATAGTAATTCTCTAAATAAGAGAATCGAGTATATTAAATACGGTAAGAAAGCGCTTTAAATATTATTATTATCGAGGGCTCGTTTAAAATATATTATTCTCTAGATACTAGATTTAAACTTAAGTAAGTTATAGAGCTTTTAGAGATTTATTAAAGATAGAAATATCTTATTATATAAAGCTAAAAAAGAGCTTAATAAGGGCGTATATTATATATAGCGTAGTTATTAAAATATAAATAGAATATTATATTATTTAAGCTCTATTAAACTTAGAAACTCTTAATAGTTTACTTTCGCTATAGTTATTAAGGCGGCTTATTAAGTATTAAGTAATAAAAGCTATATTAAAGTTTTACGTTAAGTTTAAGTAGATTATTAGTCTTATAAGATACCTACTCTTATTAAGGAGAGGATATTAGCGATAATAAGGATAAGGCGCTAGAGATAAAGTAATATAATAGCTTTATTACTTTAAGATCTTTCTTTTAGGATTAGGCTACTTATATATATTTTCGTATAATATCTTAAGCCTTATATATAAAGGGCATTTAATTTTACTCTTTAAGTTATTTTATTACTTCTAAGAATATAAGCCTCGCTTATATATTTTTAGGGATAATAATAATAGCTATTTCTTTAATATTTAAACTAGGAAATATAGGGTCTTTATTTATACTTTAACTATCCGAGCATTTTATTATATCTATTTCGGCTTTAATAAGTATATATAATATTAAACTATAAAGTAATATAAGTACTTATTTATAGTATTACTTAGACGTTAAATTATATAAGCGGGGTTAAAGCTAGAAAATAATCCTATTAGGCCTTATTTATTATAGGATTAAAATAACTATTTTTAGACCCTTAAACTTAACTCTATTTATTATCTAAACGAACTCCACTTAATTTAAAGTCTAAATAGGCTACTTAAGTAAAGTATATATTTAGCGGTAAAGCCTTATTAATTATTTTAAGAAGGAATATAAAGTAAGTCTAGCCGCTTTTTATTAACGATTTAGCTAGTATTAATAAATTATTTAGCTACTTTTAGATCCTATTATTACTTATAGTTCGAATTTAATTATAATACTATTAATATTAATAATATCTTTAAGTATTATTAGTCTAGATTAAGACTTTATTTATAAGCTTTATCGTAAGCTTATAACAATAATAATAAGCCCTAGCTTAAGATATATATAAACTTCAGCTAGTAATAATTAGTTTTATAGAGCGTATAGTAATTTAGATAAGTCTAACGCTATATTATAGTCGCTAAAAGATTATACTAAAAGGCTATTTTAAAGAGCGAGAAGAAAATCTATATAATATAAGGTATAAACTATTATTACGTTATCGCAGTAAGTAAAGCGACCCTATAAAGAAGAGTCGATTATACTTATATATTACTATAAACGAAGGCGCGATATTAAGCCTACCGAATCGATCGGAGAATAATTAAAGCGAAACTTAAATCGTATAAGTTCTAGGCGTAAAGAGAGGCTATAATAAGAGACCGACTTTCTTTTATTATATCTATTAATGCTGCTTATAGGAGATTCTCTTACTTATCTTAAGGCTAATAGGTAATAATAGGATTCGAAACTAGAGATAACTTATATATTCTTAATACCTCTATTATTTACCGAATCGTATATACCTCCTATTAATAATATAAAATAGTATAGTAAATAAAGATAATTAGCTCGTTATATATTTCTTAAGTATAGCTAACTTATCGCTAATATAATATATAGTTACGTTAAATAAAGACCTATATAATTAACTATATATATTTAAATAAGTATTATATATAATTAGACTCTAAGAATAATAATATAAGCGTCTATAAAAAAGATAGTAAGGGTAGCTAATAGCTTAATTCTATAGGTATAATACTTACTAAACTATATTAATTTCCGACTAGTTCCGTTCGATAATATATTAATAGTAGGATATATAAAAGCTACTCCTTATTTTTACGTTATACTTAGCGTTATAGGCTTTATATAGCTATATTTATATATAGGAATACTTATACCTATTTTATAATAAGCGCGGCTTATCTTTCTTAGGGCTATATCTAAGTAATAACTATATAACTAAGAAGAGGTTAGTATTAACGCTATACTTATAATATAGGAAGAGTACGCTAAGTATAATTATATTAATATATACTATTATAAGTACTACCGTTAATTAAATAGTATATAATATAGCTATTATAAATATATAGCCGTTAACTTACTAAAATAAAGACGAAAGCTAGCTCTATAAGAAGTCTATTAATATTAAGGATATTAAAGAAGATAATGTATAGTTTAATAGGGGAGCTAAGGGATTATAGATATAATAATAAATATATTATAGACTAAGGTTAGCGACTAGCTTAATATAGGCTAAGTATTAAGTAGTATAGTATATTATAGCGCTAGTAAGTCATTCGTAATAAATATAAAGATTAAGCGCCTCTAGCCTAGCTCGGGAAAGATAATATAGCTAGCTAGACTTACGCTCTAAAATACTACTTATAACTAACAGAAGCTACTATAAGTAAAGAACTATTTAATATTATTATAACTCTTTCGAGTAATAACTATAGTTCTTATCTAGCTTAAGATAGGCAGCTAGGTAAGGATATTAAAGATTTTACTATTCTTAGCTCGCTTTATAACGTAAAGATAAGTACTAGACTCGGCGATTATAGTATAATATAATATTACTAAAGAAGAGAGGATAAAGCACCTTATATAATAAAAAGTTATAAGAGGAAACTATTCGTAATTAATAAAGCTATAATATAAAGGCCTTTACGCTCTCTAGCTACTTTAGTATACCCCCCTATAATTAAATCCTTAGCTTATTACTCGACTTTACTTTATATAGGGCAATAATATTACTTATCGTATAGCGAACTAATGCTAGTACGTATCGATAGGCATAAGTTCTAAGAATATATCTATGGAATGCCGTTAATATAGCTTATTCTACCTCTTAAATAGATACTAAGCGAGATAATGCTATACCGCTAGTAACGTACGATCTCGCCTTATCGGTCTATATAAGGGCTTAAGCGCATTAAAAGCTAGTACGAGCGTATAAAGATCCTCCCTAAGCGGGTAGTAAGGCTCAGTCCGGCTAAACTAACCGTTAACGGTAACAGTCATAGTGCTATAGAGGTCTGCCTAAAACGCCTCTATAGAAGCAGCCGATTTAAATAAGGAATAGCCTACTACTGCGGCGGCCTCGCTACTGCTAAGTATAGAGGTATGCGGGTCCGCCCGATCCTTATCCCGTAGCGGGAAGAGGCGCCTTTCGCTAAGCTGGGCGTTGAGCTATCGTATCTTGTTAAATAACGCGCCTCTACCTTATCGTACCGGAATATGCTCCCTTCCTTAAAGATATATAGTAGGTATACGTCTTAGGGTAACCGTCTTAAGGTCGCTATTCGCTTTCGGCGTAGTATTCGACGAGAGTATCTACTAAACGTCTTAATGCTAACCTTACGTCTACTTTACATCCGTATCCGGTCCTACCTCTACCGCTCTCCCCATCTTACTCTATGTTCGTTAGGTGTCTTCCGCCGGTCTCTCCATCTCAATTTCCTGTCGTTGCGTCTCAGCTCCGCTCCCATCGGTGGAAAATAATAGAAGTATAGGAGTGGTTGGGGCGCACGAGTTCACCCAAACACGAAACCTCTGCCGCGCAACGAGCCAGACACACACCGCACGCCCTACATACTCGACCGGGTCTCGTGCGAAACCGGAATGGCCCTATATACGCTGCAGAACAAGCTTATCGAGTCGCGCAAGATCCTCGCACAACGGCAAAGTGCGAAGTATTTTGAGAATTGAGTTCAGAATCAATGCATTGTCTGGTCGATTCGGAACTGCGCCGTTGGCCCCGAGAGAGCGACCGCAAGAGCTTGGTGGAACAGGCCAGCCCAGACCGCCTTACCCAATGTTCTGTTTTCCTGGGATCTTCTTTCCCTTATCTCTGCGTTTTCTCTTGTTATCGCTGCATACCCTTCATCGACTTCAAGTCTGTCCGTATGATCGTGGTAGTCGTCGCTCTGAAAGTCCGGGTCAAACGGCGACTCTAGATCCCGTTCAATACACTCATCAAAGTAGCCGTCAATCACGAGACAGCCATCATCGCTCGTTTCGCGTTCACACCTTTCCAAAATATCCACCAAATCATTTCGACGTAGCTCTCCTTGTAGCAGCGCCGGACAGTCTCTCACCACCCGTTCAATGTTGGAACGGAAATGTTCGAGAAAATGAGTACATTCTAGTCCATAGCCATTTGCGACCGCTGAAAGAAATTCGTACACCTTGTGCGGCCGCAAAGCATTCGTCCACGCTGGTCCGAGCCACTGGTGTTGCCTAGATTGCCCGAATGCGATGTCCAATATTGTTAAAAGGAGGAGACTGTCATCGAAGTTGTCTGGGTGACCGAACAGCATTCGCAAGAGTCCTGTCGCCGCGTCGGTGCCGAAATACAATGCAGAAACCATGTTCGTGTGCTGTTTAGGCGTTGTTGGGTCTTGACTTCCTCAGCCTTGTTCGGGTGCCGCAAGGGTTAAACAGATGGTTTTATACGTATGGTGAATCAACGCATCAGCCATTGGACCCCCCGATGACCTGGCAGGGTTTGAATACGGGCGAGCATCGCACTCGCCACGTGGCGGGCAACCCACTGCGGGGCCTCTCCAAAGCCCAGCTGCCACGTCAGCTCTTAACGTGGCAGCTATGTCAGACTCCGTCGCGTTCATGAACAGTCACCTCTCCAATTTCTGTCGCTTGGGATCTCGACGGGGATATGGTCCGCAGCCTTGACTCGCTGGCCAAGGAGTGTGATTGTTGCTACGAGACCCAGCTGAACCGTCATTCGCTCCACATGGCGTCGGAGGCAGTGTGGATAACAGACCGACCGATCCAGACCGACCCCTTCGGTCTGTCGGTCTGGGTCTGTCTGGCTTCAGCAGCCCGGTCTGTCTTGGCCCGACAGTCCGATCCCGACGTTCTACCGTATTGCCGAAAGTGACTCACTACGTGATGCCGGAACAACCTGAAAGCAGCACTCTCCCCAAACACGAAGATTCATTACTACACTACTAAACCCCTCATGAGCCAGTGCTTTTGCAGTTGATCTGCCTCGATCACCTTTGGTGCTAGTCGGTTGCGCTCGTCTGTGATCATCTTCTTTGTCTGGCCGAACACCCTCTCGCATTCAGCACTCATGCCAGGAATGGAGAACAGGTCTAACGCCATCTGATACAACACTGGATATTCCAATTGGTGCTGCTTCCACCATTCAATCGGGTTGGCAACGTCGAGTTCTGTGGGATAAATAGGCCGTGCCTGGAATAGGTCGAGCTCGCTGACGGCCTTGGCCATCTTGCGCTGTGTACTCAATGAGCTGATTGACCTTTTCCCAAAGGAACTATAGTCGTCGGCGCCGGCGTCAATATCACCAGATTCACTCTCTATGAGCCCCGCTTGAGCTTGCGTTTCAACTTCAGCCTGTCGGGCGTATTATTCGAAGATGCTCCCCACAGCCGACTGCATGTCGCTGTACCATCGCGGCCTGTCCATCGCGATTGTCCAGTGCCGCTCCAAGTAGTCATACCCATACGATGGATGCAGCGCTAGAGCCGCATGGTAGACGGGAGTGCGGTCCGTTTCGACATAATAGTCTTCAAGCTTGGCCCATCCGCATCTACAACAATCACTATTCAAGGTCTATTGGCAGCCAAGAGCTTTGTTTACTACACGCCGTACTCTCTCTACAACTATACGTCTCGCTCCCCCTGTCGCCCGGTCACAATCTCATTACGAAGCCCTTTTCACCGTAAACGGCTTGCAAGGCGTGCGGCACCGGAAGCCTAGTCCTCTACAACTGATCGTCTCTTCGGTATCCGAAAGGGCACCACACTGTCTCTGGGACATCCACTCTTTCACCGCCGATCGCTCCACCAGCTCAACGGTAACGGACTGGCGTCGCGGATTCCACCACGGGTTCTCACCATCTTGACTGGAACACCAACCCAAGTAATGCTCCGCAGCTCGCTGCAACTCGGCATATGACATCGGTCCCACCAAAGGAGAAGCCACACTGAACAGCAGTGCAATACAAAAACGGCCGTCGCGCCCACCCTCGGGCTTGGAATGGTACGTCGTGGCATTCACCGCCAGACCACTCTGCAACTGTTTCCAACAGATGTGCATGTCCTCGACAGCTTCGAGCACAAAATACACGACCATGCAGTACGGGGCCTCCGCCTCGGTACACAAAGTGTCCACGTGCCAAAACTGGCCGAGGGTAAAGATGGGCACCGGCCCGGCTCCAAAAGTCGCTTACGTGACCAAGTAAAGAGATCATCGGATCTCGCCTCCGGCAGGAAAGCGGGAGTCAATGGCCCCGGCCCCCCAGGTCATGGGGCGAACGTGCCCCACCGGCGCCTCCTCGACAACCATGTCTCGATTGTTGGAGTGTTTGCTCTCTCTCCAGTCGCGGGGATAATCGATAGCAACCTCCTCCGGGTTGCTTGACTGTGTTGGGTTTAGCGAGATGCTTCACCCAAAGGCGGGATTCGATCCCGTTGAAGACACCATGTGTCCGTGTGCGGAGTGATAGAGGAACAATGTTCCAAAACTGGCTCACAGTGTAGGGGCCCGGGACCCCAGGTTGGGAGTAAGGAGTTGGCAATGCCAAGGAATCACTCTCGTGAAATTCGTCCACGACGGTGTTGGAAACAAAATATTTAAAGAAGGAAGTTTGCTCTGCGCAAAAAACGTTCGAGCTCCCGCTCTTTTACCTCTCTGGTAAGTGATTTAATCACGTGGGCAGCCACCCCGCCCGTGCTTGTCAGCACGACAATTGGTTGCATACAAGATGCAAGCCATTCCCGCATGGTCACTCCGTTCCCTGGAACTGTATCAAGTCGGGGCGGAGAACAGACCCGACAACCCAATAACTGACCCTGCGAGCCAACGGGCTGAGGCGTCAACCGCTTTAGAGCCAAGTTCCCCTGAAGCCGTCGGTTCGGGTACAACACCGGCTAACCTTGCTACAACAGCAGGGCGATTGGGAAGGCGCATGAAACATTTGCTTACGACGACGCGCGGACGGCGCCGCCACGAATGAATACACGGAAGGCGGCTACCACCACAACGGTTATCTCCACCAATAAACGGGGGCTCGGCGAGGCTACCCTACCTTCCGCGCCCGTTTGACTACCGGAACAAAGCATGTCTGTCAGGAACACCGCTTGCGTTGATGGCTCAGCTTCTGGCGGTCTGTCGTAGCTGCCCTCCATCGCCAGCCACTGCGGCCGAAAGTCGCTCACATGCCAGCGGACGATCTTGGGCACGCCAGCCCATGTGTCCTCGTCAAGAACGAGCCGCATATAGGTCGTTGTCCGGGTCTCCATCCTTGAGTTAGTCCCTCATCTTCGGCACATTGAAGACCGCCAAATGCTCCAGCACAAGCTCGACCACCTGCTGCTGGAGCAACACGGACGTGCCCTCCCGTGATGACTGCGGCGGCGCAGTGGGCGGGAAGAACACTGTCAGTCGCTTCTCACCTTTACGCAGCCGCGTCGGTATGGCGGTCCGGTCCCGGATCAAGATCTGAAATCGGCCGACATGTGCTGCGTATAGCCTATTTTCGTAGCGTCCCAGACGCGGATGGCTGTCTGGTTAGAGCTAGGTCTACGGCGTCAGAAGGCGTGGGCAAGGCGGTCGAATGTGGACCTTTTTTGCCCTTGGGGGTGAAAATGTCTACGCCCATTTGGCCAGGGACAAGTCACAGAATGCAAGCTATATGCTTTGCGGACCCGCCACCTTTTGCCCCCGGGGGCGAAAATCCGCGGCCACACCCAGGCCGCCGTGGGCAGACCGCGCCGGCTGGGCAGCAGCCATATGCCTGCAACTGTGCCGTGGCTATGGGAACTATGGCAATCACAATCCACAGAACACCGCCATCGCTGCCCAAACCTGAACCCTAGACACCCCATAGCTCGGATTCCACACAGAAGCTTGACCACTTGCCCTCACCGGTTGTTTCTGGAGGCTAGTAAACGACCGCTGGTAGATCGAGGTAGAATGTCTCGGTTTCTATTCCTATCGCGTAGAGGCCAGCGCTGAGTATCATGGAGTTGTCCACTTTCTTTCTTGCCATGGAGTCATCCACTTTCCGTCATGCCATAGAGGTGCAACGCACTAAGTCGCACTGGCGCCTACCAGTTTGCCTACTGCGCTTACGGCAGGCAGGGATGTTGCCACGTCGGTGAATTTATCGTGTCGATCAAGTAATGCCTGGGAAGTAGTCTTGTAAAGCTCTTCGCAATAATTTTTGTTCTGTAAAGAGCTGACGTCGATGCCGTAACCCTGAAGGAAGTCCCTCTTCTGAGCTGAAGGCAGCTCATCGAGGCGCTTCTTGTGAATTTGTGAGCACAACGCGGCAGCAAGCGCAACTCCGTGATGGTGCAGGGCAATTTCCAGTGCGGCCCATTCGCCGCGTACTGGGAAATGTTAGCAGCTGTAGAGTGTTGGCTTGAGGAACGGGTGGTGTCTCACCCTTGTCGACATTTTTCCTAGTTGCTGCTGCATTTGACACAAGATGCGGGTTACCGTGGACATGTAGGACAGCCCCCGCTTCAACAACCGCAACACAAGCTGTGAGGACCCAGCCGATTGGATTCCACCAGCAAGTGGCGGCGACGACGACGGCTCCTCCCAGCAGAACCACTCTCTTGGGATTCTCCGTGCCACGCTCGTATTCCGTCAGCAGCCAGTCCGTCGCATCCATAAACCCCAGCTTCTGCAGTCGGAGGCATCGCCTCATCACGTGCCAGTCTTGGAGGAATTGGTACAGTTCCTGATTGCTCAGAGCTACAACGCGTAGAGTCAGTGGCGTTGTGCTAAGTAGTCTTGAGAGTGAGTGGCGATTCGTAAGCTCACCTTTCCCTTTGCGTAGCCTTTCCATTTGATCACGAGAGAGCGATCGCTTCAACCCGTCCGGTTTAGCAGCTGTGATCCGGAGCGCCTTTGCTTCGTTAAAGTCCTGCTTTTCGAACACTGCAGAGACGGCAAGATCCTTTTCGAATTCAGCGTTCAACTAGATCAATTAGCTCGGTCGCAACCAACGCATCTCGAGCAGGTGGCGCACTAACCTTATCCAAGAATTCTTGGATAGCGCTTAGTGTAGGCCACTTTTCATGTTCCTGCACAAGCCGCCGGTATACTTCCGTGTTTCTCCTAGTAAAGTGTTCCCGATCCAGGTTCGCGATCTCAAAAAAATCCCCAGCAGTTCCACCACAGACGTGGGTGCGATCGATTCGCATGGAGCAGGGCCGTGTCGACAGGTTGCCGAGGAATCTCACGATAACATCCGGGGCAATCTCCCTGAACAAAACGCGGGCTTGTGCCTCCAATTCATTCACATTGCTGCTCTCACAAACTTGCCTGCTTTTGAATATGACCTCGGATCACAAGTTAATAAAATGCACGAGGCCACACTGGGTGGGAAGCCGTCTTCAAGCGGGCAATCGAGATGGCGATCTATAACGTACCTGCGCCGTGACGTACTTGTCCTGAGCATGTCTTTTTTCGACGTTGTGAGCTTCGTGTTCATGAATATCCCAGCCCAATTGCTGCACTATTCCATCTGTGATCGGGGTTCTGAACATCTGTGCGAGTCTGTGGTTGGCTAGGCTGCTCCAGCCTTGATCAGCGAAGTACCATACTTCGAGCACCAGTTCCACAGGGCTTTGAGAGCCTTGTTCAGGCTCATCTGTGCCAGCGCCGATCATCGATTGTTTTTCGGGGTCCGACATGTTGGGTGAACGAGTGTGATGAGCACAAACCTGAAGAACCAAGGCGAGAGTGAATTATGTTGAAAGTCGCAGAGATTTATTTCGCCGGCAATATTTGTTGACCAAGAAGCTCAAGAAATGCAGCAGGAATATGCTCATTCCACATCGCGCCATGTCTAGAACATGGCGCGACGCGGCATGATCTCACATTCCTCATACCACGCGTCGGAATCTTCTTGGTTGTTCCATCGCCGCCGATGGACCATGAATACAATTGGTGCACGATTTCTTCCCTGTGCCGCACAGGGACACATTTATAGAATCCTGTCCTACAAAGCTCAGACTTGAAGCAAATGAGCCATACTGTGCAGCTGCTCCGACAACAGCACGAATATCTGCTTGACCCAAGATGATACCTTTCCGAAATAATGTTGTTCCAATGCGGCCAGACTTCAACGAAAACAATGCAATTGACCCATGGCTCGGTTATATCGCGGCACGCAAGTCTGCGGACTATTACCTGAACAAATATGTCACCCTCAGATACCGTGGCGATGCACGACCCGAGCAGCACACAAGGGGTATAGAAAACGGCAATGGGCAACGTGCGTACTATTCTTGATTATGAACTTTGAGTGGAAGGCGGACCACGCTAATCCACGAGTGCCATAGTGGTCAGGATTGACGACAACGGGAGACGGCCCATTCGAGTTCAAATCCTCCGCGACAGTGTGATTCGAGATTTGACGCAAATGGACGCGTTCCTTCGTCAAGCTGTGCCGGCTGTCAATTATCAGACAGAAGATGTGACCGCAATGGGAGGGTCAGTCATTTGCCTTCCACTCCTTTGAGGTTCTGCGATTGATGGTTTCATGATAGGATCACATTATCCATGACTTTTATGTTCCTCTCAGCAAAGCTCACACCGTTTGCGTGGCTCGTCGATTGCATATTTGGTGCAGGATGGATCTGGAATATCCTTGTCAAAGGACACTGCGGGGCGTTGTACGCCACAAGGCGCTGTCAGGAAGACATACTTCTCCTCCGAAGCCGGATTGAGGTGGACAATGTTCGTTCGGAGGACATTAATTGGCTGAATACCGGCTGGTTCCAGGTTCTAGAGAGGTGTCAAGGCAGGTGGGCCAGGTAGTCTCTTGGTGTTAGCTTGCTAGGTGGCACTTATATGAGATCCTCGTCCATAGCAGGCACATCATCTACTCTGGCATAATGACTTGTGAATCTCGCTCGCGCCTCTTCTATCCTAATAGGGGGCCAGGGGACCCTATAGACCAAACATAGAGATTAGCGTCCCAATGTCACTCAGCATCAAGGTAACCTGGGAAGGTGACACTCTTGTTAGGCAAGAGCATCCCGTGCTCGTTCACTTGACGTGGTCCCAACTCCCTTCCGGTCGTTGTGCCCTTCGTGTGTGATCCTCTTGTCGCACGTTCCCCCTCCCTAACGGTCGAGGTCACTCTTCCGAGTGTTGTCCACTCCGCCTCGCTCACGCTCGACATCGTTCTACGATATCTGACACTCCCTTTGGTCGCTACTTTATTGGCAGTGCTTGCCGCTCTCCTGCCGCCTCCGCATCAGAATCACTATGGGTCATCAGGAGAACGCCGCCCGTCGCTCCGCTCATCCGCGCAACCCTACGGGTGGTGATCATAACTCTGACATTCCTCCGGGGGCTATCATACGAGGTAGATTGCTTGAGCGACAGCTCGCTATCTGGAAAAGGATCAAGTGCTTGTGCGGCCCACGTGGAATGAAGCCATCGTGAGTGCCCAATTGGGTAAAGTAGATGCAGCCCACAGCGGGAGAGAAACCCCCGGCTTCTCATATCTCACCATCCGCTCCATCCGTCACACTCACTTCGGCGAGCAAGTCTTGTGGTAGATTCCCGTCACCAAAGACAACATTGTCGTCAGTCTCTTGCAAGGCCTTCAGCCAAACCCGCACGTCGAGGAGTGCATCGCGGCAACATCGCAAATGCCACGCCAGGCAGTTGGTGCCACCGCCAGTAAAGTGTGGTTCTGTTGAATCAGGAAGCAGCTGCATCGCCCTGGGCGAAAAGGGATTCGGGTTCACTCTGACGAGAATGTAATAGACACCCGTGCCCACCATGGAGGCACTATAGCGAAAGGGACGTTTGTTCAATCGCCCCCGCAGCTCGCGCAGCATGTCGGAAGGCATCACAGCCTCCGGTGATACCCAGCGCAAGAAATACCACGTTGCGCAAAAGGCACGTTCCCGCAAGGGAGCACAGGCAGGGTGCGTGCAGCACGGGCTGTGCAAGCACTCCATTTCTCCGTCGCGCGGGGGCTCCATGGGGAGAAGCTCCGTCCGCTGCTGCAGGGACGGTTCCAGTCTGCTCACAAGGGGAGAGTAAGCCAAGAGCGGTCATCTTACGATGCCAAGCGTAACCCTCCGGGGGTGCGATTGTCTATTGGTAGCCGGGAAGTATAGGCCTACCATCTGGAAAAGGAACAGTCACTTGGTGTAGCTACTTTGGTGCCTTGACTCTGCAACACCACATCACGATGGCACAACACCGGTACAACAACCGCTTATTCTACACTATCCTATCACACTGCCCGTGCAGTACACAGTCGCCCGTCATCCATCCTCCGCCTTGCCTCGGCACGGGGTTCGGCAACGAAACCCTCGCGTAGCACGCATCACCTGCTTCACACACGGCCGAATCTTGGACAGAGACTGTCTGCGCGCCAACTCAAACCACTGCGGCCGGACCAGCGCGATGGTCTTATGCGCCACCTTCGTCTTCCACGCCGGCATGCTGCTACCCGACGCCGAACACCAGCCGAGATAGTGTTCCACGGCACACTCCACCTCGCGGTAGGTCATCGGCCCGATCAACGGGGAAATGCTGCGAAACCACAACTCCACCGTGAAGTGGCTGTCGCTGACGTAGGCGTCCGCCTCCACACTCGCGTCCCATTGCAGGCGGTCCCAGCACTCGTTCAACGAGATCACGCCCACACAGGCCAGTGTCACCACCGGGTGAACACGCTCACCAACCTCCAAACACGGCGCATCCTTGCACCAAAACCGATCCGGGTCAAACACAATCGTCCCGGCCGCGACATCGTCCACAGGGACGGTCGTAGCGCCATGCTCAGCGGCAACTGGTTGCGGAGGCGGGCGACCCGCCGTGTGGTCGCTTTCCAAGGGAGACGCCATCTGTTCCGGCTTCTCTGCCGAAGCCGTCCCCTCCGCGGGGTGTGTGTGCGACTCGTCCCGGTCGGCCATGTACCGCATGACCAAGGCCCATGCAAGCGGCGTAGTGACTCTCACTAGACGGTCAATGGGTGTCGCGTCGGCCCTCGAGGCCTCCCGTTCCCAACGTGGTGGCGGAAAGGACATCCAGGTGTCCCCAGTCGCGTCTGCCGGACAGTGGCGTAGCGGGAAAACACACAGGTGTTGTTCCTTGGTGTAGGCTCCAGGCAAAGGGGCGGGCGTGCACGACCGATGTGCACCGGCTCAACGTCCGCGTCCAGGACGAACAGAGGGAAGAAGGAGAGGAGGCGCGTTTGCCCTGCGCAAACCCCAAGGCGAGGTCCCGGCCTCTTATACCCTTCCGTTCCAGTGCGTCTCGTCCCACTCGTCACGCGTGATGTCTCTCATCACGTCCTCGACTGCCTCACCATGCCAGTCTCCCCGCCCGTCCCGCGGGCATCGCACCAAGGTCCTACCGCGTCTCCTCGGACGCCCACCTCCCGCCGCATGGCGTAAAGAAGACAAGTTGCTCGAAGCAACCCCAACAGCGAAGCCCGGCTTCTCGTAGCCTCCGAACCCCGTCCATCCAGTTATACTGGATGGGGCTAGCCCCGGCTACACCCTCAAGTGGGCGGGGCGGGGCGGATCGGGGTCGGGGGGAGGAAGCGGCGGCGCGGTTCATTCGGAACCGCAGGCGAGGAGGCGTTTGAACGAGCGGATAGGGCCACCCGGAGGTGGTGATCACGCCGGCACATCATAGGCACAGTCGTCAGGAATGCCGACGAGCGCGTAGCGCGATAGTCGTGTTACATGAGATGTGTGCCGGGAATGGGTCGCCGCCGACGGTCGTCAGCGGCGGTCGTGGGGCGCGCGCGGGGTAGTGCCGGCCGTCGATTCGATGAACGGCAGTGGCATACAGAGAGTCGAGAACGATCGAGAGCAGTATTCGAGAACACCGCACGGCGTGGGATTTCGGTTGAGGCGTCAAGCATCAAGCATCGTATCGAGTTTGCATTGATATGCATGCCGAGGGCCGTATCGGCAGCAATACGCGTCGATAAGCGCAAGCACAGGTAGGTACACCGCGAATTACGTAGGCCACGTGTTGGAATGAAGTAGGGAAAAGCGAGAGGGACGAGCAAGAGTGGAAAAGGTCAAGTTGCGGTGAGGCAAGCCAGATGACACGCAGCAGCATAGATGAGCCGGACGTGAGCGTAGGCAGCCCCAGGCGGATTTCACGCGGCAAATGGCAGATTCAGGTCGCGAAAAAGGGTTCAATGGTTTTTTTATTTTTTTTATTTTTTTTTAATACGGATTCAGGGCCGCCACAGCGCGAATTGTAGCGTGCATGTGTCATTTCGTCGAGGTTGTAGCGGGTACCGGGTAGGACACACCGGGCGGGACACGCGGGGAATCGAGGCAGGGCAACGACATACATACACACAAAAAAAAAGTCCGCAGCGCATATACGTTTCGAACACAGAAAAAGCTAAACGGAGGCGTGGTTTAAGCCGTTCGGCGGAAAGAGAGGCCGTCCACGTATTTATAGTGTTAAATAAGCGGCAACATGCGTCATGAAACGCCAGGTACGATAAAGCAAGTTATACGGCACCGAGGCGACACCCGCGGGTTTACAGCAATAGCGTCAGCACTACGATTGGAGCCGCAGGGTCCGCGGAAGAGCGTTTCGCGTAGTACGAGAGAAGCGGCGCGTCAAAGAGTCAGGTATAAGGCAGGCACGCACAGCGCGTCAGAGACGGCCGAGGCGCGTAGGGAGCGTCGAAGTAAGACAGGTTTGTTCCGGACGCGTAGATAAGAGCTGTAATAGCGCGGGGGTTTGACTTTATATGCGTTTTACTTAGTGAAATTCACTTACACACAGCTAAATGCCAGCTAAATGCCGCCTCCCGGCCGCAACACGCTACTATAACGCCGAATAGCGAGCTTATCGTAATAACCGACCAGTCCTAGCGTCCTATAGGCAGCTGCCTATATAGCCTATTTAGCCTAGCCCTCCTTATCCGCTACCTCTAAACCGAGCCCGGGCTACTTATTTATAACCTAAGTTATAAAGTAAGTCTTTTATAGTTAGCTTACGTTAGTATAGCCTTAATATTAGTCGATACTACTTAGTATTTTATCTCTATTAAAAGTGCCCTAAGCCTTAAGCGGAAAGTTAGCGGCGTCTTATATAAGCTATAATTTTTAACGTTAGCTCGGGCTATTAGCTTAAAGTATTACTAAAAATCGCCTTTTCGTTTTATATATAATATAAGCGTATTTATAGATATCGCGTTAATATTATATATAATAGTTAGTATTAAATATAACGCTTAGGCTAACGCTAATACCGAAGAGGCTATTAAGTAGCGGTTAGTAATATAACCGCTATTAAAGGAATAATCGCGATATAACTAAGTATATATATTAAAAAGACTAGTATAATAAGTATATATAGGATAAAGAGTTAAAGAATATAAGAAGCTAAGGCTATATCCTTATTATAGGCCTCTTAAAATAAAATAGCCTTATAATAGTTAGCTAGACTTAAAGCCTTAATAACTATATAATATATATATAATAGCCGGCTCGCTAGGGCATACCTCTAGCGAGTTACTAGCGAAATACTATATAGACCTTTAAGCTTTAATCTCTAACTTATAGTAATAATAATAATAGCTACTAGACTATATAGCTATTACCTCTTTTACTTAATTAATCTATAAGACTTATTATTATTATAATTCTTAAAGCTTTTATTATAGTTACTTAAGAGTAATAATAGCGCTATTAAGACTATATAAAGGTATTAATATATTATTAAGAAATAACCTTCTTAAAGAGCTAGTAAGTAACTCGACTTAAATCTTAAGTATACCTCTAGTTAATTAAGATCTTACCTTAAAGGATATCTTTATTAAAGAATAAGCTTAAGTAATCTAAGCCTATATTAAGTAGCTTAAAGAGCTCTAAGCTCTTTAAGTAAGAGAAAAAGAATTATATAAGTCTTTTACTTAAATAGGCTATATTAATGCTATATTATAGAAATAGAAATAAAATACCCTTAACTTATTGAATAATAATAATAAAAGTAATAAAATAAAGGTTATAAACTTCTTAAAGTTAAAGTATTTAATTAACTTATAGTAATAATAAGATTAATTATAAGATATTAAATAAGTATTTATAAAGGTATTATATAAATTCTATAAAGATAAAAAGAAGATTATCTTTACCCTTAACTATATATATTGCGAAAGAAAGGTAAGATAAGATTAATATCTTAATAAATAGCTAGCGATTTAATAAGAATAAATTAAGGCTAGCTAGCCTAACTTTAAGGAGTAAACCTATATACTCCTTTAAGACTCTATTAACTATAAAGTAATCCTTATAGCCTAAAAGTAAAATATAATATAATAAAAAAACTAATCCTTTATAGACTTTAATATTTACTTAAATTCTATAAAGAAATACTTTAAATATATTAATAAAATAAACTATACTTTTACTTTCTTTAAGAAATTATAGCTTAAGTTATAACGCTAGATTAACTTATAGATATTTATTAAGAATAAGATATATAAATTAGTTATTTAAATTATATAATAAGTCTAAGACTTAATAGACTATAAGATTAAGAAGAGAGATATAGGCTTATAAAAAGGTAGGTAATTTATTAAATAAAGATATAGTAATAAAGGACTAAATAGTTAATAAAGTAATAAGTTATTTACCTTAACTATAAAGGTAAATACTACTTTAATATCTTTATTAATAAAAGATAAATCGTATTACTTTAATTATAAAGAGGAAAGATACTTCTAGAAGGTTTACTTATAACTATATAAAGAGAGAGATAGCTTTAAATTATTAGAAAACTCTTAAAAGTTAAAGTAAATATTTATACCTTAATAATTATACCTTAAATAAAGGCAATAAAATACCTAATTATATTAATAACGATATAGTCTTAATATAAAGTCTCGATTAATATAAGCTTTAATATATACTTAAAGGTAGACTTAATTAATATTACTTTTACGTAAAAATAATAACTATAATAGCTTTTAAGTAAAGCTTATAGACTAAAAGCGCTAAAAGGACTATATATTCCTTAATATAATATCTAAGAAGTCTTATTAATTATAATAGATAGTAAGGGGTAGATATATAAAATAACTTATTAATATATTACTATCGATAGAGACCTATAATTAAATAAGTACCCTATCTTATTAAGTATACTTACGTTAATAAAATATTAAGTTTACTTAACCTTTATCGATTAATAATAATAATTTAAATATTAATAGATTAATATAAAGGTCTTAAAGATATAAAAGTTACTTTAAGCATATTATAATTTAGCGTAAGTATATATAATAATATAAAACGAGGACTTTATACCTTTATTATTAAGGGATAATAATAAAGATATAGTAAATTTAAAGCGATTTATTATTAACTTACTTAAAGAGATTATATATATAAAGGATATATTTAATATTATTAATATAAATATATTATTATAATATAAAGAGATAGATTATATAATTAATCTCCTCTTAGATACTATCTTATTATATAGACTACTATATCCTTTATTATAAACTAAATTAAAGGAATTATAGCGATACCTTAATAATAACTTAGCAAAAGGCTAGATATATTATTTAAAGAGCTTAATTAATATACTTATTTTCTTTATACCTAAAAAAGATAGTACTCTTTAGCTATATATAAATTATTATAGCCTTAATTATATATTAATAAAGAATTATTATATACTTCCCTTTATATTAAAAATTATAAACTATTATAAAAGAGCTTAATACTTTATAAAGATTAATATTAAAGATACTTATTATAAAATCTATATCTATAAAGGTAATAAGTAAAAGACTATATTCTATATTTATTATAGCTACTTTAAGTATTTAATTATACCCTTTAGATTAATAAATACCTTTATTATATTCTAGAATTATATCTATTTAATATTATAAAGATTAATAGATATAGTTTATATTATATACTTAAATAATATTCTTATTTTCTTAAAGATAAAGGAAGAATATATTAAATATATTCTATAAGTCCTAGAGTATATATATAATATAAAGCTATATACTAACCCTATAAAGTATATATTTTATTAAAGCTTTATTAAGTTCCTTAAGTTTATTTTATTAAATATTAATATTTTAATAAATCTTTATTAAGTATAAGTAATTATAGATTAATAAAAGCTATAAATATTCTAAGAGATATAAGTTTTCCTTAGCTTTTATAATTTCTATTATAGGTTTATTTATTAATACTTAAAGATTATTACTTTTTTTATAGCCTTCTTAAAGAATAGCTAAGATAATAAGAAACTAAGGAGTATAGAGCTAAACGCTAGCGAAAAAGTAATATTTAAGGAGCTTAAATTAGCCTTTTAAAAGGTACCTTTATTATAATACTTTAACCCTTTATAATTAATATATATAAAGATAGATATATTAAACTATATAATAGCTAGGATCTTATCTTAATTAGATAAAGAAAAGCAATAATATTTTATTACTTTTTAGTCTAAGAAGTTTAAACTATAAGAGATTAACTATAATATTTTAAATAAAGAGATATTTATTATTATAGAATTATTTAAATATTAATAATATTATACTAAAAAAGCAATAAGTCTTATAGAGGTCCTATTAAATTATTATAACCTTTAGATATTTATAAATTAAATAAAGTTAAATAAGAGATAGGTATAATAATATATAATATTAATACCTTTTAACTTTATTATTAAATATAGGCTTAGAAAAAGTAACCTTATAGATAGGCTATCTAAAAGACTTAATTATAAAGGCGAAATATTAATAAATACTTATTTATTATTTAATCTATAGAGATAGTTAATATTAGTTAAAGAAGTAACTATAAGTATAATATATTATAAAGGATTAAGTAAGATACTTAATTAAAGATAATATTCCTTTATCTTAAGTAAGGGCTAATAAACTTAAGTTAAGATTATATTAAAGGCATTAAGATTAAGCTATTAAATAAAAAAGAGTATTAAGTAAGACCCTTTATTACTTTAAGTTAGAATTAAGTATATAATAATAAAAGAAATAGTCTATAAAGAGCTAATAGTAGATTTAAGGTAGTTAATTAAATATACTTAAAATTAAGATAAAGAGACTTATTAATAAATTACTTTTATAACTTAAGGGTAAAAAGACGTTAAAGATAGAACTTAATAAATAAGCTTAGATAACTTATTATATTATAATAGATATATTTATATATTAATAAAAGAGACTATTAAATAAGAATTCTTTAAAGTCTATTATAATAACCCTTTAATTAATTACTTTAAGGTATAATATATAATAGAGTTACTTTATAGAGTATTTTAATAATTAAGGCTATTATAAGATATTAAATAATATATAAGGTTATATATAGTCTATTAAGAGGTTATATTAAAAAGATATCGCCCTTATAATAAGCTTAAGTTATTATTAATTCCTTAGCGACCTTAAGTAAAGGTTATTATAGACTTTATTATAAGTTTATTAAAGGTAGAATAAAATAATTAAGACTATAGTATTATTTTTATAATTATAGATTAATATATAAAATATTCTTTATTCTTTCTTTATTATATAGATATTAATATTACTTAACTTATAGAACTCTTTTATAATAAAGTTAAACTTTAATTTAAAGTATTAAATAATATTATCTTTAATTAAGGACCTATCTTTATTAATAAGTTTTAATTATAGCTTTATTAAATCTTAAAGATTAAATAGCGCTTATTAATAGTATTTTACTTTTAAATTAATAAGTAAATAAAATAAATAAATTAAACCCTTAAGTATTACTTTTATTACTTTATTATAGTAAATTAAGCTAATTAAATATAGTTATTTAAGTAAGTTTAATTTACGTATAATAATATTATTAATATAATAATAAGACTTTTATTAAATTAAGCGCTTATAGGTTATAAACTAGCGATTTATTTCTACCTTAAGGATATAATACTTAAAGGGGAGATATTTAATACTTAAGCTAGACTCTAAAAGCTAGCTATATTATATAAGCGACTATAAGATTATTAATAATAAATAAGTAAATTATAAGTAAAGTATTATAATAAGAGGTATTAAGAATTATCCTTTAAGGTTAATAACTTTATTAAACTCTTAACGTAAAACTTATAGCTTAAAGGTAAGAAGAAAAAGCTCTTATTTAAATATATTAACTTATTCTATATTCTCTAGCGAATTAATTTATAGATATATCGCTTAACGCTCCTTAAGAAATATATATATATCTATAATATATTCTATATTAATTTATTAAAGCTATAAATTATAAGATTTAAGGAATAAAATATTAATAAAATTATATTAATACTTAATTTAGAGGATAATAATAAATAAGAGGTAAAGAAAATTAAGGAATATTATTATAAATAAGGTATTTTAGCTTACTTTATTAAATAAAAAGGGTAGCTTATAGAGTATAATTAATAAGTTATAATAATTAATATAGAAAATACCTTAAATTTAATTATAATATATTATAAAAGTATTAAAGAATAAGTAACTTAATAATAAAAAGCTAGCTAGTTATAAATAATATATAAAGAGCTTCTTATTATACCTATAAATAATAAATAAAAGAAAAAATAAGCTATAAGGGCTAAAGCTATTAAAGGGGTAAAACTTAAGGGCCCTTTAATTAAAATATACTTTAATACTTAAAAATAACTACTTAATAAAGGTAAATTAACTTATTAATAAATCGCTAGCTATATATATTTAAACCTCTAGCTTAAGTATAAGAAAAATATTTATAATACTATAAAGGAGATCTTCTTTAATTTTATTATATAAAAATAATAACTTAATTTATTAACGATACGTTAATAAAGTAGTATTTTAGCTAAAGAAACCCTTATCCTTTACTATAAAATAAGGAATTATCTTTATTTTTTATTTAAATTAAGCTTTACTTAACTAAGAAAATTATTAACGAGATATTAATAAATCGTTAATAATATAAAGATTTACCGTAAAAAAAGATAAAGGGGGGAAGTAATATAATAATAGCGCTTAATATAAGTTAATAAGCTTTTTATATTTTATTATTAACTTAGCGATATTTTTCTTAATGCCTATAAAGTAATACTTAAAGTAATAAGCTTATTTAATATTATTAAAAGTAATAATAACTTAATATATAAACTTAATAAGTTATTAATAAACTTTTAGCGAAAAAATAAAGTCTTTAAACTTATTTATATATATTTTAATAATACCTTAGATTTAAAGATAGATAATATTATAGTTATTATAATTATTTATATAAAGGGTAAAATACTATAAGTTATTAATACTATATTAACGATTTAATAGCGATTAGCTAGCGATAAAGGGGCGAACTTATTAAAATATAAGAATCTTTATATAAAGAAAAGGAGTATTATTAATAATAGCGAACTTTAAAAATATCTTAAATATAATTAAGATAATTAAATAACTTAAAAATAATTTATTCTTTATAAAACTAATTATTATAAGTATAGAAATAATATATATATTAATCTTAAATAAAAATAATTAAAGTTTCCTAGGATTTAAGTATTATAATATAATAATAAAAAGGACTATAAGCTAAAGGATATAAAGTATAAGAACGAATAAGTCTTAAATCGCGAATAAGAATTTTATTAAAAGGAATATCTTCTTTTTTAAGGTTAAAATAACTTTTATCGCTATTAATAAAAGTAATACGACTTTTAGAGATATAAAATAATATCTTAATATAATTAAGATTATTAAAGTTATTAATAAACGATAATAAGTTATAATAATAATAATAATAACTTATTAATAATAAGTTAGTATCTTCCTCGATAAAGGGGCGAATTATAAAGTAAGAATATAATAATAAAGTTATTATTAAAAAAGAGGTAAAGTAAGAAAGAGCTTATATAAAAGAGCTTATAAATATAATAAGAGTTAGGTCTATAAAAGTATAATAACTTAAAGTTATACTTAAATAAGAACTTAATAACTTAATAGCGATAGATAAGCGATAATATCTTAATAAAGGATAAAAGTATATAAACTTACTCGATTTTAAGCGAATAAAGAAGTAAACTTTTTATAACTAATAAAGATTAAAAGGCTAAGACTTAATATTATTTTAGCTTAAATTAGAATTATTATCTTTAATCTTAATAAAGGCCTTAAAGGAGCTTATAGATAAGATAAGGGTAACTTTTAGGTAATTACCTAGCGAAATAAAGGTATAACTAAAATTACTATAAGATACCGAAAAAGTAATTAATAATAAGCGAGTTATTATTATATTATTATAAGGTCGCTTATTAAATAAATAATAAAAGATATCCCTTTCGAGAGGGGAAAATATAATATTATTCTTAAGAAGATAAGAACTTATAGTAATAAAGCTATAATAAGAACTAATGGTAAGAGAGCTATAATAAAAAGGCGATTCGCCCTTAAGAGCTAAGCTATTTATATAATAATAAATAAAAAATATTAGAGTTTACTATAAAGGTAGCATAAGATAATAATAAGTTATTAAAGGGGTTTTTAGGCTAATAGCTTTAAGTATATTATATTTATAGTAAATAAGAGTTTCGTTAAATAATATATTAATAAGAAATAAGAAATTAATAATTTATTAATAACTTAAAAGAGAGAAATAAAGATATTATAGGTATAAAAAAAGGTATTATTAAAATATATAATAAGTAAAGAATATAAATATATTAAAAAAGATAATAAAGATAAAAAAGTAAAAAAAGAGCGATTTATAAGTAAATAATAAGTATATAGAAAAGGCTATTATATATATTACTACTTTAAGCTATATAGCTATATATAGCTATATAAGGTAGAAATAGCTATTTAATGCTTTAAGTATTAAAGTAATTAAGTTATATAATAATAATAACTTACTTATAAAATACTAATAATATATATTTACTATAAAGGAATAAGTATAAATAATTAATTATTTAATTAAAGGTATTATAATTATATACTTATAGTTAAGATAACTACTTTAAGAGGGAGGGATAATTATAATAATTAGCTAGACTTAAAGCCTTAATAGCTATATAATATATATATAATAGCTAGCTTATTAAGGTATACTTCTAGCGAGTCGCTAGCGAAACGCTATATAGACTTTTAAGCTTTAGTCTCTAACTTATAGTAATAATAATAATAGCTACTAAATTATATAGCTATTACCTCTCTTACTTAATTAATCTATAAGACCTATTATTATTATAGGCCTATAGTAGCTAAATAGAGCGATATTATAACCTTGCTTTTTTTAATTTACTTAAGAGTAATTAGCGGAAGCCCTTATATCTAATAATAATAGGCCCTATAATAAGCCGCTATACGATTTTTTATAAGCGTTATTATATCGCTAGGCTAGAGCGACTTCTTTCCTTATTAATATATACTAAAAGAGGCTAAAATATATAATATAGCTATATACCTATCTTATTAAAGCGCGGCTAGTATAGGCAAGCGGTAATAAGAGTTAAGTAAGGAGAATACCTTTATTAAGGCTATATAAAAGTAATTTAAGAAAGGCTAAACTACCTTAGAGTAAGCTAAACTATATTAAATCTTAATAGTAAGAATGCTTCTAAATATAATTATAGCGGACTAAAGCCTAGCGAGAAATCAGCCGATTTAATTAAAGTATATTAATGCTTTTTATACTATTTTCTAATATAATAATATAAAGTAAGCGAGTTATTTACTTACTATACTTAATATATATTCTAAAGTCTAATATATACTTCTTGAGGTAGGTTATAATATAATAGATATAAATAATATACCGTCCTTTAATAAATAGCTATTAATAAATAGTCGCTTAATCGAGCTCCTTAATAGCTAGTATTATATTATAGCCCTTAAGTAACTTATATTTAAAACTAGCGTTAATAAATAAGAGCTTTACTAGCCTTATAATTTTTATAATCGTAATATACTATATATAATAGTAACGGGCAGGCTATAATATAGGTTAGTATATCGATTTAATTAAGAATCTTAATATTTAAGCCGCGATTAAGATCTATAATATACTTACTATAATAATTCGTAATTAACGCGATAGCTATCCGGTATAATACGATACTAAGCTTAAGTTAATAAAATTAATTAAATTAAAAGAGGAGGCTATTATTTAATATATTATTAAATTAATGACGTAGTTATTCCCTCTTAGATTATATAATATTAAAGAAATAGCTAATTATTTACTATATATATATAACGCGCTACCTATTAGTAAGAATTAGGCCGCTAAGTTTATTAAGCGCTAGCTAAAGCTCCGGACGTATTTTTCTCGTAGATATAACTATTAAAGGGCTAGATATAAAGATCTAGAGATTATCCGCCCTTAACTTAATCTTATATAAAATATAAAGGCTAAATATAGAATCCTAGATAATAATACTTATAACTTCGATAAGACTAGCTTTATAATAAGTATAATTTATATAAGTATAATTATTATAATATCCGACGGCTATATAAGAGCTAAATTAGCCTAGCTTAGTAATTAGGAATAATTAATTATAATCTAAGCTATTAACGTACTTAATTAATCTATCCCGCTATTTATTATTCTCGCTAGCTAATACTATTTAATTAATTAATACTAAGAATATAATCTTTTAGCTAATTAGCGTATTATAATAATAGATAATAGATAGACTATTAACGATATTAGTCTAAATTAGATTAAATACTTCGATTATTATATAGCGCTTTATATAAAGGGCCTATATTACCTTTTAATCCTTAATAGCTATAAGAGCTATTACTCGACTAAATTTAAGCTCTATTATAAAGAGTATAATATTATTATACTCTATATATATCCTTATTCCTCTTATATCCTTTAGCCGCTAGATATTAATTACTTTAGGCTACTTAAGTAAGTATATAGCCGCTAGATTAAAGACTTAATATATATATATATTACTTATATTAATAAACTTAAGTTCCTTTATACTTTCCGCGCTACTTATTTCTCCTTTATAACCGAGAAAAATATATAAGGAGGCTTTATAAGGACTAGCCTTATACCTTACGATCCGTAAAGGGTTTTTATAAAGCTCGATATCTAAATATAAATACTAATACCTTCGCTAACCCTCTTTAAGGCCCTATAAGCTTAGGTCTTAAAGACGCTATAAAATATATATAAGGCTACTTTATAGTTAAAGTATATTAAGAATTATATCTCCGCTTATTAAAATAGCTCTTTAATATTTATACTAGCTATTATAGGCTAACTTAAGAAAGGGGCGATAATTATTATATATTAAGTAGCTCTTTTATATACTAAGGTCTTATTACTCTATAAAGTAAATAAGGCACTAAATAAGCGTTAAAGAGCTAAAAAAATATATATATAGCTTAGTAAATCCCTTATTATATAAGATATATAAGATCTATTAAATTAAAAGGATCTAGATAAGTAAATTAAGATAGAAGAGTATTAAAGTTATTATCGTAAAAAGGGGCCTTATATAAGGGTTCTATACTATAGTAATTATAGCGAGACTAGCTATAATATATAAACCTATTAAAATACTATAGAAAGGTTTAATATATTAAGGTAAATATAGTTATAATAGATATTTTATTTTATTATAGTTTAATTAAAGATTTTATATATATTATTAATATAAGTATATAACTCATTAATATATATAACTTATTAATTAAGTATATTAGCTATATATTATTTACTTTAATCTTTTTAGATATTTATCTCTTTAAGTAACGTTACTTATTATTTATAGTTTAGTAAACCTAACCTATATTTTTTCCTTATTATATAACCTGCCCGCTACTTATTTTATAGTTAAATATTTCACTCTATATTATTATAGAGTAATTATTAGCTTTTTTAGTCTTTAGTTTAATATATAGAGAATTAAGTAGATAGATAGCTTATTATAGGGTTTAATAACTTACTTAGCGCCTTAATTAATATACTATCCTGCCTGCCGATTATAGCCTATAACTACTATAGAGAGCTAGTAAAGGCAGCTATCTCCTTATCGCGTAGCTATTCCTATTTATCTATAGCGCCTAGGAAGAGCTCGACTAGCTCGCTCGTTAGCTATATTACTATATCGAGTATCTCTTTAAAGTACCCTCTATTATATAGCGCCTATTTAGCCTTCTTTATCCTAGATAGGCTATTTTATCTCTCTTATACTAGCCTCCGCCCGATCTTATAGAGTAATAAGTCTAAGTACCCTAAGTCCTTCTCCGGGTTATAAGTCTTAAGGGAGTTATTATTAAGCTTCTTGCCTTTAATATACTCAGTCGATTTATCTTTAGCGCGCTATAGCTCGGTCAGGATACTACTTAGTAGCTTTTAGGCTAGCTTAATAGCATCCTTAAAGATAAGTATATTATATAGCGACCGCGTTTTATTATCGACGTTATTAAGCCCGATAGACTTACCCTAGCGTAAGAGATATAGCTATATATTACTTAATCGTAGGATATTAACTTAGAAGTTAGCGCTAAAGTTATGCCTAAACTAGATATACTTAAAGGCGTCGATAGCTATATTAAAGAGGCTAGCGAGACTAATAAGGCTAGCGGTAAGGCTAATTACTTCGGTTATAACTAGGTTTTCAGGTTAATAAGAGCTATACTATCAGGAAATAAAAACCGATCTTAGTGAAAATAATCTAGTAAAATAAGAATATACTTATTACTAATTTTACCAGAGGTAAATATAGTAATATAGATATATATAAATATATTATATACCTTTAAGTATAGGGTCTAGCTTAACTTATTAATTTATAGCGAGTATTTTTAAAGAAGCTAAAAACTTTATTATAATAGTATTAATCTATTATTTCAAAGGCTAGAGATAATTAGTTATATATCTTTACTAAAAGAGTCTAGCCCTAGTATTATATAGCCTTCGAGCTAATAATAATAAAAGTTAAGGTACTATAATATAATATAAGAATTAGAGTATAGATATAGCTACTTTTATATAAGGTTAAGAATTTAACTAATAGCATTTAAATATATATATAAACTCATTAATATAACCGGAAATAATAGCTATATAAGCGTTAGCTATAATATTAAGTAAGAAGTTAATTTAGATATTATAATTAAAATTAATTAAAATAAGAATAACGAACTATAATAAAGGAGTATTAAGGGCATAACTATATTTTACTATATATATAACTTATCTCTATATTTCTAAGTCCGCGCCTTATTACTAGCCCGCGCTAGCTAATTTTAATATATAAGTATAGAATAATAGCGCTATATTATAATATACGTTAATATCTTAATTAAATTATATCGTTATAATATAGCCGCGGCGCTATAATATTAATAAGGCTTAAATCGCTTAAAAAACGTATTTCTATAGTTTCCCTATAATATTATTATATTTAGATATATATTATTCCGTTCTAAATCCCTCCGCTAGGCTAGCTAGCTATATTAACGCTTATAATTATACCCTTATTACTATTAATTATATTTACTGCCCCTAACCTTATCTACCCTAGCTATAGCGCTAATAGGGCTTAAATCGCCTAAAAAACATATTTCTATAATTTCTTTATAATATTATAATATTAAGGGTATATTCTTTCGCTCTAAAGTCTATATATTAAGTCCCTTAACTATATTAAGCTCTAGGTATAATTAAGGTTATAGCTATATAGCTAGGATAACCTCGTCTTATAAAGCTAAGGTAGATATAGCTTATAATATTATTAAAGTAGCTTATAATATTATTACTATAGCCTATAATACCGTTAAGGCAATTTATAATATTATAAACTAGCTATAAGTAATAATATTACTATAAGCCTAGCTATAGCTACCTTATAATCCCCTTATAGTCTATAACCCCTCTATAGCTAGCTATAATGCCTATAAGCTCCTTAAAGCTAGCTATAATACTTATAACGCTTATAATAGCTATAAGAGCTTATCTTCGAGCTTAAACTACAAGCGGTTATAATAGATACTTAAATTTAAGGGTCGGGTCCCTTAACTTATAGTTTAATTAAGTTAATAGCCTCGAGCCCTACCCCTACCTCTACCTTAAGTCTCTTATAAGCTTTAAGTTTACTTTAAGCCCTAGCTTTATTATATAATATTAGCTTTAATATTATTATCGTTAGTATTATTAGTAATATCGTTTTTAGCGTCTTTAGCAAGCTTAAGGTATCGAGCTATAAAGGCTATATAGTTACCCGTTATATAGCTACTTTATAACCTCTTATTTTATAGGCTCTTACTTAGACTTATAGCTATATACCTTATTTTACTATAGCGAGCTAAGCGGTACGGGATTAATCAGAAATTAATTATCTATAAAGACAGGTTATATATATAGTAAAATATAGTTATGCCCTTAATACTCCTCTTATAATAATATATACTCTTTAACTATATATTAAGGTTATAATAATAGGTTAATAAATCTCTAGCTTACTTAATATACTATATTATATTAGCGTTAATAATATTAATTACCATTTTATTTTATATAGCATTATTATCTAAAACGTCTATAATTATACTAATAGCTAAGATAGGAAAGGTAAATAACGATATTATATTATAAAAAGGATTTTAGATTTTTCGACTTATTATTAAATGCGTTAATTTATTATTCGCTATAGACCTTAAATATTTAATAGACTTATATATAACTAACCCCTACTATAATAAAGAATAAATTAAAGATATTAAGGGCGGCTTATTAAAGAATATATATAATTAGATCCTTAATTACCTTAACTTTTAATAATAGTATAATAATAATAAGAGTAAGCTACTCTAAGTTAAAGGTAACTTAAGTAAGGGTAAGATAATATTATTAATTAGTATTATTAACGAATTAAAATAGTAGCTTATATAGCCCGAGTATATTAAATAATTAGCTTCTTATATAAAATAATTGACTTTTTAAGCCGCTATCTTTTTATACTTCTTTTATTAAGGCACCGAATCGAGCCTAAATAATACAGTTATAGTATTAAGAGGGCTAATATACCTCCTTACTACTTAATAGCTATTACTCGTCTTATATCTATATAATAAGTATAACTAGTCCGGCCCTAAGCTCTTTAAGGGTATTAATATATTCTTCGCGCTATTTAATATTATTAATAGTATATTAAAAGACCTTAGTTTAGCGAAGGCATACCTTATTATTAATATACTTAATAAATATAAGACTAATTTATAGCGGCCTTTAAAGCTTATTATTTAAAATATATCTATATCCTATATTAAGTAAATCGTCTCTAGCTATAATAAGCTTAATATTAAGTAATAACTAAAGCTTAATAGCTTATAAATAAGACTAGAACTCGAGTTAAAAGCTAATACTTAATATATATTATATATTATTAATATATATATCGATAAGAAGGTATCTTAGCTTATATCGCTATAAGATAATAACGAGCTTTAATATAAAGTAGTAAATATCTTATATTAAAAGGCTAATAGTATATTCTTTTAGGTAGCCCTTATTATTTAAGAGCTTTAAAACGTTAAAAGCTATTATATATTAATTATACTTAAGGAGATACTAAAGGGCTTAGAGGAGCTATATAGTCGAATAATAAAGTAGATTTAATAGTTAAAAAGGAAAGATCTAGAGTTTTATTAGCTTATACTTTTAATAGCTATTCTTATATATTATCTACTTTATATACTTAAGCTAGGCTTACTATCCGGACTATTAAATAAGATATTAAGTAAGGCTAAAAGAGTCTAGGCGATTATAAAGATATATAGGTTACTCTTTATTATATAAGATAATTAAGTCTATATTATTTACTAGTCTATTAAGGATTACTTAAGCGGCGATATAGTTAATATAATATTCCTTATTAATCGTAAAGAGGTTTATTATAGTATATTCTTATAGTCCCTATACTTAATATATAACTTATTATAGTAGGATATTTATAGCTTATACTATCCCGGATTCTCGATCGATAATCTTAAGATATTAAACCTAGACTTAATAGCTTATATATAATACTCTTATATCTATTAAGTTAACTACCTTTATAAAATATAATATTAAGACGACTTAGCTAATAGTAGTCTAGTCTATAAATTTCTTTAATATTATCTTCTTTATTAAATTAAGGCTTTAAGTCTATATAAAGCGATATATAACGGAGTATTTATATTAATAAAGCTAGAAATACTTCTTAAGTCCGAACGGCTATTAAAGCTAGAAAGGGTATAAAAATCAGAAAGGTTATTAAACTTAATAAGGCTATTAAAGCTAGACAGGACGCTAAAAGTAGGTTTTAAGCCTTACTAACTTTAATCTATCCCTAACGTTTAATATATAAACTATTCCTAGTAAGTCTAGCTTACTCTCCTTAACGCTAGATATATATTAGTTTCTTCTCTATAATAGGCTAGGAATCGGGAATTCGCTATTATAGGCCTATATATTAGCGCTCCTCTTTAATCTAACTATTAGTTTAATATATAAACTATTTAAAATAAAGGCGCTATAATAAGTTTTAATAGGACCGACTATAGATAAGTAGTAGAGTCTATTAATATAAACGCTTAAGGGCTATAATAGCGGGGTTAACTTAGTTGCCTTTTCGCCCGATAGGAAACTTATAGTATTAACATTAAAAGATAAAACTATTAAGGTATAAGATATAGCTATAAATAACTTATAATAGATACTTAAAGGCTATAGCGATTAGGTTAATTTAGTCGCTTTCTTGCTTAATAAGAAGCTAATTATATTAGTATTATATAACGAGACTATTAAGGTCTAGGATATAGCTATAAGTAACTTATAATAGATACTTTAAAGCTATTATAGCTAGGGCTAGGTTAAGTTAGTTACTTTCTCGCTTAATAAAAAGCTAATTATATCGATATTATATAATAAGACTATTAAGGTCTAAGATATAACTATAAGTAACTTATAATAGACGCTTTAAAGTTATTATAGCTAAGTTAAGTTAATTACTTTCTCGCTTAATAAGAAGTTATTTATATTAATATTAAATAACGAGATTATTAAGGTTTAAGATATAGCTATAAATAAGTTATAATAGACGCTTTAAAGCTATAGCGACTAGGTTTACTTAATTGCCTTTTTACTCGATAGGAAGCTAATTATATTAATATTATAAGATAAGACCTTTAAGGTTTAGGATATAGCTATAAATAAGTTATAATAGATACTTTAAAGTTATAGTAATTAAGTTAACTTAATTACTTTCTTACTTAATAAGAAGTTATTTATATTAATATCGAACGATAAGACCGCTAAGGTCTAAGATATATTTAATACTATTAAGGTCTAGGATATAGCTATAAGTAAGTTATAATAGATACTTTAGAGCTACTTTAGCTAAGGCTAGGTTAAGTTAGTTACTTTTTCGTTTAATAAAAAGTTAATTATATTAGTATTATAAAACGAGACTATTAAGGTCTAAGATATAGCTATAAGTAATTTATAATAAATACTTTAAAGCTATAGCGATTAAGTTAACTTAATTACTACTTAATAAAAAGCTAATTATATCGATATTAAATAATAAAACTATTAAGGTCTAGGATATAGCTATAAGTAAATTATAATAGATACTTTAGAGCTATAATAATTAAGTTAACTTAATTACCTTTTTATTTAATAAAAAGCTATTAATATCGATATTATATAATAAGACTATTAAGATATAAGATATAGCTATAAGTAAGTTATAATAGATACTTTAGAGCCCTTATAGCTAGGCGGTCTTATTAATTGCCTTTTTATTATAGGATATAGCTATAAATAACTTATAATAGACGCTTAAGGGCTATAATAATTAAGCGGTCTTATTAATCGCTTTCTTACTTAATAAGAGGCTAATCGTATTAATATTATATAATAAGACTATTAAGGTCTAAGATATAGCTATAAGTAAGTTATAATAGATACTTTAAAGCTATAGTAAGGGGGTTAACTTAATTACCTTCTCGCTCGATAAGAGGCTATTTATATTAATATTAAACGATAAGACTATTAAGGTATAAGATATAGCTATAAGTAATATTATATATATACTCGAGGGCTATAAGGACTTAGTTAACTTAATCGCCTTCTCGCTCGATAAGAAGCTACTTATATTAGCATTAAATAATAAGGCCGTTAAGGTCTAGGATATAGCTATAAGTAAGTTATAATAGACGCTTAAAGGCTATAGCTATATTATTTCGTTCGATACTACCGGACTATACCTATTTACCGATACCGTCCCTATAAAATTAAATGATATTA
Organism: Purpureocillium lilacinum; assembly: GCF_001653265.1. Taxonomy (NCBI): domain Eukaryota; kingdom Fungi; phylum Ascomycota; class Sordariomycetes; order Hypocreales; family Ophiocordycipitaceae; genus Purpureocillium; species Purpureocillium lilacinum. The sequence goes on from NW_017264055.1 coordinate 88,791, forward strand.
CCCGGGTCGACGCTATAGGTCTAATCTAATCTCGGTTTTAGTCTCAGCCTTAAAGTACGCACTAGTGTAGGTACGGTCTGAGCCCCGATAAGTCGTGGAGTACATAGAACGGACATAAAGCGCTATGGCTGCCGCCTAAATGCCGGCCCTTTAATTTAGCCGCAGCCACCTGGCGTTCCGCAGCGCCCTCGTTAATAGCGAGGGTTGCCATCGGCTGTCTCTCGGGCAGGGTCGTTATCATCGGCTTCTCGGGACCGCCGCGCGGCCTGCTATCATCCGAATTATAAACGCAACCACGGGCGTTTTCTTGGTTCTTTAACTCTTTTTTTCTTTTACCTCTAGTAGTGAGAGGTCGCAGGAGTCTGCGATAAGTTATAGGGCTTCGTCACTAGGATGCATATGCGTGTGGCGATTTTGGCCCGTGTCACATGACCAGTCAATCTTACTCACTCCGAGGTCGACTCGGCGTCGCAGGGCCCGAATTCTTCCCTCGCCAACCCGTGTGCCAGCAGAGGCCCAAGACGCACGACAATATGGGCGCGCTCTTATCCCGCCCGAGCCCGGCAAAGGCACGCAAGCGCCGGCGGGATTCGAGCGACGAGAACACCCCAGCGAAGGTATATATGTATATGTGTGTATATTAAACCTCCGGCGGAAGTCCCTATCGGGACAAAGACGTGCTGTGCTAGGCACTATAGACTGCATCTCCTCCTAACATAGGCTACCGGCTCTAGACTTATTTAATAATATGTAACCGGATCGACGATATGCGTATATAACGATTGACATAAGACCTCTGCTAACGGGTGACAGTTCTAGTTCATGGCATTTCGGCAGGTCTTATATACGCTCGCATAGCTGCCCGGCGATGCCGCGAAGCTCGTCTCGTCTGAGGATTAGAAGAAGATGAGCGCCTCTCTTGGCGCCGAGCGCACCTAAGAGTAGGTATAGGAGCTCTTCTACCCGGGTTAATCTAGCAAGCCGCTTAATGCCGCGAGTAAACGTAACTATAAGCTACTATAGTCTTTTTACGATAGCGAGTACTAGGATATCTACGACTAGGTCTTACGTACGCTAGCGCTCCGGTTTCTAGACGTCTACCGTATTACAGGCATATTAAGAGGGAATAGCTGCGTTCTATTCTAGGTCTTAGATTAAGTCGTAAGCTAGGTAAACTATAAACGAACGGGCGTTAACTATAGGAGTAATACTAAGCCGCAGCTTTACCTAGACCTAATGCCGGTACTAGACTACTATACCCCGATATAGCTACGATAAGCTAAGAAGCGGGTAAAGATATTTTATCTATCTATAACGCTATAATTACTATACGAGACTACGTCTATATTACTCTAGTAGGAGGTGCTCGAGTTTATATTAAAGTACCTAGCGGCCTTTAATACGCTTAAGATAAGGGACTATCTAAAAGATAGAGACCTAGACGACGATAGCTAAGCGGCTCGCTTTCGCGAGGATATATAGGCTGGTATGCTTAAGATCGTCCGCTAGTACTTACTCACTTATTTTTAGTGTCGGGGGCACTACTAACAGAAGAATTATAAAAGCTAGTGCCGGCTGGATAATAGCCCCGCTTTTGCTCTAAGCAGGCGTCTAAAGTTTTCTTTATTGGTTAATACCCCCGACACTAGAAATAGCCCCGACAGTATTTATATAGCGAACTTCGGCCGATATAGCTGCCGGTAGAGGGCAGCGACGATAAACCGCTAGAAGCTACGCTATTAACGCAAGCGGCGAACTTAACAGACATACTTTAGAACTACGCTACTGCCCTGCCCGCGGTGCGTGAGGGCAAAAGGCTATATAGCAAGCTATAATCGTCGGCATTTCGAACCGATCGCCTTACGTTACTATTAAGATAATGCGGCGGGGAGCCGGACTGCGAGGAGATTGTCGCATAAAGAGCCAGATATCGCATGTCTTAGCTGCCTTTAATAGTAGTAGCTACGTAGACAGGCAGCTATTACTGCCTAAGCAAGCAAAAACTCTTATTTATATATAAAGAGTAGCGCACTATTATACGCTTATAGATAGCTCTTTAAGATAATTCTTATTAACTAACGCAATACTAACCGTAATCCCTATAGAGCTAATTGCCTAATAGAGATGCAATCGGACGATAGCGTATGGGGCAGTAAAGGATGTCATGCCGACGACGACGGGCCGACGGTCGTTATAGCGGCAGCTATATGCCCCGACGCTCGCGTCTATTATGACTCCGACCTATTTAGGCTGCGGGTCCTGGACTATCGTAAAAGACCCCTGCTAACGCCGGAATCGGCTGTCTGCTAATATAAAGGCAGAGCTAAGCCGGGATTAGCTCTATTACTAGTACTGCAGGCACTCTACGCTACTAACGTATGACTCCTAGCTATTAGGGCTATAGCTCTATAGACCTTATATAATACTAATATTAGATTAATAGGCTAAACTAACTAAATCTGAGCAATCTTAAAAAAAAGGCCGCGATAGGCTGCTAGTTAATACTCGTGCTTATAACTCCGCCTATAATTCGTTAATATTAACATTAGGATACCTTTAATCCCTTTTTGCTAACTTTAGTAATCGCGCTCTCGATCTAATAGGAATACCTCTAAAAGTAGTTGCTATATTATATTCTAGTTGCCGCTCGTTAAAGTATAAGCCGACGCTTTTAACGCCGAATTTAGCTATTAGCTATCGCTTATAAGTAAGGCGTAAAAGGTAGCGAATTACCCCTTAGAGCTGCCGAAAATAGCTACTATATTTATACTCTCCGCTACTATTCTAAATGTCGAGGATAGCTCTTAGGCACTCTGAGCTATAGAAGTCTTAAATTCTTACTATATTACTATATTTATACGACTAGTTTATAGTAATAGAAAGGAACTAGCGGGTTCTCGGATATAATTATAATTTATTATTGTCTTTAAGCTTAGATTAATAGCCGTTCTTAACGATTTATATCGAAGCGTAAAGAATAGGTAATTCCCCTAAAAATAAGAGTAGTACTATTCGGACAGATAGAAAAGTCTAGTCGTATAAATAGCCCTATATCCTAGTTTTTTCTAGCTAATCTTAAGCCGCTTAGCCCGCTATATATAAATAAGGTATATAAGTATAAGTTACTATAAGAGCTTATAAACCTACTTATATAATAGCTGCCTATATAGCGTTTTTAATATATCGCGGCTAATGCCTCTTAATACTATATTATAGCCTATAATATAGCTAAATAGCTATATCGCAGGCTTATAGCTAGAGATATAAATCTTAACCTTCTTCTTAACTTATCTAACCCTCTTATTAATATATAGCCGCTTATAAATAAGCCTAGCGAGCCTCTAATAAGCCTTAATACTATTAAGGTATCTTATAATAATTTTAACGTTAGTAAGGTATTTAACGATAATTCTATTAATATATTAATCCCTTTACTACCGCTATTACCTCTTTTCGATACCTTCGAAGACCTCTTTAACTTCTTAACCTCTTTCTACCGTAAGAGCGGCGCTTACTTTATTAAATCCTTTACTATTAAGCATATAATTAACGGTATCTCTTAACTCTTATATATCGTCTTCTACTATAATTATAGCCCTAAGCGAGCCTCTAAAAGTATAGGTATTTAAAAGGTAATATCTTAAAAGCTCGATTGCCCTATTAAAGTTATAGCTTTAATTATTAAGTCTTCCGGTTAGAAATAGGTATATAAAATAGCTAAAGGTTAGTATAATTATAGCTAGTCTCTCGATTTATTTACTTACGCTATTTTTCGCTACCGTATAGTAAAATAATAAGAGAAAGAGAGGGAGCTTATAGTTAAGTATAATATATAAGCCTAAGAGATAGTAAATATTATCTATAATACCGACCTAGACTATCCCTTCTTCTATAAAAAGGATATCTATAATAATAGGTAAATAATAAAGAAAGAATAGCTTAATAGCTTAACTTTTATATAGGTATTTATTAAAGAGCTCGAAGATAGCGAGATTAAGGTTAATAAGCTACTCGATAATAAAGGCTACCTTAAGGCTCTCTTTTAGACTTATCTTTAGTATTATAAGATATAAAAGAAGTTCCTAAAAGTTCTTAGCCTTAATAATATATATTAAATTAATTACTTTAAGATACTATTTTTTTAGGCTATAGGCATTATAGACTAAAAGACTATCGCTAACTTTACTTTTAGCCTTATTAATAGCAAAAAAGAGTATTATTTTTAATAGCTTATTAAGAGACTTAACGAGCTTTATAAAAGCCTTACTATACCTACCCTAAAAGTTATAATAACCGATAAAGAATAAGCTCTTTAAATAGCGCTTATAAGGGTCTTTCTTAATATATAATAATAGCTATATATATACTACTTTATAGCTAACGCTTAGGCTAAAATTAACTCTTATTAAAAAGATAAAAGAAGTAGCGATAATAATAACTTTAATATTACTATTAATAATGATAATAATAACCCGTTTATAGAGCTATTAAACTCTAAGCTCGACCTTAATCTTAAGGGCTATAAGTATATATAATAAGAGGTAGAAAAGGGTATCTTAAGCTCGAGCTTAAATAACGAAGAATATAGCTATAAGGGTATATTTAAGGCTTTTTAAGCTATTATCTATATTATTAATTACGATACCTTTAAAGACTTATAGAGATACCTTATTAAGACCTTTAGCCGCTATTAAGGGTATATCTTTTAATACCTATAAGATTAATATATATTATAGTATAAGTAATAAGTAAAGTACTATATTAACCGCTATTATAACTTTAGTTAAAGAGTTAATAGCTTAGTTAAGATTACTTATATAAATATTAAATCTTATCTTATAATAAGTATATTAAACCTTTATCGCTTCTATAAGGCGCTATAAATAATAATCGAAAATAAGGCTTATTTATATACTTAAGAGGCTATTAAATAGCTTTAAAAGTAATAGCTTTAATATACCTATTAAGCTTAGTTAAGTAAATTAAACTAATAGCTTACCTATTCCGCTATTAACTTTCTCGCTAAATAATATTGCTTTACCTTTATTATAATACTTAATTAATACGAGCTTTAATTATTAAGGGCTTATATAAGTAACTTTAAGCGTTAATATAGCCTACCTTATAATTATATAATCTTTACTTACTTTATTAAAGACTAGCTACTTTACTGCTATTAAATTACTCCCCGTTAATAGCTTAAAAAGCCCTTAGTTTATCTCCTTATATTATTATAAGATACCTTACTTTTAAGCCCGTTTACTAACTATCTATAGAACCTCGAAAATAGCTACTTTAATATCTATAACCTTATTATTATAACTAATAGCTATAGCCGGCCGCGCTTTAATACTATTAATAAGAAGCTTAAGATCCCTTAATACCTTAAAATCGCCGATAATAATAACGCTATTAATAATACTAACGATAATAACGCTAAAGCTAATTTTATATAATAAAGCTAGGCCTCGAGGTAAATATATATATAAGGCTTATAAGAGACTTAAGGTAAAGGCAGGGGTAAAGGTAAGGCTTAAGGCTATTAGCTTAGTTAAGTTACTAGCTAAGGAACCCGACCTTTAAACTTAAGTATCTACTATAACTACTTATAATTCGAGCTTAAAGACGAGCTCTTATAGTTATTATAAGCGTTATAAGTATTATAGCTAGCTTTAAAGAGCTTATAGGCATTATAACTAGCCTTAAAGGGGTTATAAACTATAAGGGGATTATAAGGTAGCTATAGCTAAGCTCGTAATAGCGCTATAGCTTATAGCTAGTCTATAATATTACGAACTATATTAATAGTATTATAAACTATAGTAATAGTATTATAGGCTACCTTAATAATATTATAGGCTACCTCTACCTTAGCCTTATAAAATAAGGTTATCCTAGCTATATAGCTATAACTATAATTACGCTTAGAGCTTAATATAGTTAAGGGACTTAATATAGAGACCTTAAAGTAAAAGAATATACCCTTAATATTATAATATTATAAAGAAACTATAGAAATACGTTTTTTAGGCGAATTAAGCCTTATTAACGCTATAATTAAGGTAAATAAAATTAAGGGCATAAATATAATTAATAGTAATAAGAGTATTATAAACGCTAGTATAGTTAGCTAGCTTAATAAAGGGATCTAAAACAGAATAATATATATCTAAATATAATAATATTATAGAGAAACTATAGAAATATATTTTTTAAGCGAATTAAGCCCTATTAATGCCTTACTAGCCTTATAGCGCGATAGCTATATTATAAAAATACTATTTAATTAAGATTTCAGGGTATGTTTTAGCGCGCTATTATTATCTTATACCTATATACTAAAAATAGCTAGCGTAATATAAGGGTAAGGTACAGACCTAGAAAAATATAGAATAAGTATATAATTAGACTTTTCTATTTATCTAAATAGTATTACTTAAAAATAATACTTCGATATTTAATTAAGAACTCTTTTATAGCTATTTCTAGATATTTATTATTTAGTCTTAGAATCGGCTAGTCTATTATAATATTAATGATTTAATGCCGATTTTAGCTATATATCTATATTATAGCTATAGCCTGCTATAGCTAACTCTAACCCCTTATATTAATACTATTAATTAATATAGTATAATAAATATAATACCTTAATATTAAGTAAAATAAGCCGAAATTTATATACTTTAGAGAAAAGGCTATAAATAATAGCAGCTCTCTAAGAGCTACTCTTACTATATAATACCTATAATCCTCTATAGGGCGCTTTATATAATACTTTTATTTCATTAATATAAAGGCTCTAATATAATTACGCTTTTATACTTAGCTAAAAGGCCTCTAAAAGCAGTTCCTATATATACTCTACTTAGATATATATAGCGGCATTAGCTAGTTTTAATACTTAAGCCTATTAATACCGCTAAAGTCTATAGCCCGGGTTTAGCTACTTATTAAGCTAATATTACTATAGCTTATAATTAGTTCGGCTCTTATTTTCGCCTTATATATCGATAGTTATAGAGAGCGCTTTTAATAGCGCTAATATACTTACTTATTAATACTTAAAAGATATATATACCTTATATAACTTATATCCTTAAAGGCCTCTTTTATTATATCTATATTAATAAAAGTAATAAGCTTATATTACTTCTCTTATTATTTATTAACTCCCTTAGCGTTATTACCTTTATTATTATAATAATATTAGCTATATTTTATTATATCTTATTATAATTAAATTTATAATAATAATAGGTCTTATAGATTAATTAAGTAAGAGAGGTAATAGCTATATAGTTTAGTAGCTATTACTATTATTACTATAAGTTAGAGACTAAAGCTTAAAGGTTTATATAGTATTTTATTAATAACTTATTAAAGGTATACCTTAGCGAGCTAGCTATTATATATATACTATATAGTTATTAAGGCTTTAAGTTTAGCTAATTATTATAATTATTCCCCCCTTTTTAGAGCGGTTATCTTAACTATAAATATATAGTTATAATACCTTTAATTAAGTAATTAATTATTATACTTATTCCTCTATAATAAGTATATATTACTAGCGTTTTATAAATAAATTATTATTATTATATAACTTAATTACTTTAATATTTAAGGCATTAAATAATTATTTATACCTTATATAATTATATATAACTATATAGCTTAAAGTAATAATATATATAATAGCCTTTTTTATATATTTATTATTTACCTATAAATCGCTCCTTTTTTATTCCTTTATCTTTATTATCTTTTTTAATATATTTATATTCTTTATTTATTATATATTTTAATAATACCTTTTTTATATTTATAATATCTTTATTTCTCTTTTTTAAGTTATTAATAAGTTATTAATTTCTTACTTTTTATTAATATATTATTTAATAAAACTCTTATTTATTATAAATATAATATACTTAAGGCTATTAGCCTTAAAACCCCTTTAATAACTCGCTACTATCTTATATTACTTTTATAGTAAATTTTAATGTTTTTTACTTATTATTATATAAATAGCTTAGCTCTTAAAGGTAAATTACCTTTTTATTATAGCTCTTTTATTATTAATTTTTATTATAGCTTTATTACTATAAATTCTCGTCCCTTTAAGAATAATACTATATTTTCCTTTCTTAAAAGGGATATCTTTTATTACTTATTTAGCGAGCGACCTTATAGCAATATAGTAATAACTTACCTATCGTTAGCTACCTCTTTAGCGTCTTATAATAACTCTAATTATACCTTAATTTTATTAAGTAATTACTTAAAAGTTACCCTTATCTTATTTATAGGCTCTTTTAAAGCCTTTATTAAAATCGAAAATAATAATTTTAGCTTAAGCTAAGATAATATTAAGTCTTAACCTCTTAATATTTATTAATTATAAAAAGCTTACCTTTTTATTTACTTAATATTAAGCGAGTTTATATATTTTTATCCCCTTTTAAGATATTATTATTAATCTATTGCTATTAAGTTATTAAGCTCTTACTTAAATATAGCTTTAAGTTATTATACTTTTATAGACTTAACTCTTATTATATCTATAGGTTTTTTTATATAGGCTCTTCTTTACTTTATTTTTTCTTTAATAATAACTTTATTATTATATTTTTATTTTATAGTTTACCTTTTTATTAAGAAAGATACTAACTTATTATTAATAAATTATTATTATTATTATTATAACTTATTATTATTTATTAATAACTTTAATAATCTTAATTACGCTAAGATATTATCCTATATCTCTAAGAGTTATATTACTTTTATTAATAATAATAAAGGTTATTCTAACCTTAAGAAAGAGGATATTCCTTTTAACGAGATTTTTATTAACGATTTAAGACTTATTTACTTTTATACCTTATATCCTTTAGCTTATAGTCCTCTTTATTATTATATTATAGTACTTAAATCTTAAGAGACTTTAATTATTTCTATCTAAGATTAATATATATATTATTTCTATACTTATAATAATTAGTTTTATAAAGAGTAAATTATTCTTAAGTTATTTAATTATCTTAATTATATTTAAGATATTTCTAAGGTTTATTATTATTAATAATATTCTTTTTCTTTATATAAAAATTCTTATATTTTAATAAGTTTACTTTTTTATTGCTAGTTATTTATTAATAATTTATTAATATAATATTAATAACTTATAGTATTTTACTTTTTATATAAATAACTATAATAACTATAATATTATCTATTTTTAGATTTAAGATATCGCTAAAATATATATAAATAAGTTTAAAGACTTTATTTTTTTATTAAAAGTTTATTAATAATTTATTAAGCTTATATATTAAATTATTATTACTTTTAATAATATTAAATAAGCTTATTACTTTAAGTATTACTTTATAGGTATTAAGAAAAATATTATTAAGTTAATAGCGAAATATAAAAAGCTTATTAATTTATATTAAGTATTATTATTATATTATTACTTTTTTTTATCCTTTTTTATAATAAGTCTTTATATTACTAGCGATTTATTAATACCTTATTAATAATTTTCTTAATTAAGTAAGGCTTAATTTAAATAAAAGATAAAGATAGTTCTTTATCTTATAGTAAAAGATAAATATTTCTTTAACTAAAATATTACTTTATTAATATATTATTAATAAGTTAAGTTATTATTCTTATATAATAAAATTAAAGAAGATCTCTTTTATAATATTATAAATATTTTTCTTATACTTAAGCTAAAGGTTTAAGTATATATAGTTAATAATTTATTAATAAGTTAATTTACTTTTATTAAGTAATTATTCTTAGGTATTAAAGTATATTTTAGCTAAAGGGCCTTTAAGTTTTACCCCTTTAATAACTTTAGCCTTTATAGCTTATTTTTTCTTTTATTTATTATTTATAAGTATAATAAAAAGCTCTTTATATATTATTTATAATTAATTAACTTTTTATTATTAAGTTATTTATTCTTTAATACTTTTATAATATATTATAATTAAGTTTAAGGCGTTTTCTATATTAACTATTATAATTTATTAATTATATTTTATAGGCTATCCTTTCTATTTAATAAAGTAAGCTAAAATACCTTATTTATAGTAATATTCTTTAATTTCCTTTACTTTTTATTTATTATTATCCTTTAAATTAAATATTAATATAATTTTATTAATATTTTATTCCTTAAATCTTATAATTTATAGCTTTAATAAATTAATATAAAATATATTATAGATATATATATATTTCTTAAAGAGCGTTAAATAATATATTTATAAATTAATTTATTAAAGAAGATAAAATAAGCTAATATATTTAAGTAAAAGCTTTTTCTTTTTACCTTTAAGCTATAAGTTTTATATTAAGAGTTTAATAAGGTTATTAACCTTAAGGGATAATTCTTAATACTTTTTATTATAATATTTTACTTATAATTTACTTATTTATTATTAATAATCTTATAATTACTTATATAATATAACTAGCTTTTAGAGTCTAGCTTAAGTATTAAATATCTCTTTTTTTAGCGCTATATCCTTAAGGTAGAAATAAATCGCTAATTTATAACTTATAAGCGCTTAATTTAGCGAAAGTCTTATTATTATATTAATAGTATTATTATAAATAAATTAAGCTTATTTAAGTAATTATATTTAATTAACTTAATTTATTATAATAAAGTAATAAAAGTAATACTTAAGGGTTTAATTTATTTATTTTATTTACTTATTAATTTAAGGGTAAAATACTATCGATAAGCGTTATTTAATCTTTAAGACTTAATAAAGCTATAACTAAAACTTACTTATAAAGATAAGTCTTTAATTAAAGATAATATTATTTAATACTTTAAATTAAAGTTTAATTTTATTATAAAAGAGTTCTATAAATTAAGTAATATTAATATTTATATAATAAAGAAGGAATAAAGAATACTTTATATATCGATTTATAACTATAAAAATAATATTATAGTTTTAATAATTTTATTTTACCTTTAGTAAACTTATAATAAAGTCTATAATAACCTTTACTTAAAGTCATTAAGGAATTAATAGCGATTTAAGCTTACTATAAAGGTAATATCTTTTTAATATAGCCCTTTAATAGATTATATATAATCTTATATATTATTTAATATCTTATAATAGCCTTAGCTATTAAAATACTCTATAAAATAACTTTAATATATATTATACCTTAAAGTAATTAATTAAGGGGTTATTATAATAAACTTTAAGGAATTCTTATTTAATAATCTCTTTTATTAATATATAAATATATTTATTATAATATAATAAGTTATTTAAGCTTATTTATTAAGTCCTATCTTTAATATCCCTTTACCTTTAAGTTATAAAAGCGATTTATTAATAAGTCTTTTTATTTTAGTTTTAAGTATACTTAATTAATTACTTTAGATCTATTATTAATTCTTTATAGATTATTTCTCTTATTATTATATACTTAACTCTAACTTAAGGTAATAAAGGGTTTTATTTAATACTCTTTTTTATTTAATAACTTAATCTTAATACCTTTAATATAGTCTTAACTTAAGTTTACTAGCCTTTACTTAAAATAAAGGAATATTATCTTTAATTAAGTATTTCGCTTAATCTTTTATAATATATTATACTTATAGTTACTTCTTTAATTAATATTAACTATCTCTATAAATTAAGTAATAAATAAGTATTTATTAATATTTCGCCTTTATAATTAAGTCTTTTAGATAGCTTATCTATAAGGTTATTTTTTCTAGGCCTATATTTAATAATAAAGTTAAAAGGCATTAATATTATATATTATTATATTTATTTCTTATTTAGCTTTATTTAGTTTATAAATATTTAGAGGTTATAATAATTTAATAAGACTTTTATAAGATTTATTATTCCTTTAATATAATATTATTAATATTTAAATAATTCTATAATAATAAATATCTCTTTATTTAAAGTATTATAATTAATCTTTTATAGTTTAAATTTCTTAGACTAAAAGGCAATAAAATATTATTACCTTTTTTTATCTAGCTAAAATAAGATTTTAGCTATTATATAATTCGATATATCTATCTCTATATATATTAGCTATAAAGGGTTAAAGTACTATAATAAAGGTATTTTTTAAAAGGCTAATTTAAGCTCTTTAAATATTACCTTTTTATTAATATTTAGCTTTATACTCTTAAATTTCTTATTATTTTAGCTATCCTTTAAGAAGGCTATAAAAGGGGTAATAATCTTTAAGTATTAATAAATAAACCTATAATAAAAATTATAAAAGCTAAAGAAAACTTATATCTCTTAGAATATTTATAGCTCTTATTAATTTATAATTATTTATATTTAATAAAGATTTATTAAAATATTAATATTTAATAAAATAAACTTAAAGAACTTAATAAAGCTTTAATAAAATATATATTTTATAAAGTTAATATATAGCTCTATATTATATATATACTTTAAGACTTATAGAATATATTTAATATATTCTTCTTTTATCTTTAAGAAAATAAAAATATTATTTAAATATATAATATAAATTATATTTATTAATCTTTATAATATTAAATAGATATAATTCTAAAATATAATAAAGGTATTTATTAACCTAAAGGGTATAATTAAATACTTAAAGTAATTATAATAAGTATAGAATATAGTCTTTTATTTATTACCTTTATAGATATAGATCTTATAGTAAGTATCTTTAATATTAATTTTTATAAAGTATTAAGCTCTTTTATAATAGTTTATAATTTCTAATATAAAGGGAAGTATATAGAGATTCTTTATTAATATATAATTAAAGCTATAATAATTTATATATAGCTAGAGAGTATTATCTTTCTTAAATATAAAAAGGATAAATATATTAACTAGGCTCTTTAAATAATATATCTAGCCTTTCGCTAAGTTATTATTAAAGTATCGCTATAGTTCCTTTAATTTAATTTATAATAAAGGATATAATAGTCTATATAATAAGATAGTATTTAAGAGAAGATTAATTATATAATTTATCTCTTTATATTATAATAATATATTTATATTAATAATATTAAATATATCTTTTATATATATAATCTCTTTAAGTAAATTAATAATAAATCGCTTTAAATTTATTATATCTTTATTATTGTCCTTTAATAATAAAGGTATAAAGTCTTTATTTTATATTATTATATATACTTATATTAAATTATAGTATACTTAAAGGAACTTTTATATCTTTAAGACTTTTATATTAATCTATTAATATTTAAATTATTATTATTAATCAATAAAGGTTAAATAAACTTAATACTTTATTAATATAAATATACTTAATAAGATAAAGTACTTATTTAATTATAAGTCTTTATTAATAGCAATATATTAATAAATTATCTTATATATTTATTTTTTATTATTTATTATAGTTAATAAGACTTCTTAGATACTTTATTAAAGAATATATAATCCTTTTAGCGCTCTTAGCCTATAAGCTTTACTTAAGAGTTATTATAGCTATTATTTTTATATAAAGGTAATATTAATTAAGTCTATTTTTAAATATATATTAAGGTTTATATTAATTAAGACTTTATATTAAAATTATATTATTATTAATATAGTTAAGTATCTTATTGCCTTTATTTAAGGTATAGCTATTAAGGTATAAATATTTACTTTAACTTCTAAGAGTTTTTTAATAACTTAAAGCTATTTCTCTCTTTATATAATTATAAATAAGCTTTCTAAAAGTATCTTTCCTTTCTATAATTAAAGTAATATAATTTATCTTTTATTAATAAAGATATTAAAGTAGTATTTACTTTTATAGTTAAGGTAGATAACTTATTACTTTATTAACTATTTAATCCTTTATTATTATATTTTCGCTTAATAGATTATTTACTTTCTTATAAGCTTATATCTCTCTTTTTAGTCTTATAGTCTATTAAGTCTTAGACTTATTATATAATTTAAATAACTAATTTATATATCTTATTTTTAATAAATATCTATAGGTTAATTTAATATTATAACTTAAGTTATAATTTCTTAAAGAAAGTAAAAGTATAGTCTATTTTATTAATATATTTAAAGTATTTCTCTATAGAATTTAAGTAAATATTAAAGTCTATAAAGGATTAATTTTCTTATTATATTATATTTTACCTTTAAGCTATAAGGATTACCTTATAGTTAATAAAGTCTTAAAGGAGTATATAAATCTATTCCTCGAAAATAGCCTTAATTTATTTTTATTAAGTTATTAATTATTTATTAAGATATTAATCCTATCTTACCTTTCCTTTATAATATATATAATTAAAGGCAAAAATAATCTTCTTTTTATCTTTATAGAATTTATATAATACCTTTATAAATACTTATTTAATATTTTATAATTAATTTTATTATTACTATAAATTAATTAAATACCTTAACTCTAAGAAGTTTATAACCTTTACTTTATTACTTTTATTATTATTACTTAATAAATTAAAAGTACCTTACTTTTATTTTTATAATATAATATTAATATAGCTTATTTAAGCTAGAGACTTATATAATTCCTTTTTTCTTACTTAAAGAGCTTAGAGCTCTTTAAGCTATTTAATATAAGCCTAGACTACTTAAGCTTATTTTTCGATAAGGATATCCTTTAAGGTAGAATTTAAGTTAATTAAAGATATACTTAAGATTTATATTAAGTTATTTATTAACTCTTTAAGAAGGTTATTTCTTAATAATATATTAATACCTCTATATAGTCTTAATAACGCTATTATTACTTTTAGGTAACTATAATAAAAGCTTTAAGAATTATAATAATAATAAGTCTTATAGATTAATTAAGTAAAAGAAGTAATAATTATATAATCTAATAGCTATTATTATTATTACTATAAGTTAGAGACTAAAGCTTAAAGGTCTATATAGTATTTTATTAATAACTCGTTAAAGGTATACTTTAGCGGGCTAGCCATTATATATATATTATATAGCTATTAAGGCTCTAAGTCTAGCTAGTTATTATAAGCTTAATATATCCTTTACTTTAATAAGGGCTTTCTACTATTATTATAGCTCCCGGACGTTAAATAATTATTATATTATATCGTATTAAAGTATAGCGGTTTTTAAAGCTAATATTAATTATAGATAGACTCTTATTAACTTAATACGTCCTTTACCCTAATAGGGGCTTTAGCTTAATAGCTTCCCAGACATTAAATAATATTATATTATATTATATTATATCGTCTAGGTAAGTTCCTATATAAAAATATATACTAACTTTACTTACTTATATTAAATCGAAAAAAAGAATATTTAATTTCATTAAAGTAAAGAATTAGCTACGTTAATTAACTCGATTAGGGTGATTAATTAATTAAGTTAATCTATAATAAGCGCTAAGCTGCCCGGACACTAGGCCTAGCTAGAATGGCCTTTCTGGCAGGAAGGTAGGGAGCCTGGCATGCTAGGAATTAGAAGGTGAAACGAAAGGCATGACGTTCTTATTAGCGAGCAGACAGCTAACCATATCTACTACCAGAAACTCCTACTGTAGGAAATCGAAAATTTAGGATGGCAACCTGACTGCATCCACCTGTACGACGTCGTTTATTTCTCGAATGTTCCGTTGAATTTCATGTGCAAACGTCTCCCCTTGCTCAACCCCCTGATAGAAAACATCCCCGTCCAGCCATAAGGTATTGTAATTAAACAGGTACCATCCAAAATTACCGAGCATGAGCTGGTTATCATCGTATTCGAACGACTCCAGCTCGGAGCCGTTGGCAATGACACTAGTTGAGGACTTCTCCTTGCTGAAATGATTTGGTATCGGTTCATCCGGATACAACTCCCAGGTAGGGTCTGAAAAGGGCCTTTCTGAGGAGTCTGGCCATGATATATACTTCGGGGCTTCCCATGTTGTGTGCAGGCGGAAGCGCTGTCCATGTTGCCACCCCAGAGCATTGGAAATTTTCTGCAGCTGAGCTGGAATCAGCGTTTTCATTTCGGGAATTGGCTGCTGCCGTGGCGGCGTGATCTGGTGGCAGATGACCGCAATGGTCGCTGAGTCCACTGGCACATCGCCGTCATAGACTGTTACGTTGATCATGACGGCTCGATCTTCCACCTTGCTGTTGACGAATATTCCAGACTGCAATATAGTGTCACCTTTCGTAAGATTGCCGGGTCCATCCCAGTCGCCGCGGAACCACGACCCTTCGTAAACCCTGCCATCGGAATATGTCATGCGGCCCTTGCCGTGCGGTAACCCGTCAACGAGATCACCAATATACTTGGCGTTGGATCCTGGACTATAGTAAACGCCCCAACCCTTTTGGAGAGCCGTACACCAGTCCACAAGCGTGTAGCCGCTCACTGAGAGTCCGTGTGTGAGTATCGAAGCGACTGACGTCGACACGCTGTATTGGACACACCGCTGTATAGACTGGCTGGGACCGTCGAGTAACAGTAGATCAGAAACCACCAGGTCATCGGCATAAAAAGTGCAGAGTTTAATTTCAGTGCCTTTAGGTCTTTCGCTTCTGACAGCCTCCGCCAGACCGTCGTAAGTGTTGAGTAACTCGGTAGTGAGGTTCCCGGGAGGCACCAAAACCACTGCCACTGGCGACCTCTTGTCGTCGCCCACCATTGTGGCGAGTTCGTCAACCGTAGCCAGTGGAAATTCTCCAGAGATTGCGTATTTTTTTAGGAGGCCCAAATCCATCCAGGTACTGAAGGCATTGTCATATGCGCTTTTTTCTTTGCGAAGTGTCGGCAGCCATTGCTCCTCCGTAAAAGCTTTCGTTGCCTCTTCGCCATTCGACCCAGCCATTCCTCTGTAGTCACGGAGGAAAGTGCCAAGAGCACCCCGGTATTCGATGAGGGTATGCTCGGCCTTTCTTTCCCCTTCATCGCATGTTTGTTGTAGTGTAGGAAACAACCGACTGTCGCCGTGCTGCGCGATATTGCCGACAAGATAGTTCCAATTCTGAGTAAGAGTAACCATTTCGTCGTAGATTTTCATGAGAGAGAGAAGCTGTGCCTCCTCAAGATCGCGCGAGAAAATCTCCGCGGATATTCCCTTGAAAAAGCTCAGCGGTGATAATGTCAACTTAACAGGAACTTGAACACGGAGCACCTTCGCAGGCTCCGCCAACTTCATGGATAGCGCTACCGGATTGACAGGAACCATGCCACCCAGGAAATCTCCGACTAAGTGGATCTCCAACTCGTAACGACTGATTTTCTCCCTGTTTGAGTCGGAAACGTCGGCGTCGCCCCCAGCCCCAGTGAAGGCTCCGAAACTTTGCAGCATCTTGAGCGTCAGCCGCCCTTCAACGCCGGTACTCTTTTGCAAATCGTAGTTGGTCTGAGACAGACTTCCGATCATGGAGGCCCCGTAACATATGGCTGTAACGACGTGGGTGGCCCCGAGTTGTTGGACTTTTTCGGGTGTCAATATAACTGAAGATTGCAGTCCCTGATCGAGAACCTCCAGGCGCGGGCGATCTGCGGTGATACCCCTAATACCCGAAATGGCTAAGGATGCCTCAGCACTGTCAGATCGGTCGATATATGCAGCAGATCCCTTGGCGTTCAGTGCGCCGCCGAGCAGAGACAGCGCAACAGACGCAGACACGTTCAGCAGGGAAGTCCGGTTTTCTGACTCTCGGACCTCTTGATACGTGCTAACAGTATTGGAGAGGTTCCCTGGTCTCGTCGCAGCCTCAATAACATCCCGCGGAAACAACGGGAAGTTGAGGAGTTTCCCCGACCGAGCATTATACGTCTGGCCCAAAAAGCTTGCGCGACCAATGGCATCGACCTCAAGCTCGGCATCTATTGCCGCCATAATAGGGTTGACCTGGTAGTGATTGAATTTGCGAACTTGAGGCAGTCAACGTTGTGGATGATCTCAGATTGATATGGTTGAAAGGAAGAATTTGAAATTCGAGAAGGGGTGCAACGGCAGACGAGAGCGAGGCTATAGAAATATACATCCCGCAACCCCAAACCCTCAACCGCAGCGCAGCTCCTCGTTTTGTGCTGCGGGGCTAGTGATATTCTCGGATCTAAAGCGGGTGGGAAATTATCAGCCGTTTCCCCTTGCTACGGTCTGCACTACTAGCGGCCTCAGCTTGTCGCTTTCGAGGTGGCACAGGCGCTTGGACGAACGTTCGGCTAAGTCGCAATCCAGCCGCGCCACGCCGGGCCTGAAAATCTAGACCGACATCTAGACTCACATTAATGGACGGCAGGCGACTGTCCTCACATGATACTAACCTGGCATTAAACTCTATTATGAAGCCCACAATTTAGATGACTTTAATGTAGCAACAGGATTGTAAATTGAAATAGCGGCACACTACCTACTAACATTCGATATGGAGGCGGGTAGACAGCTGAAAAACTCACCCAAAAATCCTACATCGCGCCTAGGCTGTGCTACCAGTATGTCGCGCTTGGGCTGAAAATCTAGATCGACGCCTAGGCCCACATCACTGGATGGCAGGTGATGTCCTTCTAGGTACTAACGTATAAGTGTGCGTATCTTCACGGAATCTGGCATGAAACACCCTTATTGGAAAGTCCAAAATTTAGATGACTTTATGTGGCGACAGGATTGCAAAATAAAATAGCCACGCCTGACATACATCCGATATGGTGGCGGGTAGACAGCTTAAAGCTCATCTAAAAATCCCCATGTTGCGCCTATGCTTACGTTACGGTACCTGGGGGTGATATTCAATAAAGCCCCGTGGTATCAGGCGCGCCGACTCAGATCACAGGTCTCTGAGACCTGTTACACACAGCATCAATTGAACGAAACAGTCTGGCTCTACATTTCATACCACTACTTGGCGCATTAAAAAATATGTCTGCAGAGGAGGTCGAGGTACAGGCATTGGGCCGCTCCGCATTTCTTGGCCAGCTATACTCCGCTTCCACTGGTACGCTGATTAACGTGTCACTCTTTCCGGAGCATGCCCTGGAAGCTGCGACAGTCTCAGAGCCAATGCCTATGACTGATATGTCATTTTCGGAAGTTCGGAACAGCCAGAAAAGGGCACATCTCCTAAGAGTGAGCGCCTCTGTCTCGCTTTCCATCTTGGGCGGGTCAGTGGAACTCAAGGGCGCCGGAAAGTACCTGGACAGCTCGGATACTGATGAGGACTCTACCACTATCTCCGGCGTTGTACGTTGCCGGACGGTGCACAAGAGGCTCGACCTGGCTGACAATGGCATTATGCATGCTGTGCTCGTTGACTCCAACGCGCTGAAGAGCATGGGTGCAACGCACGTTGTTAGTGGTATTACCTATGGAGGCACCCTGCTTGGGAACCTTTCGGAGACTAGATCGCAGGCTAGGTCGAACCAGAATATTCAGGGAGACTTCTCGCTCAAGGTATTACAGAGTCTGGGCAGCCTGGCCGGCGCCGAAGGCAGTGCAGCGTTGACGGAGGAGGAGGTTAAGTACCTTCAAACGGCCTCCTTTACAACCAGTCTTGTTGCGGACTATGTCGACTACGAGTCAAGACCTCCCGTCAAACCTGAGCAAATGATCTTGGAGATTGAAAAAGGGCTACCCAACTTCACCAGCGAAGTAGCCGATGTGGGCAAAGATAAAACAATTGGAGTTCCCGTCGATCTGGTTATGACACCCCTGTCATATTTCGATCAGTTTTCCACGGAGATCGTCTTCCGTGAGCTGGCCGAGACTGATCTCGCTACACTACGAACGTTTTACGATGACATCTCCACACTTGACAGGCGCCGAAGGTCTCTTCTCCTGGAAGTTCAAGACAAGCTCGATAATGCGTCTCCACCGTACAAGGACTGGTTCCCTTCCTTTCACGAGCTTTGCCTCTTGCGGTCGAACACCGTTCAAGTTCTCTTTGTGGACACGCGCATAAAATTAGGCAACTTCTTAAGAAACTACCGGACACAAACGAACGCAAGTGCAACCGTGGCCGATTTCCTTACCTCCGCCAAGCCGCAGTATGAGATGGAAATGGACCTGATGAAAAGGGACACCGCCGGTTGGCAAAATCTGCTGTGGCTCCACCGCACTGCGGCAGCACATCACTACCCGCTTGCTACCGTCGACAAGGTCAAGGAACTAATGAATAGGGGTGAGCTGGATAGCATCATCGTCAATTTGATTCCGGTGTCAGCCGAAATTTCCGGTCTGCTGAGCGCCTATAGAGAGCTGGGGGATGAAGTTCGCAAGTGGCGGGAACAGATGAATACGAACTCCGGCGGCAGTGGCACAACCGAATATCTATCCCTATACGCCGATCCACTAAGGGACACGGTTGTTATGCAGCTGGAGAACTCTAAGGGATCCATCTCGCACGCTCTTGCCACCGCCAGGGAGACGCTGAGCCCGACCTGCTTGATGTACGGATATCGGAAAGACCTCAATCGTCGGAGCTGGATGGCACTGAACCACGAACACTGGGGGGTTGTCATCAATCAGCTCGCGAAGACGCGCTATGTTGGCTTCCTCAAAGACGCGAGTCCACACGGAGTGGGCACCATGACATACGTGAGCGGGTTCTCGTACACCGGCGACTGGCTGCTCGGTAAACGCGACGGCAATGGACAGCTGCATCGAGAAGGTCGGATACTCGAGGAAGGGTACTTCATTGACGACATTCCTCCTTCGGCCGGAGACATCTTCTCCCCAGAGTGGGCCGTACCTGTCGAAGTCACAGTTTACCATGAAGGTGAGTCGATAGAGAGCGCAACTTTCGCCGTGATGGCCGGCGCATCGCCGCATCGGCAAGTTGAGAAAATTGCCCGTGCATTCGGTTGGAAGTCGGGCGAACGCTACCGTCTCACACCCACGCTAGAGATTAGGACGATACCGGGTGTTTCCGGTGGACGGGTGGAGTCCCGGAATGTTCTGGTCGCCAACGGGCCGTCAATTGAGTCCGGTCCCTACTCTGAGGAGAGACAATCATGGGCATGGCCCGACGAGCGTGTCTCGTGGAATGGCGAAGAGGGCACCATCCTGTTTTTCAACGACAAGTATGACCCGTTTCCACCTAGGATCGGGCCAGATCCAGCCCACCCTAAAAAAGGATTCCTTCCGAGTCCTCGAACACGTCCAGTCAAGGTTGAGGCAATGCTCTTGAAGTAAAGGCGTCATGGGTTAATTTCTGTCGTCAAACACAAATGAGAGACGAGCCACTTCTAGGCCAATCTATGGGCACCTAGTCGGACTGGATTCTGTAGCCCTTTGGTACCTGATGCATGGTTCATTCAGTTGCGCAGAAGTGTTCTCTGTTCTGCCTGTCAAGTACGGTGTAGAAGTACGCATCAATGGTCATGGGGACACACGTGGGCATGTGATGGTACTCGACGATCTGATTCACCAATCTGCTTCATACCGACGGTACATACTTCATGGTACCTTTGGAGAATGCAATTGCTATAACTACGGCGCCCACCATTTTGTTACACAGCAGCCCAGTGAACGGCCTGGTCGCTCAGAAGGCGGTGAGGCGGCCACGAGCTCCCATCAATCAGATTCTGCAATAGCACCAATCCGTCCTAGTTGGGAGTGAACTGGTGCAGGGTTGGGGTTCAGCGCGACGACCGTAAAGTCAAACCTGCCTTTAAATCAGGCAGCGTAACTTGCAGCTAGCAGCAGAGGTCTCAGGCCTAGCTTATAGGTCATTTATTTAGTCATCCTCTTGCCTATCCGAAGAGTAAAACAGTCCTGCCAGCAATCTGGCAAAGAAGATGCAGGCTTGCAGAGCTCGCCTGAACGGCAGCCTGCTTTACAGGAGCCTGCACGGGCGGCATGGCCGGAAAAGCTCAGTGTCTTCGGCTCTGCCTTGTCGAATTTCGATTGTAATACTGGGGACTGTCGCTTGTGCATTGCCAATAGCGAAGCAAAGCAAACGTGGAATATAGCTGTTCAGAATGCAGGTCGCGAAGGGTCTGGTGTCGCTTCTGAAAACGGGTAGAATAGCGAGAAGGGGGTTGTGAATGTCTCGTTAGCTGGCTGCTGGGACAATTGACGGTCATTATAGAAATTGCCTAAATAAATAGCAGAATAGCCAGATAAAGCGAATATATCATAGTTCTAACTCAGGCGGCTTGCCCGGTTAAGACGTTCTTTTACGGAATCGTCCTCGACATATTCCTTACGCAGAAAATCGGCAACTTATTTCAGCGCTTATTTGCAACCCTGTTTTCCGCGGGCTGGTCATCTGGAAGGTCTAGTATTTGGCGTCAAACTGCCGCCACCTATGGCACGGTGACACTAGAGGTATCCAATGAGATCTTGAGGATCCCGCAGCTAAGGTGGCGCATGTTTTATGACAGCGTAGGTTTAAGCGGACACCAAAGAACGACTTGTGAACGTCTGCCGTCATCGTACTGTTGCATTTCCCACTGATGTCACTTTTACCTTTATGGCGCCAAACATGGGGTGAAGTATCACCCGCAGAAGTTAGCCCGAACCATCACTACTACTTCCGCATTTTGAAGCGGACCACCGGCTCTAATCTTATATGGTTGAGACCCAACGATTATGAGTGTTCTTGGTTTCGGTATTTCCTTTTACTTGATATATCGCTGCCATCGGCCGGGCCTCGGCTTAATTTCGCGTCGCCACACTCACAATGTACGGATTCGATCATATCTTCGTGGTGTCCCAGACCGTGATGGGCCTGCTTAGATATTTACCAATGCGTTACATGCGTCCTGGGCAGCTCCAAGGTCCAATTTCCACCGTGCAGGGCTTTGATATTTCTCACTACCAGACCAATGTCGATTTTCTAGCTGCGTATGGAAGCGGTGCCCGCTTTGTTATCGTCAAGGTTCGTGCACCACGTTCAGCTACTTTCACCGAGACCTTGCCCACGTAGTAGTGTTGATACTGATCAAAATCCCGCAGGCCACGGAAGGCGGCACATTTATCGACCCCAAATTTCAGGGCCACACTGATGATGCTGTTAATGCCGGATTTGTCCACGGTGCATATCATTTCGCGCGGCCCAGTTCTAGCTCTGGGAGCCAGCAAGCAGACTTTTTCCTTGCCAACGGTGGAACCTGGGTAGCAGACGGGATGACTCTTCCCGGAATGCTGGACCTCGAGAATAACCCCTCAGGCAGTCAGTGCTACGGATTGTCCCAGTCGGACATGGTCAACTGGATTGTAGACTTTGTCGATACCTATTCAGGTAGCACTGGGAGGTTTCCGATGATATACACTACAAACAACTGGTGGAATACTTGTACCGGGGACTACAGCGGATTTTCTGGCTACAGCCCGCTGGTTCTGGCGAGGTATGCTCCATCACCGGGGCTGGTCCCGGGAGGGTGGGCTTCGTATACAATCTGGCAGAATTCGGATAGGTACGTGTACGGTGGTGACTCGGATATTTTTAATGGAGACGAGGCGGGCTTGCTCGGGCTTGCCTCTGGATAGGATATACGGAAGAAGGAGAGATCGGAAAGACGGCAGCATGGAACTTAGTGCCACAAAGGCCGCACAGAAAGCGGTGGCAATCAAGGTACTTGCCGGCAAATGGCTTTTGGTCGCAGGCTCGGCGTCATTTGTCTTTTGAAACGAATGTTGCATTGGAAAGCTCCTATCTTGTTGTATTGGCCCGCTACGGCGACTGTGGTCCGAGATTTCAGAACTACAGCCACAAATAACAAGTGCGAGGCTCTTACTAGTGTGACAATAACCTCTCAGTGCTCTTACGTATTTTAGCACGTTTCGAATATCGATTTGTCAGAGCGGCTCAAGAAATAGTGATAAGGCTGGTGCGCCACAGAACTTCCGTCCCGAACACGAGGGAAGGTTCCATTGATTGTAGGAAGAGGCATCCTACACTGGTATCAGCACGCTATACCGTTGTGATTTAGCAATTCTTTCTGTGCTACGTACGGCTGCCTGGCATTTTATTGGAGTGATATCTTCCGACATGGTTCAAATGACGTCTATTGGGAACAATGAACGATGCCAACGCACCCAGACCTCACGCGGAACAGCGTAACGTGACCAACCGATACTCCTCTAGTCTCATTGAACAGATCAGTTCATGACAATTCGAGGCTCATGAATCCCTGTCTTGTCCCAAATACCCAGGATACCGTAGTCGCACACGTGCTCAACGTTGCACCAGCACATCGACTCCGTCGAACCCCGACATTCAGCAAGGTGGTGGAATTTGCCATTCCGCACATCTGGTGTAAGCTTAAGACCCATTATTCACCCCTCGTCATGACGCCGCATGAGTTTGAGTTCCGCAATTTCAGATCACTGTTTCAATCGTCTAACTAAAATCGGCCGTCAGTATTCAGTGCCGCACTTCCCCCTACCCCCTAATCCCATATGTGGAGAGGTACGAATGCCAACTCGAATACCAAGGCTGGCTGAAAGAATTATGCTTCCGTGTGGAACGATGTTCCAGATGTCTCTCGAGCCCAGACCTAGAGTGCTGAGGCTTCTCGCGTGTACTTCTCGAAGCCAAGGATCCGCCGCCTCCTCCATACGATAATTGTAGAGTTAATGAACGCTATTGGGAATTGCGATAGTCATGGTCTTCCTAGACGACTGCTTCCGCGGCCGTAGCGAAGAGCGGTCATTTACTGCTATAGTTCCAGGCCCTGACAAGCTCAAGAGGAAGCGATTGCGTGAGTAGGAAATTTCATATAATAAGCAATCTACGGGAAGCACGGTCCGTTTTCGGGTCGCTCTAGATTTCGCCTAAGTGCAGGCTAGGTTCGACGGTTTATTAGCGCGCGAATTGGCTTAGCGCTGCCCGCTATTTGGTTCGGGGTAAGTTGCTCGAGCCTTGATCGCGCAAGAAAAGCCCATCTCTATAGAACGAACGAAGAAAACTGTCCAGAGCAAAGCAGTATACGATTTTGAATTGATTGAAGCTATTTATATTATTGCATATTATTGGTAACCGCTGCGGTGCCGCGATTTGCCGTGGATTTAAATCTCACGAAGTCTAACACGGCCACAAGCGAAACCGGCGCACAAGTCTCAGCTCAGATATCGGCGACACAAGTCTCATTTCCGGGGGCCCTATAACAGCCGGTCGTGTTATATAAGGCGGGGTTAAGCGTCCGCCCGGCACATATAGCGTCTCGTTAAGAGATCCATCGAATATTGAGAAGTATCTGATACAGACATCTTACTAGGAGCTAGACGGTAGAGGCCCTATACAAACTCTGAACGGCTGATATATCATCCGGCTATAAATCCCCCTCGTCATTAAAGTATTTATATATAACGGCTTTACTGTCGGCAGAGTGGTCTAAGCCGATAGCATGTCCAATTTCGTAGATAACAACCTTAAGCAAGAAGTTCTAAGTCTAAGCCTCATCTTCGTCGAAATAAACGTCGCTAGTAAGGCTATCGTCTCCGTTCCCTGGGGCGAACGCATAAGCTAGGACGTTATCTTCGCCGGGCTTAGGGCCGCTATCAAATGGGTATCCGTCGTAGCGCTACCCACCAATCAATCCATACCAATCAAGGAAGTCAAGTTTCAATCAAGTCGAGCTCACATCTCCCAGTCAATTAATCAATCTTCTAAACCTCTTCGATTAAATCCAATTAATATAAATCCTTGATTATGTAATATACCTAATAGCTAATTAGAATCAGGGATTTAACTCAAATAAGAAGTAAGGAAGATAAATACTACTATATTTAGATTAGCCCTGTTCTCCCCTTTATGCTATAGGGTAGCTCTATCGCGTAAGCTAGGAAGGGATTATTGCGCCCGACGCGTATTACGCTCACCGCTACTCGTGATCCTCCCACCTACGTAAGAACGCGTCGTTACGATCTACGCCCCCGAGTATATTCTTTTAGCTTTCCGATAGCGTTAACGATTTTTAGATCTCGTCGTATAGCTAGCCTAGCCGCTCAATTCAATACGTCCAGTAATTCATCGACATCCGATAGCTTCGACGGCCTGCCTATTGCGACCTGGCGGGGTCGACGATTCGTCTAAGATAAGCTTCTCTGGAAGAAGGGTTCGCGGGCGCTAAAGACTTAGATAAAAGATCATAGAGTCTTTATAAGGGAAATCAAGAGAGGCAATGCGTCTGGTATTAGACCTAATCATCATTATGTAATATAACGTACTGACCATAGCTTAGCCAAAAGGCTATAGGTTTGCAGTATCTACGATAAGCGACGCAAACTCGAGATAGTATATAGTACGAACGTAACCTCTAGTGCTATAAGCTATCTCTAAAATAGGCACCGAATATTCCCCCCCGATAGGCTATTAACCAGCTCCGATTATAAGGATGCTTAGCCTTATAAGCGACCGAGGACCTCCTTAATACCGAAGATATAATCGACGAAGGTATAAGAGCTCGCCTATAGCTTTATCGTTAATACGGACTAACCTTTCGGCGTCTTCGACGACCGTTATCTCCGAGAACTCTTATAGCAGTTTAATCAAGACCTGTTTTCATAAATTCCATGGTCCCGGAGCAGCTAGCGAAGGCAGCTCGAGGTAGTGTTTAATAGCAAAAAGTGCCTCGTGTAACAGTCATTACGTAAAGCCATAACGAAAATATATATTACCTTTAACCTTTAGACGTCCCCGAATCGATATGCAATTATCGCTATATTAAGACACTTTCTCGATAAGGAAGGGCGTCAATAGTAACGGCTGCTAGCGCTTACTCGCTAGCCTAGGCCTTATGCTAGTAAGAATATCGCATATACCCTTCGGAGGGTCGTGGAAGACTGGTAGATCGAAGATATAATCCGAACTTTAGTTTCTAATAATGCGACGAATAATAATACCTATACGGATTACTTCTTCCGCGCTATTAAACCTGCTTTAACGTAGGGCGACCGTGTTAAGTGGCGCATAAGATATTATAGCTATATACTTAACCTTATCGGTAGAGCTTTCCTATATAGCGAAGACAGCGAGACTTTCGAGTAAGAAAGTTAGCGTCTACTTGACGCCGACCTTATTGAAGACGACTTACGATACTGGAGATATCGTAGCCCTGTCGGTAGGCTGCATAATATCATTAAGTTCATTTAAGCGTCGCCTTAACGAAGCGAGCGATTCTAGATACTAGCTAGTAAAGCCGATAATCAAGACGCCTAGCTAATCTACTAAGAATTAAGTAGAGAGTTATAGCTAATCCTTAGTAATGAGACTTAGTAGAACTCTATATACTTAATGATCGAAAGAGCGCTTAGGAAGTAAGGATATCTCTAGACCTTCTTAATAGAGAACTAAATAGAGGAAGATATATTAAAGCGGCTGCTCGCTAAAGACATTCTATATCCCGAAGACTAGCGTCTTCTCATTAAGCTTAAGGAGATCCTTGCCCTACTTTACTTCTAAACGATAAGATATTAAGGCTAGGGCTAGAGAGGAAGCTATAGATACGTCTAGGAGATAATGACTAGAATAAAATATCTTCTTAATTAACTAGAGGACTAGAAAGCCTACTTTAATAATCCGGCTAGTAAGGCGATCGAGTAATACCGGGCTCTTTAACTCTACGATAGGTTAAGCTAGCGGAAAGGGCCTTAAGTAATATAGACTGCCCCGATAAAGGGTGTAAAGGAACTATCGATAGACTACCTTCTACTCTATATAAGAGCCGACTTTATATTAAGCTAAGCCGACTGACTTACCTAGCTCCGCGAGGACTCGAAATATTATATTCGTCTTTCTATAACTAACGCTTAGTAAAAGCTAAATAAGTATTATATTAAGCTAGGCAGTTTACCGGTATTTACCGCTATAGTAATTCTTTATCTAGGATATAGTATCCGCTAGCTTAAAGATCGCTAGAGTAGCGATAAGTAATAAGGCTAGCTTTATAATGTAAAGGATAGCCTAGAGAGGTTTTAGATGGCTTAGTACCGCGATAATAGCGTAGAACCTAGCGTAGAGGGGTTATTAAATTATCTAGCGATCTTATACTATATTAACTATTTTACTAGCTTAAGGCAGGAAGAGTCTGTATATAAGTAGTAGCTTAATAGTAAGACGGAATAACTTATAGATGAGAGTATAGAGCTTAAGCGATATTTTCGCCTTAAGCTACCTATACTAATAGACGACCCTATTTAATAATAGATAGACTATAGATTATTATTCCTAACGCTAAGTTAACTAGCTCTAGATGTCTTCGCTATTCTAGCGATAGCCGCTAATTACGAGAGAGCCTTTAGTCTTACTAAGCTTACTTTAATAAGTTAGCGGCTCTTAATAGAGCTATTAACGCTAGAGAAAGTTTAATGTCTTAAGAACTAAGTTCGATAGGATATAGTTATATTAAGTAGACTCTATAATAATCGCGGAGTAATTAGCGAGGAGTAGTATAGGATAGACTATAAACGTACCTTAGCTAGGATGCACTCTTAAGTTAAATCAATCTAGCTAAGTTAATTAAGCTGAGGCCGAGCGATATATTAATTATCTAATCGAGACCCCCTAGAATTGACTTGATTGAATTAAGAGTAGCGCTAATCCGTCGCTATAGTCGCTACTGGTAAAGCGGACGCGGATATCAGCCGGGCCCTTAGGTATAGGGGTCAGAACTTTAGTTTCGGTAAACTTTAACGGTGTTACTCGTGCCCATATAGCGTACGCACGGGCTAAGGCGTCACGAACGACATCCCGGCCTAGGTGCTTAGTGGTTTCGTCCAGACGGTACGTGATATCGTAGTAATCCCACTTAGTGGCTTCTATAGAGAAGCTTCGCAGACGCCTATAACGGTCAATATAGCTATAGTAAGGCCTCGACATTAGTTCCGCAGTCGCTTCGTTAAATATCTCCGTTATAGGTAACCCCCCAGACTTTTAGAACTCTGCTAGTGGCCTGATAAGGCTAGTTGTCTCGAGATCGGCGTTACTTCTAACGAAACCAAGGCGTTAGATCCGATCGGATTGAAGCGTCGCGTACTCCGCTTCTATGCTAGCGAGAGGAGCCACGGAGACGGTCCGTAGAGGTGTATCTATTAGGTGCGGGATATTACCCTTATTCCCCTGACGAGTCCGTAGAACCTGCTAGCTAGCCGCTTTATGTCCATCCATGACGCGCCTAGTGCCATAGAGCACCCTATCGAAAGTGCGGGCGGTGGGCAAGATCTAGTAGAGGATGAATAAATTCGGGGCGATTTCCTTGAGTGGGAATAATAGCGTGTCTAAGTTCTTAGTTATTTCCCGGCCGTTATCCTCGATTTAGTTTTAGGGGCCTATCTAGAGGTTAATCTACATAACTGGATTAGCGGCAGTCTTTACGCCCTTTAGATCGAGATAGGCTATTAGGTAGCTTTAGCTAACCCCGCGGGCGGCAAGTTCTAGCATAAGTATAAGTGGCTATAGAATTCTGAGCTGGTCTTGTCCGATGTAGTGGCATCCCTGGAGGATATATATCTGCTGCCGATGCTAATAAAGCGCGCGTAGTAGACTATTGCTAGACCGTATATAGGGCCTGGCGCATTCGCCGCATAGTTTTAAGGCTTGAGCTATATCATTAGCTATCGCTTCGCCTAGAGTTATTTAGCTTCCGTACGATTAGGAAGTTCGGTGGCGTTCGTTGCCGTCGCGATATAGTGCGCTTGAAATATAACTTTCGCTATAGTTATGACTTAACTAAAGTACTATCCGTGAATATAGGTCTCGAGATCCATCCCAGGTATCCTAGTCTAGAGCGTCTTTGCTTTTCAGCAGTACCTATTCGGCAGTTCGACCGCCGGACGGTCACTAAACTCGGCCGTTCCCCGCAACCTCTAAGAGAAGGCTATTGCTACGCTGAGCCTAGCTGAACGAACTAGAATGGGCGGCGGAACTACCTAAGATGGGAATTATAGGTATCGATGCGCAGATGGAGACGATTTTCATTTGACGGGTAGCTATCCTCTCCTCAGTCGGATAATTTCACGATTATAATATCCAAGGGTTTTTAATGAGGTCAGGGTCTTATAAACATGTAACAGGCTCCGCTCTACCGCTAATAACGAAACCCAGATCTTAGAACGGGCTCTGACGGCTGTGTAGGGAAGCTGAAATGACCGGCGGGTAGATTTCAGGATGCGATCGGCTTTGAAGCTAGGAAGGGCCCCGGTCCGGGATGTCGCGATAGAGGAGGCATTACTATCGTATAAAAAGGTTGCCGCAAAATGGGATATAGCTTCAGCAAACTAGTATCTGTATACGACGTCTCAAATGCTTACGGTTAACCTAGGCTACTGCCTCGCCGATACGTATATAAAACATCGACTATATCCTATCCCTAGATAGAAATAAAGAATTCTTGGCTGACAGGTTTCCTCCGTATGTAATACAGTGACTCTTACGTAAACTCGCTTCATTTAGTGACATATCGGCGAGGCATTCTCGAGAGTTAGACGACGGCTCTTAATCATAAATAACTGACAAGTTGAGATCGGAGGCCGGCCGCTGGCGACGGTTAAGGCCGGGTAAGGCAGGGACTCGTGAAATCCGCGGGCCTCTCGCTAGCAGTGGTCGACTCCCTATTAGGAGGGTTTTATACCTTAGCTCTAAGGGTCTTCCGCCTTCTCTAACCTTCCCTGTGTCCCCCGTACCCCGGGAGAGGACCTTCTTGAACATCTGGCGAAACTGCTAGTTCATTGGATATTATTATCATTATTACCGGGTGGGCGAGGGTGGGCGCGGATTGGCCTTAGCCCTAGCTTAACTCAGAGGGGGACAATTAGCTCGACGGGGATTATAGCTAGTATCGTAGTAATTATTGAGAATTACCTTAAAGAGCTATCTATAAGTATACGATAGTACGCTACTCTTTATATAAAGGAAAGATTTGCTTCGTGGTGTAGAGTCCCTGCAATTAAAGATTTAAAGCTGGCGTATAGTTATATGCAACTAGTGTTTGAGCTTTAACCTTAGCGCAATTAAAGTATAACGTATATAGACGCTCGACCTTAATATACGGATTATAGCATCTGCTTCCGCGGATAAAGATTCTGAGTGTAGATGCTATGTAACATAAGGCTAGCTCTCTATGAGACAGTGGTCCCTAGTTGTCCGCTATAGGACCTTTATTGCCATTTAAGTCCGGGCCCATACTTTATAATTAAAGGGCCTGTCTTTTGCCTTTACAGGTCAATAAGATTCCTTCATGTTACTTCTCTACGAAACAAGGAAACTGAGTAACTTCTTCAGTCAGCTAGCTTTCTTATGGTATAATTTAGTGTGTACCTCGTTACAGAGACTTTTGTAGAATGTAATGCAATTCGCTGTCTATATCTAACTAGGACGCAAACTCCACGGACCCACGGCTCAAGCCGCATCTGCCATCGCCTCCGATGAGGATAATAATGATGATGTAATATATGGCGGTAGTTTCGACAGCGATAATTGCATTAAAAGCTAGAATTGTGGGCGGCTCCAGGATTCCATTATGCTTAGTGTATACGAAGCTTAGCGTGGCACGAAGCTTAGTGTGGCGTGGAGAATCAGGTTTAGCCTGTAAGCCGCGTTTAAGACTGAATGGCTGAACAGATTTCTGGTCTTTATTAACTCGCCGGCCTACTAGCTTTCTCGTAGCCCGTAAGTTTCTGACCTGAGACTAATCCTAAGATGCGTGACTAAGGCAAACTAGAATGCTCCCGCGAAATCCCTTAGCTAACTGTCTTTTTCTGGATGGTATGCTTCGCTATAAATTCTATAACGCAGCCTACTAGGAACGTCTTAGGGCTCTTATACTGACGTCGATTAATCCTTCGAAGCTCGCCAGTCATCTATATATTTAACACTATGAATATCGCGATGTCGGTCCTAACCTCTGTTGCTTTTTCTCTTTTAAGCACTCGGCTTGCAGTAACCCGAGTCCTTCGGGATCGCTTCGTTAATGAGCACGGTCAAGCAGATATATAAGCAATCAGGCGCTTAAAAAGGCACTTAAGGATACGATAGGTTACTTTCGCTATCGGGGTCCTTCCGCAGTTCATTAAACTGTTTGCTAGCACGGGTATACCTTAGAGCCAGGCATTTAGGGCTATATACCTCGTATTATGGCTCGTTTTCGAAGTGGTCGTTTTTGTGTCAGATCTCGGAGCCGTTACGGTAACCACTATTAACCCATTCCCGCAGTTTAACATATAGCCTATAAGAAGGTATTGGGGTGCTGTGGGTGTGATGCTGAGTTCTGCTATTTATACCCTTCCTGTATGGATTCGATGGAGTTATGACCTGCAGACTATGTCGTGGTTCTCTTCGCTCGCCGACAGGCTTGACTTTGCCTTCTTCGTTCTGGTTCCGGTTCAGCTGGTCTTAGCCCTGGTTTTCTAGACTGATATTGCCTTTAGCCGCGACTATCGCTCCGAGTTATTTATATCGAGCTGGATAATGCTAAAAAGTGCATTAATTTTAGGCTTGTTATCACTTATAACACCTTTAGCTTATTTAATCGCCTTTACAGTACTTTACTAAGGTAGAAGTGCTGGATTTAATTTAGGATAGGCAATACCTTTCGCTAGAGGACCTAGCGTTCTCCTGGGTTATAATATTAAGCACCTTTAATAGGCATGGCTCTTCGACGCTTATAGGCTATTATTTTATATTATATACCCATTATTCTATTACTCACTAGTATATAAGTCGACTAATATGTATCTGCCCTCCTAATTAGAGTTTCTTAGGTAGCTACGGGAGTAGAGGCTATAATAGACTAGTCCTCTTTAGAATTAATATATAAGGCAAAAGTTATGCTATTATTATAGGTGTCCTTAGCTAGCGCATATACTCGTTCTCCGTTCGGGGGACGAACCCGAAGTGCTTCCTAAGCTAATGTATGCTACTATCGTTACTACTCGCCCCCTCTTATCGTCGTCCGGTCTCGGCAGCTCGAACTCTAAGTCCATTAGGCGGCGCTCGATATAAGGCTCTAAGCATACGCTATATAGCGCGTCGCCCGCTATATACTACTTCTAGTCCTATTAAGCGTCGAGGAACTAGCTTATAACGCCACGTAAATAGTATTATTATATAAGGAATAAGTTTATTAACTTTACGTTTACGTTAAGGCGCCTCTCGCTATATAGCTCTTATATAATACTAAATAATACCGTCGACTCTATTAGCGCCTTAACTTACTTAGTATACTTTATTTCCTATAAGAAGTTAGTTATATATATCGGTATACTTATATATATAACCTACCGGACGGATAGGTAGTTAAAGCTAATACTAAAGGTAGATATAGTAACGATAATAAGTATAGCTATAGACCTAAGCTATTAGTTTAGCGCGTCTATCTTATTATTATCGTTATTATCGCCTATATAATAGAGGTAACTTAATAGCGTAACTAACTTAGCTATTAACTTTTTAGTCTAGTAATAAAGGATGACTTTATCTCGCTCGCTTTAAACGAGATCTTTCTAGCGCTTAAAGCCCTAAATATAGCTAGCTATATATATAGCGAGTATATTATAGTTATGCTTATACTATATTATATAGCGTATATTTAGCCTATCTATAAATTCCTATATAATTAATAGCTATACGAGCTTATTATACTTAAAAAATAGCTCTTTAAATACTAATAATAGTATTGCGGTTAACTATATAGTTTATATAAGAACGCTTTAAATATATTACCTTAACTATAATATTAAATAATAATAGCTACTTATTATAACTATATAGTAGTATTTATTAATAACGATATAATTTAATTATTATTTATTATTTAATAAGTTAATATACTTTATAAACTACTTTATATAGGCTACTTTAATAGAAATAATAATAAGTAGCATTACTTTATTAAATAACCTAAGGTATTATTTATAGTATTAAATGCCTACCTTATCTAAGCGATCGTATATATTTATATATAAAGTAACTACTTATAATATAAGTATAGTTATATTAATACTATCTATTATAGCTATAACTATAAATAGTAGCGACTTGCTAGACTTAATATTAAGGACTATAATAAGCTATTCCTACTATTTTAAGGGTATCTTATATTTTCCGAAAATATATACTTTTCGTCTATATATAGTTAGGGGCATAAGTTAGGATATAGTTATTACCTTTATTACTTAAGACCTTATATAAGACTACCTAGGACTAATTAGCTACCTTACCGCTAGATCCCTAAAATAAGTAATGAAATTAAGTAATTAATTCTTATATTAAGGGCTGCTACTTTAGATACTATACTTATAGTAATACTATCCTTAATATATCTAATTAATATACCTTAGGGCTCTTTTAGTTAAAAGAGCTACTATTAGCGGACTTATTGAAGTATCGCTATAAAAGTAATACGCGCGAAAAATTATATAGTAGCTATAATAGTCGCTCGATTTAATACTATATTATAGTTAAGCGATTATTAACTAGGATTATAAATAGGTAATAGTATTATATCGTTAATAACCTCCGGTAAGTATATTATAGGTATAAATAGTATAGACGCTTATTATAATATTATTATAGACCTTTACTTTAACTTTAATATATATAGATAACTTATAGCGGCTAATAGATATTAGTTATAGAGTTTTTATTAATATTAAATAAGAGTAAGGGTAAGAGGTTATAAATAATACTAAGCTTAATAACGCTAAAGAATATATATAAATAGTTAAGAGTAATATTAATAGCGGCTACTTTAACTTAATTAAAGGATAGGGCCGTTAGAAGTATATACTCTCTTCTTTTAGCTAGGAGGTATAGACCTCCTCGACGAAGCTAGCTATAAGACTTTAGCGGACTGATTTCGACTAAAGCATTCGCTATATCGATAAGTAATTAGCGACTAAAGCTAATTACCTTATTAGCTTAATCTAGACCTTTCTATACTATCTTTAAATATAAAAGCGCTTTCCGGAGATTATAAGCTTTAATAATATATACTATATAAACCGCTTTAAATTACTACTCTCTTAGGTTATTAAGTAAACTTACTCGAAATCCGTCTATAATATAACGTTCCTTTAATAATAATAAGAGATATAAAATATTTCAGTTATATATAAGAGCGGTCCGGGGATTAATTATATAGCATAAAATAGCCCTATTATATAATATTATTATAGACTATAATCGGGCGATAAAAGAAGCTCTAGAAAACTATATATCCAGCTTTTAGTTTCGAGCTTAAAGTATAAAGAGTAGCTTAAAAACCGTTTAATATAGCCCTATAATAGATAAATAATATATATTAATATATAAGGCATAGGATTATTCTTAATATATATAATATATAACGAGCAGTAAAAGTTAACTAAGCTAATAATATTTTAATACGATCTTATAAAATTAAGCGGAAAATATTTAATTACTTATAATATACCTTTTTATAGAGCGTATCCTCTTATATTAAAGTACTACTAAAGTTAATATATTAGCCTAGTAGATATATATAATCCTTTTTAGTATTTTCGATAGTAACTAAAATAAAGGCACTTATAAAAAAGCTAGCTCTCTCTTTATCTTTCTGCCTTTTAATCGCTATAATTAATATTACCCTTTTATTTAATATTAATATTAATACTTTAACTATTATATTTACTTATTAGCCTTCTCTTCTATAAAGATATACTTATTTTAAAAGGGATCCTTAACTTAGTAATATATATAAGAAATATTACTCTTAAATTAATAAGTAGTAAGCTAGTTATAAACCTTCTTAATAACTATTATAAGCGGCCCTTTTTAACTAATAACTATTATAGGCAGCTCTTTTCGATAAAAAAGGGTATCCCTATCGGTCGTCTTAAGTACCCCTATATACTATAGCCGCGCGGGAAATAATATAGCGCTAGGCCCTTATACTAACGTTAATATAATAAAAAAGGAATTCGATAAAAAAGCTAGCGTTAATTAAATAAAAACAGCTTATATTAAGGGCGGGGCAGTAATAAGGAAACGAGGAAGATTAATATTATTTTCGTTACTATATATAGGCACGGACTATATATATATAATACTTAAATCTATATATATATTTCTATTATCTATTTATAGTTAAATATAGATATAGATAAGGGCTACTAGCTTTATAGTTAATATTAAGCCTTTTTTATTTAAGAGTAGAATAAATAAGCTATAAATAATATAATATAATATATAACTATAACTTATAGTATATAGTATTTCTATTAATAATATAGTTAATTTAAGAAGTAAATAAGTCTTATTTTTCTTATTATACTCTTTCTATTCTTTATTAATATATACTATATCTTATATATATTAAATAATATTATAGGGTTTATACTATATTTATATATTTACTTATATATTTATATATCTTTATATTAATATATATAAGTCTTGCCCTAGCTTTATTACGCTATAATAAGCCTTAATATATTTATATATAACGCTAATTACTATATTATTATATACTATACTTATAGGATATATTTAGCTATAAAGGCAATAGGATAGATATAATATTTATAGGCCGACCTATACTATATATAAGGTAACGAGCTAAAAGCGACTATTAAATTATTATTAAGCTATAGCTTATAGCCCTTAAAGGAGCTCTATTAATAGTAGCTAGAAAGAATATAGCCTTATTAAATAATTAATAGATTATATATATATATTAAGTATCGCTATATATACGCTATTAATTATAACTTTTATATAGTATAGCTTATTATTATATATAATTATATACTTAAGTATAAAAAGAAGGCATTATAATATAAGAAAGTAAGTATTATACTTTAATAGCTATATTATTTATAAATATACTTTATAGTAAAAAGCTTAATTAACTACTTTATTATAAAAGCTATAGCCTTATTAATAGCTAATAGTATTAATAAAGGAACTATTATTATAAGCCTTAATATATTAATACTATAGATATTACTATCTTTATATAAAGAGGAGATAGAATTATTTAAAGGTCTAAAAAGGGATCTAAAGATAGTAATATATAATCTTAACGAAAAAGCTATAAGGGTAGAGGATATAAGGAATTTATAGGTAGACTATAAGGGGTAGCTTATCTAGACTTAGTTTCTAGCCTACCTTTAAGGGCTTAAGGGAGCTAAGATTAAGTTATTATATAAGCTATTATAAATAAGTAATATTATTAAAAGCTAATTAAATAATAATAACGATAATAATAATAACGATAATAATAATAGCGGTAATAATAGCGACTATATAAAAGGGCTTAAAGAGACTTATATAAAGTTAGACCTAGCTTATATCCTTATTAACGTTAAAGCTATACTCTATAATATATATATACTTTATAGCGATAGATCCCTTAATAATAAGATAATATATTAATATTACTTAATATTAAGTAACTTTATAGAAAGGCGCTCCTTAAAGAAAGGTAAGGGTAAAGTACTAGCCTTTCGTAACTTTAAGAATAAGTCATTATTAATAATATACTTTTATATAGCTAAAGAGCTCTTAGTATATTATTATTACGTTATTTATTAAAAGGATAGCTACTTTATATAAGAGGTAAAGGATTAAGTACTATTATAGGATATTATTATATTTATATAGCTATAGCGGTAAGCTATAAGTAAGATCGTTAGGGCTTTAAGTATAGTAAAGAAGGCTATTAAAGATATTAATAGCTATAAGGATAATAAAGAAAAGGTATATAAAAGTAACCTAGCCCTTTAATATATAATCTATAACTTTTATTTATTATTACTATACTAAAAGGTTAGTAATATATTATTCCGCTCCCCTTTATTAAGCTTCTATATTATATATAGCTAGGTTATACCTTTAAGTAATAATAATAATAAAAAGGGTTATTACTATAAGGCTAAGGTTAAAGGACTAATTTAAGCTAAGCTTAAAAACTTTATTAATTATATCTTAGCGATTATTTAATTTATATAGCTTTTTATATTTAACTATACTTACTTCTATAAGTAAGATAATAAGGATATAATCCTAGACTATATTTAATTAATAATTAAGAAAGCTTTTAATATTAAAGAAGAGATACTATTTAGCTATACTCTAGCTTAGCGTAACTACTTTAAAATAATTAATAAGTCCGTTATTATATAATACTAAGCCTATTAGTTATAAAATAGGTAGACCTTTATATTAAATAATATTATATTATATATAGACTATATCTTATAGCTACTTATATTAAAGTATTAATAAGTATATAAGCTCTTATTTAACGAGCTCTTATTTAATATAAATAATATTATATTAATTAAGTCTTAATAAGTATATAACGACCTTAATCTTAAGGAATATAATAGCTTATAGCTAATTAATAAAAGGAATATAAAGGTCTTATTTAATATATAGGATACTTTACTATAATAAATTTAAAGTTATATTAATTTATAGTAAGTATTTATATAAGATAGCTTAATAAGGCAGAAAGTTTTATATTATAAAGCTATCGCTATTTATAAAGCTTATATTTAAAAGTTCTTTTAGCGGCTAGTTATACTTATCTATATATTACCCTATTTATTATTATAAGTACCCGAGCTATTATTATAGTATCCTTAACTATAGATAGCTATTTAATTAGGTTAGAATAGAGCTAGGTCTATAAAGCTAGAAAGTATAAGTAAGGCAGTTAAATATAAGGAACCTTTTTCGCCCTTAAGGGTAAAAATATCTATACTTATTTAGCTAAGGATAAGTTATAGAGCTTAGGCTATATACTTTACGGACTTACTACCTTTTGCCCTTAAGGGCGAAAATCTAATAGCTATACTTAAGCTACTATAAGTAAACCGCGCTAGGCTAAGTAATAGCTATATATATATAACTATATTATAGCTATAAGCTAAGGCTATATATTATAGTAGCGATAATATAAGAGGCAGCTAGATATAAATTTTTACTATTTAATTAAGTATTATAATATTATATCTTATAGTATATATTATATCTCTTTTAATATATAAGAGGATATATTAAAGTAGCTATTATTATAGATACTGCCCTTATCGCTCTATAAAGTATATATACTAGGTATATTATATATATAGTATTTACGCTCTTTACTTATTATATATCTATATAAAGTATTATATATAGTTATAATAGACTTCTTTATTTATAAGCATTTATTATTACTTTAGATAATTAATAGTATTTTAAGATAGTATTATTACTAACTATTATAATATTTCTATATATAAGCGATTATTAAGTAAGGGTAATAAGAAGGTAAAGAGGAGTATAAAAGAGCGAGGCGTTAAGGGGCTGCCTTTATTTATTATTATTTATAGTTTAGGAATATATATATTATATAGCAGACCGGCCCTAGCTATATAAAATAGGTCCCGCTTAAGGCTAATAGCGATTAAGGGTAGGCTATCTTAAATAGCGGCTAATTAAGGTAATAATAATAAGGACGCTAATTTATAGGCGCCTTTACTTAAAAGTATAAAGGTCTAGCCTAAATTTACTATAAGGCCTTTATATCTATTATAAAAGATATAGTATACCGAAAATATAAGTATAGCTTTATTACTTAATAAAGCCCTTTTTACTATAAAGTATAAAGCTAAAGCTAATAAGTTAGCGCTATAACCTTCCTTAAAACTAAAGTATAGTATATTTAAAGCGAAAGTAAAAAGGCCCTATATATAAGATATATAATCTATCTATTAATAAGTAATATAATACTAGCTAGCTATAACGAAGATACCGCTAGATATATTAACTTATACTTAAAAGAATAATATAAATCGATAGATTAACTAATAGTATATCTTATAGCTATATTATATATTTTAGTAAGGAATATTAATATAATAATCTAAAGAGTATTTCTTACTTATTTAATATAGTTTAGTAGCTATATAGTAAATACTTAACCGATAAAATAAGTAAGAAATCGCGTAAAAGGAGGGGGCAGTATTAGCCTTTAATAACTAGCTAGTAATAAATAGCGATAAGAAAGCTAAGGTAATAGCTAGCTAGTATTAAATTAAAGCATTATAAGAGTATATAAAAGAGATAAGATTAGGGTCGAAGGACCTATAATAGCCCTATATCCTTTACGATAAAGGTAAGATAAGGCTAAATGCCTTAAAGAAATTAAGGAAGCTAACTTACTTACTAACAATATTATCGCTAGAGCTTAATATATAACTATAAGTAAATAAGCGAGACCCGAACCTTTTAAATAGCTATAGATAAATCTAGATATAGCTAGTCTTAGCCGCTAGTTAAAATAACTATCTTTTCTATAAGAAGAAAGAAGATATAAAAGCATAAATACTAAACGTCCTATAACTTAATAATAAAAATAGGTTCTTACTTAACTACCTTATAACGCTCTAAAATAATAATTATTAAAGATCGATAATTACTTATTAATATAAGTTAGAGCTAGGTTAAGCTACCTTTAATATATCTATATTAAACTAGATAGCTAGCTATTATATTAATAATATATATCTTTTTATTACTTATATAATAATAATAACTAGCTAATTTACGATATAGCTTATTATATAATATTAGTTCTTAATATTCGAATAAGTATTAACTACCTTAAAGGAGCTATTTAATAATATACTTAATGAAGTCTATATATAAGACTAGGCTAAGCTTATAGCGTTACTTTAGCTATACTTATAGTTAAATATATCTTATTTCTTTTACTTAATAAAAAGCGAGGTAATTAATATTACTAACTTAAGGTAGCTTAAGGATTGACTATAGCGCTAAAAGGGCTTTCTATAAAAGGTAAGTAATAAAGATTACTAGCGAATATATACTTATATTACTTCGTCCTTATTGCCGTTCTTAGATATCTAAGCTCTCTTTAAAATAAATAAGGACGAGAGGAGGGTTATAATATAAATTATAATATATATCGTTATATAGCTTAATTTAGAGCCTTTTAACGCGAAAAAGCACTATTAGAAGAATAATAAGCTATTTCTATATAAGGATCTTAAGCCTAAGCTTTAAAAGGCCCTTTAGTAAAGGTAAGGGTAATATATTAAAGATATCGCTAAAGTAATAATACTTATTTTACTTATAAGCTCTAACGAGAAAGAAGTTAAGGCGCTCTTTATTATACTTAAGAGATAAGTACTTAACTATATCTAGCTCGATATAGCCTTTTATAAGAGTATAATAAGTAAGGCGTCTATAAATACCTTACTTAATAAAGATATAAATAGTTATAATAAGTACTTTATTAACTCTCCTTAAAAGGCTATCTTATATTATATTAAA
This sequence comes from Purpureocillium lilacinum, assembly GCF_001653265.1. Classification (NCBI taxonomy): domain Eukaryota; kingdom Fungi; phylum Ascomycota; class Sordariomycetes; order Hypocreales; family Ophiocordycipitaceae; genus Purpureocillium; species Purpureocillium lilacinum. The sequence goes on from NW_017264055.1 coordinate 130,030, forward strand.
AAGATAGTTACTTTATTTTAGTCTCCTTAAGATATTATTTATAGAGACTAGCTAGCCCCTAGCTAAACCTATAAGTTTTAAATAACCTATAATATTATTAGGTTTATTATTACTTTAATATATACTATTCTAAAAGTAGCGGCTAATTTAGTATTAAATAGCTATAAGGCTTTATAAAAGCTTTACGTTATTATTAATAAGGCTATAGTAATATAGGCTATATATTAATATCGTAAAGCTATAAATAAGCTATTTAACGTTAGCTTTATCTAGACCGCTAAATTACTATAATTAATTATTATTACTTAAGAGTAATATAGTTCTCTTCTTAAGAAGGAAGTCTATAATAGCCTAGCTTAACTTAAAGTATCTATTAATATTACTATTTAGTAAAGGCAGTTATTAAGTCTACCTTTAGAGGTAAGGAAGAAGAGGAATAAGGAGATCTTAATATAGCGAGAGGTAAAGTAGCGACTTCCTAAAAAAGTAGATATATTATAGCGGTAAATATATCTATAAGGATTATTACGCTAAAATAAACTAAGCTATAATACCTTTACTATATATTACTTATTACTTTCTTTACTTAAGTCATTAACTTATATAATAATAATAATAATAATAAATAGTAGCGAAATAAGGGATAGGGGAGCCTTAGCCTTATTATAGCTATTATAGCTATATCTTAAAGCTAAGAAGCTTAAGATACTTTATCTATTAAGTTACTATAAGGCCCCTATAAAATACGCCTTTAGTTTTTATCTATAATTAATAGTATAAAAGCGTTAAAAGGTATTAAGACTATTATAGTTATATAGCCTAGTTATAATATCTAGCTTTAAGTAAAGCGATTACCCTATAGAGCTAGAGGGCATATAGCGTAATTTATATAGTTATTAAATATTATCGAAATAGCTTAAGTATTACTTAATAGATTATTATTATAAGTATATTATTATAGATATATTATTTCCTTATTATAATCTTAGTTTAAAGTAGCAATAGATATATTATATACTATATATAAAGACTTAATATTAATAACTTATAGTATATTATAACTATTAGCTAAAAAGCCCTAACCTTAAGCTAAAGCTCTTATAAGAGAAAGAACTAAGAATTAATATAAGTATACTTTCTTTTTCTTAATCCTTTCTTATAATTTCTATAAATAGCTTAATCCTTACTTATTTACGTACTTAAATATATTACCCCTAAGGGTAAAAACTAGCGTTATTAAGTTATAGTTATTAGGCTTAATATATAATATATAATACTTAAAATATAATATAATAAGATATATTATATAGTCCTAGGGTTAGAAAATATATATAAAATATAATGCGACTTCTATTAATAATTATAATACGCTTAATTTTAGCTTTCTAGTCTATAATCCGCTATAATAAAGATAATAGAATATATTATTACTTAATAATAAATAGGCTCTTACTTTAAGCCTTTAAGAACCCCTAGCGCTTAAAGAGGAAGATAATAATAATAATAGGTTAGGCAATATCTTATTGCTGACTTCCTTTAACGAGCTTTTTATAGAGAGTAATAAAGCGGATAAATAAAAGACTATATTATAAGTAGCCTTAAGATATTTATAGAGCTAGAAGATTTACTATTTTTTTAGCGACTTTAAGTATATAAGTTCGTTTTTATTTCCCTTATATAAGCTCAGGGGCTATATATATATAATTTAAGGCATTATAGTTAATAAACTTACTATAAGGATAAGTAAGCTTAACTTTAATAAAATATAAATACTTAATATATTATAATAGCGCTTTATATTAAACTATAATAATAATATAATTAAGTTAATATAGGCTCGTTTTAATAATAGCTATTATCTTATCTTTTACCTTAACTTCCTTAATATTATTAACTAACTTTTATTACTTATTTCTCGAGCTAGCGATTATATCCTTAATAATATTATAATATCCTTATAATATTAATAAGTATATTATAGCGTAAAGTATATTAAAGGGCTATTATATAATATAACTAGCTATATATTCCGGCTAGTATTAAAAGCTATATAAGAGATCTAGTTTATTATAATATACTTAATAAGAGCTACTTTAATTAAGGTATAATAACGAGCGAAAAATAGCTATAAGCTAAAGGGTACTTTATTAATAAGGTTATACATTAATATATTAATAGGCTATATTAAAAAAGTATTCTTAGATAATAAGCTCTTTAATAAAGGTATTAAGCTATTATAGATATTTAATAAGTAAGAGTTATAAATAATTATATATAATAAGTAAGTAGCCTTCTAGAGGCTAATAACTATTATATGTAGCTATTTTCGAAGAAAAAGTATGCCCCTATTAGTCGTCTTAAATACCCTTATATATTATAGCTATACAGGAAATAATATAGCGCTAGGCCTATACGCTAATAGTAGTATAGTAAAAAAGGAGTTCGATAAAAAGGCTAGCGTCGATTAGATAGGGCTAATAAGAAGAGCCCGGGCACTAAAAGTAAAAATGACTTATACTTAAGGGCGGGGTAGCGGTAAGGAAATAAGGAAGATTAATACTATCTTTACTATTATATATAAGTACAGACTATATATATATAATATATACTCTATATATATTCTATTTTATCTATCTATCTACGGTTAGATATAGATATAGATAGGGGCTATTAGCGTTATAGTTAGTACCGGGCCCCCTTTTATTTAAGGGTAGAGCGGATAGGCTATAGATAGTATAGTATAAATATTATAACTTATAGTATATAATATTTCTATTAATAGTATAGTTAATTTAGAGGTAAGCGAGTCTTTTTTTTCTTATTATATTCTCTCTATTTTTCGTTAATATATACTATATTTTATATATCTTATATATATTAAAGGATTTATTTATAGGTTTATATTACATTTATATATTTATATATATATTTATATACCTTAGTATTAATATATATAAGTCCTGCCCTAGCTTTATATAGCGCTATAATAAGCTTTAATATATTTATATATAATGCTAATTACTATATTATCGTATATTATACTTATAGGATATACCTAGCTATAAAGGAGATAAGATAGAGATAATATTTACGGGCTGACCTATATTATATATAAGGTAATGAGCTAAAGGTAACTATTAAACTATTATCGAGCTATAGCTTACAGCCCTTAAAGGAGCTCTATTAATAGCGGCTAGAGAGGATATAGCCTTACTAAGCGATTAACGGACTATATATATATATTAAGTACTGCTATATATATACCGCTAATTGCGACTTTTATATAATATAGCTTACCGCTATATATAACTATATACTTAAGTACGGAAAGAAAGTATTATAATATAGGAAAGTAAGTATTATATTTTAATAGCTATACTATCTATAAATATACTTTATAGCTAAGGGCTTAATTAACTATTTTATCGTAGAAGCTATAGCCTTATTAATAGCTAATAGAGCTATTACTATAGGCCTTAATATATTAATGCTATAGACGCTACTATTCTCGTATAAAGAGGAGATAGAACTATTTAAAGGTCTAAAGGAAGATCTAAAGATAGCAGTATATAACCTCGACGAAAAGGCCGTAAGAGTAAAGGATATAAGGAATTTATAGGTAAACTATAAAGGGTAGCTTATCTAGACTTAGTTCCTAGCCTACTTTTAGGGGCTCGATAGAGCCGAAATTAAGTTATTATATAGGCTACTATAAGTAGACGGTAGCGTTAGAGGCTAGTCGGCTAGCGATAATAACGATAATAATAATAATAACGACGATAATAACTATATAAAGGGCTTTAAAGAGACCTATATAGAGTTAGACCTAGTATATATCCTTTTCGGCGTTAAAGCTATACTCTATAATATATATAAGCTCTATAGCGATAGATCCTTAGATAATAAAATAACGTATTAATGCTATATAATACTAAGCGACTTTATAGGCGGCTATTCCTCGTTAAGTAAGGATAGGGATAAGTATACCTTTCGTAACTTTAAGAATAAGTTATTATTAATAATATACTTTTATATAGCTAAAGAGCTCCTAGCGTATTATTACTATATTATCTACTAAGAGGATAGCTATTTTACGTAAGAGGTAGAGGATTAAGTATTACTATAAGATATTATCGAGCCTATATAGTAGTAATAGTAGGCTATATATAAGATCGTTAGGGCTTTAAGTATAGTAAAGAAGGCTATTAAAGACGCTAGTAGCTATAAGGATAATAAGGAAGAGGTATATAAAAGCAATCCTACCCTTTAACGCGCTATACGTAACTTTTACCTATCCTTACTATATTAAAAGGTTAGTAATGCGCTATTCCGCTCTACTCTATTAAGTTTCTATACTATATATAGTTAGGTTATACCCTTAAGCGGTAGCGATAATAAGAAGGGTTATAGCTATAAGGCTAAGGTTAGGGGATTAGTCTAGGCTAAGCCTAAGAACTTTATAAGCTATATCTTAGCGATTATCTAGATTATATAGCTTCTCGTATTTAATTATACTTACTTCTATAAGTAAGATAATAAAGATAGGATTCTAGACTATATTTAGTTAATAGTTAGGAAGGTCTTTAGTATTAAGGAAGAGACGCTATTTAACTATACCTTAGCTTAGCGTAATTACCTTAAGATAGTTAATAAGTCTACTATTATATTATATTAAGCTCGTTAGTTATAAGATAAGTAGACCTTTATATTAAGCGGCGTTATAATATATATAAACTATATCTTATAGCTATTTATATTAAAGTATTAATAGGTATATAGGCTCTTATTCGACGAGCTTTTATTTAATATAGACGATATTATATTAGTTAAGTCCTAGTGGGTATATAATAACCTTAACCTCAATAAGTATAGAGGCTTATAGCTAACTAATAAAAGGAATATAGAAGTCTTACTTAATATATAAAATACTTTATTATAGTAGATCTAGACTTACACTAGTTTATAATAAGTATTTATATAAGATAGCTTAATAAGAGAGAAAGTTCTATACTATAAGGCTATAGCTATTTATAAGGCTTATATCTAAGAGTTCCTCTAGCGGCTAGTTATACTTATTTATATATTACCCTATCTACCGTTATAAGTATTAAAGTTACTATTAGTATTATATATAAATATAGGAAGGCGCTAGAATATTTACATATAGGAAAAGAGCGTTATATTATATATCCGCTATTATAAGAGCTAGGAGATAATAAGGAAGCTAGCCGATAATATTTAATTCTTACCTTATGCGGTAAGGGATTTACTTCTTATATATCTCGCTATTATCTAGCCTCTATAATAGACGTTCTTACGCTAGAGTAAGCTTAAGGCATTATTATCGTTATACCTTTAGGCTATATTAAGTAATAGGGTTTAATTAGATAGGAGGGTAGTAGCTTACCTAAAAAGGGCTTACGTATAAGCGGAAATACTAAGGCTTATTATAGCCTAGTAACGATAGGTAGCTACCTTTATTATAAAGGCGAAGCTAAGCGTTAATTAAAGAGCTAACTTTAATATATATAATATAGAGGGCTTAAAGGAGATCGAGGAGGAAGTCAATATAGTCTCGCTAGCTATAATAAGTAACTATTTAATTAATACCTTTAATGCCGCCTATATTAATATAACTACCTTAATTATAAATATATTACTTAATTATGCCTATTAAGCATTAGAGATATAGTATAACTTACTTAAGGTCGACTAAGCTCTCTAAGCAAAACGCCTATAGGTACTTACAGGTAACGATAATCTTTATATATATAACGGTATCTTAAATATATATAAGAAAGTTTAGCTCTATAGGCGCCTAGCGCTAAAAAAGGGTAGTCTTATTGCTATAGCTTATTAGCTATATAACGAACTAGCGTTATAGCTATACCGGCCGGGCTAGGAAAAGGCAATACTTACTATATTAAGCCCTTAACTAGCGGAATAAGTCGTTATAGTCCTTAAGACTAAGTCCGGTAAGTCGCTACTCTTTATAGTTATAGCTATAATAAACGGTATTAATATAACTATACTTATATTACTAGTAATCGCTTTATATATAAATATACTTAATCGCTTATATAAGGTAGGTATTTAATACTAGAAATAATACCTTAGGTTATTTAATAAAGTAGCGCTACTTATTATTATTTTTATTAAGGTAGCCTATATAAAGTAGTTTATAGAGTATATTACCTTATTAAATAATAAGTAGTAATTAAATTATATTATCGTTAATAAATACTACTTTATAGTTATAGCGAGTAGCTATTATTATTCGATATCGTAGCTAAGGTAATATATTTAAAGCGTTTTTATATAGACTATATAGCTAATTACGATATTACCGCTAGTATTTAAGGAGCCTTTCTTTAAGTATAATAAGCTCGTATAGCTATTAATTATATAGGAATCTATAAATAGGCCGAATATATACTATATAGTATAGTATAAGTATAGCTAGGGTATACTTATTATATAAGCGGCTAGCTATATCTAGGGCTTCTAAGGCTAAAAGGATCTTATTTAAGGTAAGCGAGATAAAGTCGTTTTTTATTACTAGACTAAAAAGCTAGTAGTTAAGCTAGTAGCGCTATTAAATTGCCTATATTATATAAGCGATAACGATAATAATAAATAGATAGATATATTAGATTAATAGCTCGAATTAATAACTATACTTATTATCGTTACTATATTTACTTTTAGTATTAACTTTAATTACTTATATATTTAATAGGCAATATATATAAGTATATCGAGATATATAACTAACTTCTTATAGGAGATAGGGCGTATTAAGCAAGATAAGGCGTTAATAGAGTTAATAGTATTATTTAATATTATATAAGAATTAAGTAGCGAGGGTTGCCTTAATATTAATATAAACTTAATAAGCCTATTCCTTATATAATAATATTACTTACGTAATATTATAAGTTAGTTCCTTAACGCTTAATTAGACTAAAAGTAATATATAGTAAGCGATATATTATATAGTATATACCCAGTCCTTTATATTAAGTGCCGTCTAGTAAATCTAGAGTTTAAGCTATTAAGACTAAGCGATTCTAGATTAAGGGGCAGGGATAATAGTTAAGTAAATAGCGATAGTAATAGCAATAATAATAACGATAATAACGATACCTTTAAGGCTAATAACCTAACTTATATAGGGCTAGGTAAGATCTTATAGTAATATAAGGCTAATAAAGTAGTATTATATCGATATAAATAGGATTTAGAGACGCTAAGAGGCTACTATACCTTATACTAGCTTAATAAGAAGTTATAAGAGTATAAGGCATCTATATATTTATAAAGGTTCTCTTAGATTAAAGCGAAAAGTTTAACTTTATATAAGTACTAAAGCTAAGGTAAGGACTAGATAGCGCCCTTAATAGTCTACTTTAAGTATTATTAGCTATAAAAGATATATTATATCGTAAATCTTAAGTTCGAGGGAAGTAAAGACTATAAGTATTACGATATAATTATTCTACTATATTATAGGGTATTCTACCGAGATAATAAAGCTTATTAATTCTAGAAATACTTTAGGTTCGTCCCTTAGATAGAGAGAGAGTATATACTTTAATTAAGGATACTTATTACGCTTAAAGGGGTAAGATACGTAAAGGCGAATTAAGTAGCTATTTTATTACTATCCGAGCTTAAATAAAAGATAAAGTAATGCTTTTACTATCTATATCTATAACTACGAGTAGTAAATAGCGAGGTATTAATAGCTATTATTATATAAGCGATTAAGGCTAAATAAGCGGTAATATATAAGTAATAAGTTACTTAAAGTCTAGATTAAGCTAAATAGTATAGTACTTTTTTATATCGAGTTATAATAACGACTAGATTATATCTTATTGACTTTTATATATAGTAAGCGAATGGGCTATTATATTATTAAATCGAAGGGTAGAGAGTAGGTTAAGGGCGTATAGTTTTTATTTAAATATATAGTTTTAAATAAAATATATACGCCCCTTTATACTAAATAGTAATTAAGGTATTATAGAAGAATACTTATAGCTAGACCTTCGATTAGTAATATTAATATATAATATAATCTTTATTAATAGTTATACTTATAAAAAGGGGCGTTAAGATATGCCTATACTTATATAATTAAGCTATAAATAAGGTATTAATTATTATATATCTTATTTTATATACCTTATTAATACTATTAGGCCTGTAATAGCTTATTAATAAGTTACTATATACGCGCTTATTTATTATAGATAACTTATTAACTATAATAATAAAGCCTATTAAGCGTCTATCTCTCGACTATAAATATTAGCGTTTCTCCCTTAGCTCTTTAATAGTTTCTTATATATTATCGACCTTAAATAAATCTACTTATATATAAACTATAAGACTAAGCGTACCTTTCCTAACTTTCTATTATTATATTTAAGAGTTTACTATACTTTAGGATTAAGTAGCCTTTCGCGCTTTAAGTTTTAAGAGTAATTAAATAGGCAGTACTTAATACTAAAAGATATATCTCTATAGAGGGGTAGGTAAGCAGCTTAAGGCGAGCCTTACTAAAGAGTCTATATATATATATCTATAGTAGCTATTAAGTATTATACTAACGGGTATTACTTATTATATAAAATATATCGACCTTATAAACTAGCTCTACTATTAAACCCTAATAGATAAAGGCTATAATAAGATAAAGCCTTATAGTAAGTATCTTATTAGTAGATCCTTTAAGTAGACTGCATTCGTTTATATTATTAAGGCCTATATACCTATACCCTTAATATCCCTTTAGAGTACTTAAAAGAGAGTAATATAATATCGGGATTAAATACTTTATATTATAGGAGTAAGGGAGGTTATAGTTATAGTTATCTAGCTAGATAGCTATTTATAGGTATATAATGCCTAGAGGGTAGTAAAGTAGCTCGGCTTTAATAATAACGTTAAGGACGAGAAACGCTAAGTCGAAACTTATCGGGACGTACTTTTAGTCTATAAAGCGATCCTAGCGGATAAATATAGGATTCTTACTTATATTTACGGGATAAGGCTTAATATACTATAATTAGTTACTAACTTATTATACTATATCTTTATGCTTTTATGATTCTATATAGAAATTCTATTAAGTATATAATAAAGGGTTTTAGACTTAGACGCTAGGCTTATATAAGTATAGGCGTAGCTAGAATAGGCTAATTAAAGCGACGCTAAGGTCGATACTTAACTTATTATCTTTAAGGAGTCTCTTTAAGTACTTAATCTATAGTATATAATATAGGGAGCTATTAGATATAATAGTTAGATTAATAAAGTAGCGTTTTAATAAATAGTAAATGAAATATAGATATTCTAGCTTTAAAATAGGCCTATTATTTAACCTTAGCTATTTAAGGAATCTTAGCTACTTATTAAATCTTAGATATTAAGTAAATTATAGCTATAAGGTAAATCTTTAGCTTTTTAGTAAATTATAGCTATAGGGTAAATCTTTAGCTTTCTAGTAAATCTTAGCTATAAGGTAAATCTTTAGCTATAAAGTAAATCTTTAGCTATTTAGTAAATCTTAAATATTAAGCGAATCTTAAATATTAAGCTAGTCTTAACTTTTTAGTAAATCTTAGATATTAAGCTAGTTTTAGCTATATAGTAAATCTTAGCTTTAAGGCGAATCTTAGCTATAGGGTAAATCTTTAAATATCGAGCTACTCTTAGATATTAAGCGAATCTTAGATATTAAGCTAGTCTTAACTTTTTAGTAAATCTTAAATATTAAGCTAGTCTTAACTATTTAATAAATCTTAGCTTTAAGGTAAATCTTAGCTATAAGGTAAATCTTTAGATATCGGGCTACTCTTAGATATCAGGCGAATCTTAGATATTAAGCTAGTCTTAACTTTTTAGTAAATCTTAGATATAGGGCTAGTCTTAACTATATAGTAAATCTTAACTTTAAGGTAAATCTTAGCTATAAGATAAATCTTATATATTAAGTAAATAGTCTTAGTCTAGTTAGCCTTAGCCTTTTAATAAGCTTTAATTAATAAGCTTATTTTCCGTCTAGAGATTACTGTTTCTATATTATTATAAAGTTATATAATAGCTAAGAAGAAGAAAACAGGGCTAATAAAGACTTAAGAGCGCTATATTAAGCTATTTAGCCGCTACTTATAGAATAGCTAAAATTAACGAGAGTTATAACTAGAGCTATAGCTAGGCTCTTATTAAGTATAGAGTAAGCTATAGGCCTAGCGTTATAACTAAAAGCGATTTATTAGCTAGCTAGTTATAGAGAGTAATTAATAAAATCTTAAAATAGCGTAAGAGCGTAATAAAGGCTAAGTAATATTATAGTAAGACATTAAGCTATCTTATCTTATAGAAAGTAACCCTAACTATAATTATAGCTATATTTCTAACCTTAACCCTAACCCTAACCTTATAGTAATATTAAATTAAGCTTAGCTATTAAGTTTAGATAAAGCTAAGGCTAATATATAGCATTAAATATATAAGCGTTATTCTTAACCCTAGCCTTAACCCTAACCTTAACCTAATAGTACTATAGAGTTAAGTTTAGCTATTTAATTTAAATAAGGCTAAAATAGAAATACTAACCTTAAGTAAAAGCTATTAATATTTAGTTATTATTATAGCCTTAGCTAAGCTAAGTTAAGGCTTATTAAGGTAGCTAAAAGCTATAAAGCGGATAATAGGTTATAAAAAAAAAGAGAAAAGCTTAGGCTAATACTAGCTAAACGCTAGGGCTAGGCTAGGAAATAAGTATTAAAGGCTGCGGACTACTTTTTAGGGTATGGAAAACGCTAGTTATAGAAAAAAAAGGCATTAAGCGTTATTAGCTAGGCTAAATACTATTATAGAAAAGGTGTAAGCGCTATTATAGGGTGGAAAAGGGTAATATACTAGTTTTAATAGGTTTTTATTAAGTGTTATTTTTTTAGTAGGGTTTTTAAGCGTTATTTTTAAGTGTTTTTAAGTGTTTTTTAGGTGTTTTTAAGTATTTTTTTAGGTATTTTTAGGTGTTTTTTGAGGGTTAGGGTTAGGGTTAGGGTTAGGGTTAGGGTTAGGGTTAGGGTTAGGGTTAGGGTTAGGGTTAGGGTTAGGGTTAGGGTTAGGGTTAGGGT